>CM052540.1:11507639-11523420 GCA_028533065.1 Trachops cirrhosus | reverse complement strand
AAAAAAAAAGTACAAAATAAGAGAATGAGAAAGCCTTGCTTGCCATGTTGCCTAACTGCTCTGCTGGCCCAGGAACAATTCCACGTAAGTTCTCAGTGAATGGAACACAACATAAAATGCATCTTTCCTTCTGAGCCCACAGAGCCAGTCAATTCCCCTTGGAGGGGAAGGCAGAACTCACAGAGGCACAGGATCCGTGGAATGTGCTTATGCCCAATTAAGCCTCCCAGCAGGACAGGCAAACCAATTAGACTGAGATTAAAAAAGGATCCTGGATGGCAGGCACAGGGTGGCTGCAGCAAGGCCTGTCCCACTGAGGGAGCAGAGGACGGGAGGCTGGTGACGACAGAGGCACAGGCTGCCTGAAGACTGGGGCCAGGGGGACAGGATTTAAGATAAGGGTGGAGACAAAAATCAAGCCCAAAGCTTAGCATTGACTTTGTAGGAATGCTCACTCATCCTCTTTATTAACCCTCTGCTCTCCTACACACCCCGCCACACACACATTCAATGACAGGTGGAACATGAGGTGGCACTAGAGGAGAGAAGATGGTGAGACAGGCAGGAGCGCTGGCTCTGTGCCCTCTGGAAGGTGTTTGCTCTCCTGGGAAATAAGATGACGTATTAGATGATCTTCAGCTCTGCATTTCTCAGCCTGGGCTCTGGAGATAGAAACCTTGTGCTAAGTGAAATACGCCAGTCAGAGAAAGACAAATACCATATGATTTCACTCATATGTAGTATCTAATGAACAAACTGAACTAATAAGCAAAATACAGACATACTTATAGACGGAGAGCAAGATTACAGCTAAGCGGGGAGAATGGGAGGAGGGCCTGAGCAAAAAGGAAAAAAGGACTCAGGGACATGGACAACAGGATGGAGATTGCAGGGGGTGCGGGGGAGGAGAGGAGGGTATAAGGGGATTAAATGGCAATGGAAGAAAATACAATACAATAAAAAAGAAATCCTGAGTTAAAACCTGACTCTGCTACCGATTAGCTAGGAAACAGTGGGCCGGTTTGCTCACAGTCTATAAAATGCAGATGTAATCCAGGGGAAGCATAACTACTTTAGAGGGATGGGTTTAGGATTATTTAATTCATGAAGTGCAGTCAGTACCTAGGACATAATGAGTCCTCGATCACAGGCTAGCATTAAGGTACGATCAATATTATCATCGCTGCTGTGCTTACGCAAAAGGCTACAAACAAGAAGTTGGGCGACAGTGTGTGGACGGTGGGACCAGAGACGAAAGAAAACAATCATGATCTTTTAAATGTCATTGGTAGGTAGAGCTTTTGGGATAGGTGGGATCTGAATGTTGTGATGTATGTTAAAAGTAGTGAGTCTGAATTTAACAAATTCTTTCCAAAACTACCTCGCTTATATGCCATGAAGACCAAAACCAAGTATCTCCTCAGACTGAATTAAACAAAGAAATGGTTGGAAAACTTCGTAAATTGCAACAGGGTACAAAAAATTGTAAGCTGCTGTTAGTACTTTTAATTATTATTTGCATAGGGCACATTTATAATGACGCTTCTATTGTTTAAATTTTTCTTTTTTGTTTTCTCATGTAAAATAGGGGGGTGTCAACTTCTACTTCCTGGGGCTGTGAGGGGAGCGGTAAGTGCTGGATAAACGTGAGCGCCCTCCACTGCCTTCTGGATTATTGAGGCTCCCAACGACGTGTGATGAAGTGCAGGGGTGCTTTCCTCTTCTTTAAGGAGCGTGTTTTGCAGCTTGTTTTTTTAATTAAATCTGATCTCATAAAAGAAATAAATGGAGGTGGTTTGCAGAAACACATATACCATATAGACTTCATATAAAACTGGAAGAATAAAGAGAAAATATAAATTTCGGGTTAAGACTAGCATGCAAAATTAATTCTATAAAGTCCTGAACACTTGATAGAAATGGACTACAAATGTCTCTGAGCTTCCTTGCAGCCAATGGAAAAAGGGACTTCCATCCAAAAGAGCCATACAGTCAAGAAGGTAACAGAGCAGTTGTCGTTTACAGTTGTAGGAGAAACACAGATTTCCTAGATGCTACGAGAGGACAAGAATCTTCCATGGTTTCAGATAAAGAAATGGATATAATAGCTGCTGGTAAGGGATGTCTTCAACAATACCCCAATGTTTGACTGGCTCACTATAGCCTAATGCATATGCCAAAGCACCATTCAGTAAAGCAATTCCACGAGAGCCAAACGTATTACAGTCGAAATGTGTAGCTCTCTAGTGGTCTGATTTAATCCAAGGGTACATTTTAGAGCAGTTTATAGACACTATGCCCCAATAAATGTTCACTGAAAGCACGATTGATTATGGTTACAGGATGTTTGCATGTGTTAATCTGGGGTGGCTTATCCCATTGGTTACATGAACTAATCTTTTGGAAATGGAATCAAAACAAGCCTCTGTGTATGGAGTGCTGGGGGGCGGGGCCCCTAGGACCACCGTTATTGTTAGAGGCAAATGATCCCCAGAGATGAACGAAGAGAATCACAGAGGAAGCTGATGAGGAAAGGGAGAGAGAGTAGTTCCCAGTCTCTCCCCATATGACCCCTATTCAGCTCAGGGAAAAGTGAACCCAAGGGCGTATGTGAAGTGGAAATGATGCATCTTAACAAGTAGGGTGTCTGCAACACATCTCCTGCCTGCGTCCATGCCCCGGAATATAAGTGAGAGTCAAGTGGATCTCTGTGGCACTGTAGGCCCAGAGGGATGAGCGGAGGAAAGGCAGAAAGAAACCCTCTGAGCCATGCTTATAAATAGTTTTCTTTTAATCACAACATTGGCTTAACATTAGAGAATAAAATAATCCTTGCTTATAATGTATATATAAGCCTTTCCATTTTCCAAAGTGTGCTCACTTAAATAATAGCACTTTTATGCTTACCCCAACTCCAGGAGCAGTTCTGAAGGCTCTTATGAGAACGAAAGTCAGAGAAATGGGGGCAACTGATCCAGGGGAAGCATCTTGAAGTGGAGCTACCTGCTTCTTATGGAGTAGAGACTTGAGAGGGAAAAACAGAAACCAAACAAGCACTTGGAATTACTCAGCTTTTGTATAAATGGACCATTTGCAGAAAAGCAAATGGGATTCTTCATGGAGCACCGTCACCGAGGACAGGAGCCACTGTGAGGGTCATGGGAACTCATCTGGGGCAAGTAGCTTAGAATGTGCTTGCTTCCTTTTCCCTGGAGCGGCCAGAGTTTCCTGAGATGCCCTCAGCCAGCTGAGCTGCCTCGCCTTATGGAACCCAAGCCATCAGATGGAAGGGCTTGGGAGTGATCCAAGGACATCACAGCCATTTCACAAGTAAGAAAATTGAGGCCCAGAGAGGAAAAGGGACTTGCCCAAGGCCATGGCACCATCAGTGGTAAGGGGGCTAAAATCTGGGTTCCTGATCTCAGATCCAGTGTTCTCTATCCCCACCCACTGTCCTGTCCTATTCTCTAGATTTTGTGGGGTCTGGAGTGCACTTGGTCCTTTATAAAGCTCTGCCATCATATTCAGTATCTTCCTGTCAACCTGGAAGATGGGGAGTATTGCTATCTGCATCAGATGTGGATCCAACAGGCCGGGCCCATGAAGGCCGCATGGCAAACCCAGGGCAGAGCTGGGCCAGAAACTCAGAATGCAGGACTCTCTGCCCTGCCGGGCTCTTCCCTGCTTCTTCCTGCTCCCTCCTCCTCCTCTGCCTGCTATAGCCACATGTCACCAGCTGAGGGACGACAGGCGTCAACTCTCCCAAACCACCTTGCCAGGAACACTCCTGTGCTCTGCAGGAGAACAACAATACCTATGATACCAAAGGAAAGCGAATGTTCATTCCCTGAGCATCCGAAAAAGAGACACTCAGCAGGTCCTTTCCCAAAGATGTGGCACTGTGGAGGAACTCGAACTAAAGTCAGAAAGGCCTGGCTTTGAATCCTAGCAGAAAGCTGCTCATCAGCTGAGTGATCCTTTGCAGATTGCTCAGCCTCTCTGAGCCTCTTTATCAGTGCAACAGGAATCCCAGTTCTTACCTTGCAGGGTTGCTGGGAGGAGTAAGCATAATGAATGCAATTAATCTGGCAGTAGTAGCTACTCAATAAATGTTCGCTATTTATCCTTTGGCAAGGCATTCTAAAAGGGGAATTTGTAGCATAAAACATAACTTAATGGATATTTTAAATGATCTTAATATGCCCATGGGCTCCAGGGATTACACAAACTGCATATAAATAAAATATTTAAAATTCTGTTTACTGGATTTGTCTCTCTGCTTATTTCCAAAGCATCTATTGTGAAAGCATGACTCATAACTAAATATAGATTAATAAAAGTTTGGAGCAGCAATTATTTTCCAATTATCATAAATCCCATTAAACACTGCAATTATATGAATTTTCTTTTTCAGACCACAAAATTTGAGAGCTCCAAGGGACCACAGAGAACGTCTTCCCACCACCGCCTTCAAACTTCAGATGGAACGTGGGGACTCTGAGAGGGCTGATGATGTTCCCGGGGACACGTACCCATTTTAACATCCAGTTCACGCACACACAGACCTCTGCCCACTTTCCTTTGCTTCAGCGCCCCTTTTTAGGAGAAAAATGAACAACTTCCCCGGGAAGCAATACTACATTTAATCGCCAATGCTTTCTTGTTAAACACTTTAGAATTAACCAGTGTGCCGCTATCTCAGAACTTCCCCAACATTCACTTCTTTTGTTTCCCTGTGGAGAATAAGAGAACTCCCTTTTTCCTGTTCTGTACTAGTTCAGAAATATCTTTGCCTTCAACTCATTCAGTACACATTGACTGGCCTGTTGGTCCTATGTCAAAAGTTGGGGATCTAAAGTCATCCTTTACCTAAATGTATCAAAATCCTTAAAAATGATTTAACTCAGGGGTCGCCAAACTATTGCTCACAGACCAAATTTGTGCCACTGTCTGCACTGTGATCACGTTTTGGTTGGCACACAGTCACACGTGTTTGTTTCTGCATTGGCTGGGGCTGCTTTGACACTGTAGTGGCAGGGTGCAAGAGCTCCAGCAAAGACCATGGGGCCTGCAAAGTCTAAAATACTTACTAGCTGGGCCATCACAGAGAAAGTTTGCTGATTTATCCCATTGACCTAGTCAGTCAAATAATGTATTTTAAGGGAATAGTCAAGGATGCCAGTTCAAAGATTATAGATTGAACTACTCAAAGAGTAGATCAGTAAATTCTAAGTGTTTTTTTTTAACAAAAAGACTTCCTTGCCCTAAAAATATTTGAACACTACTGGGCCAACTCAAATTAGAAAACAAGGGCATTTTCCTATAGCGTCTGCTTGGAGCCCCTTTGAGCCTAAAAAAAATCACTTGTTAAAATATAAATTAGAAGGAACCGATCCAAAATGCCGGAATCACACCTGATTATGAAAATAAACATGTTTCAAGTGGAATTTATGATTTGATGATTAAACACAGTAATTGATTTAATATATGCAATGATGAAAAAATACCATCTGGGGCGCCTAAGGCATTTTCAGAGGTATTTGATTGCTCAACCACCACAGGAAGAAGAAAGATAGCACCAATTTTCCATTACAACCTGATGAGCTGTGATTCCATGAAAACATGGCTCCAAGGGCTAGAATTAGGATGCTGGGAGGTACTGACAGAAAGGCATAGCACCATTTAATAAAGCAAGCTCTTTCTGACTGTCAGAGCCAATGTGAATAGAGCAGGATGCCCTGGGAAGTAGAGAGGCTCCTGAAGATACGGAAGGGGAGTTTGAGTAACTGATTGACAGAGATGCTTATGGGGGAAATTCAGAATCTACATAGTTGTTGGAAAGTGTTGCTGTTGCTGTATTTACTGACTAGGAAAACCAATGAGTTCCAGGAAAGAAAGATGTGTATGGAACATTAGGAACTGTCTTCTGTGTGTGCAGGTGAACTAGAAATGTTTCAGTCAGGAACTCGTAATTGTAAGCACTGACAGGTATATTGGCTTTAAATAGGCAGCACCAGGATGCTAGATGACAGGTATGGGGGAGATTACCTACTTATCTGTTTTTAGCTCTGAGTTAGTGGGATGACACTCCAAAACACATTGAGAGGTGTCAGCCCCCTGGATGGTCCCACAGCTTCTGCCAGAGTATGAATTTTAATTCTATACCTTCTCCTACAGCACATGATAATGGTTCCTCTCCATCAAATGGTCTTCCAATTCCTCCCTTTGAGTGTCCCCACAGATGACCAGCAAATTTTATTATTCTTGAGCATAAAGGCATTTCAATGGCCACATCCTACGAAAGCCTGGCAACCACTCTTCTGCAAACTCATTTGGTATTTTCCAATTAGTACCGACCCTTCTCTCTCATATGTCGATGCTTTTCCACTTAAATCCATAGTTTCAGTCACAGATTATATCCATTTCCCAACATTGGACATGCTTGATTCTTCAGGTCCATGTGCCCAAGCATAAATGTATATTGGCCACCTAACATGGGCCAGCCGCTTTGCATTAATATTCACAAGTGCCCTGGAAGGTGGCTAAATCATCCCCATTTTACATATGAAGAAACTCAAGTTTAAAGGCGCAGAAGATTTAACTCTCTCTATTACACTAAGGGCACACCAGATCTGACTTATGATGACTTTCCACCCAAGATTCTGTCTAGCAAGCTAATTGCCTATTAAGAACCTCAAGTCCATGAATATATATGAACTGTTCTTAAACTACTTTGTATTTCTTATTTACCTCTTGCATTTTTGGCAAAGTGCTGCCAATATTTTGTCCTCCTTAAAGGCTGACATTGGGTCTACAGAAACGGGCCCTGATCTTTGCGCAAAGGCATCATAAATCCACCACCTACTTTACCATGATAAGCTGCACTACCTTAGAGAAAACTTTTGTTTGTATTTCACTTTTCCCATCTGTAAAATGGACAGCTGGACTGGCTTAGTGAGCTTCAAATTTTTGTTTAGATATGAAACATTTGATTCATCAATTCATTATTTTAAATAACTATTTTTGTTTGTCTCTTTTGAAGCGTCTACCATGATTCTGTCTCTACGTTAGATGGTAGGCGACACAAGTGGACAGTATTGACAAAGAACTTGCATTTTTCTGGGGAAAACACAAATAAGAATATTCCAATAAATATTTTTGTAAAATAGGTCTAGTCGACATAAGTAGGACTTCTCTGGGTGAGGGGGTGATCACAGAACCCCGTCTGTCCCCTCACTGCCCTGTGCTCAGGCCCAATCAGAGTTGGATTCTACCTGCACTTTGTGAAATGAAGCCCACAGGCCACCTTCATCAGACTTGGGTGGGAATCCATGTTAAAACACAGAAACAAGAGCTCACGCAAACAGCAAATCAGAGTCTCTGTCTCTGCCTTTTGAACAAGATTCCGACTAATGCTTCTACAGAGTAAAATTGAGACCATCAGGACTGATGGGACACTTGTGTCTCCTCTGATTTGGACAATCTTCTTCTGCATTCCCTCCTAGTAAATTCCTTCCCAACTTACTGAACCTCAACTGGAAGTCGCTGCTACAGGAAACTGTCACCAACTCCCCTGGCAAGCTCAAGGACCTCAAACCCCTAAACATAGCTAGCAATTATGTTCTTGTGTGATGATTTTATTGTCATCCCCTCCACCTGACAGTAACCTCCGTGGGCAAGGACTGTGTCTATTTCGCTCAGCTCCAGTAAATTCCTGGAACTTATGAAGTGCCCAATAAATAATTATTAAATAAATCAAGGCAGCACAAGTGAGTTTAGGAATAGACATCTCCTCTCCAGCATTAGGAAACTCGTGTCTGTAGATGGCCCTACCCCCAACAATCAGATTGTTTCACTACCAAGACTCAGCCCCTGGAATATGGCAAGTTACCCTAGGACTCTATTTCCAAACTCCCCAAGTCTCCAGCGAACTCCTGTTTCTATACATGACTGCACCGTGTTCCACGTGTACACAAAGGTGGCAATTTAAGCCTCAGGGGTGAGAAATTTTGGAATTAATCCTTGACACCCTAGTGCTTTCATTTTCCCCTTTTCTAATCAGTAGCACATCTAATAAGTCCAAAAAATATGCAAGAAAGGGTTCTTATGGCATTAAAAAAAAACAAGGTTCTTAGCCAAGACACATGAGGTGCAAATGCCGCCCCCCTGGTTCCTCAGTTCCACCCTGACAACCCTACAATTCTCCTCAGTATTATAGCCAGAATTCTATTCTCAAAGTAGGGCTTAGCTGATGACACCTCCTCCATCTTGTTAGGAAGCCAGCAATGAGTCCCCACTGTCCACACAGTTCCTGTTCTACATTCCCCACGACCAGAGTTGAACTTGAAACCTCCAGCTCCTTTCTCCATTACCTGGCTCCAGTCGAACTGAACTGCTCTGTGGACCTATTCATAACAACCAGCACCTCCTACCTTCACCTTTGCCTCCCGTTTTTATGAATTTTCAGAGACTAGCCACTACCTGAAATAGAGCCCAAAGCACTTCGTTCTGAGTGCAGTGCCTTCTGTGACCTGTCCTGCCCAGGACCGTCCAGCTTCTTTGTGACCCCTGGCCCCGGCACGTACACAGCTTGTTTCTTTATTGTTTTCTTGAGCTCCATCAAGTGTACAAACCCACTCTGACCTCCAGGCCTTCTTACCTGTTAGAAGAACTCCCCTGATTCTGCTGGTTTATTCTTACTCACCAACAGCACTTTGTACTTCCCCAATTAAAGTGCGTCTGACCCTGCACTAAAATTGTCTGTTCACTGCTTTCTGTCACCGCTCCATGGTGCATTCTGCATGAGAATAAAAAGGGTGGCTTGCTCGGGGCATTCTCAGCACCTAGCTGAAGGCCTGGCGTAGAGGAGGTTCTGAAATATCTGAGGAAAGAACAACCATATCGCTGTCATGCTCAGCTGGCTCCATGACTTTCCATGTATTCATTCATTCCACCAAATGCTGAGCACCTACAGCGTTCAGGGTGGTCTTCTAACGAGAGTAGATACAGCAGTGAGAAGGACACACTGTTGCTCTCGTCAAGCTTTTATTCTAGGAGGAGAGCCAGTCAATAAACAAACTAATGACTATGTAACGAAATGCCAGACAATGCTAAGTCTCATGGAAAAAACATATAAAAAAGGAAGAGGATAGAAAATAACAGGGATGAAGAGGGTTCTTTTTTACGTGGGGCAGTAGAAGCTTTTCCAATGAGGAGAAACGCAACTGCAGACATGAATAAGGTAAAGGAGACTTGGATATGTTCCAGGCAAAGGGAAAAGCAACTTCAGAATGTCCAATTCTGTGAGTAAACAGAGTATATGAACAATGACAAGAAGGTCAGTTTGGAGAGGCAGGGAGAAGTGGCAGAAACTACATGCAGTGGGTCCTGGTGAACCAGGATGAGGACTTTAGACTTTGAGTGCACTGGAGGAGCCTGGGACAGGTGACAGAATTTGAGCTGGGTTTCAGAAGATCACTCTGGCTGCTTTGTGGGGAAGAGCTGAAGGTGGGGATAGGACCCAGGTGAAAGCCAGGATAGCACCAGGTGGCCCCTGCAGTGGTCCAGATAGAAGCAACGGTGGCCTGGATTAGGGTGACAGTGGTCAAGATGGCAACAATACTGTGGATGTATGTTATAGTGAAATGTATAGGATTTGCTGGTGTGAGATGTGGAAGTCAGAGAAGAATCTTGAATGCTTTGGGCCTGGGGTGCAAAAACTGCATCAATTGTGATGCCATTGAAACAAAACTGGAAACACTGGTAGAGGAGCCCATTAGGGAGGAGAAATCAAGAATTCAGACTTTGATATGGCATGGGTAAGAAGGTTATTAAATAACTGGGCATATGAGTCTGGAGTCCAGGGGAGAGGTCTAAGCTGTGGGTATGAATGTGAATAATCAGGATAGATCCTATAAGGCCATGAGAATAAATGAGAATAGATGAGATCATCAAAACATGGTATATGTTGATAAGAGGTCCAAGGACAGAGACACTGGTGCTCCAATGTATAGAAACTGAAAAGAGAAGAATCCAGCAAAGGCACCAAGGAAGTGATCCAAGTCAACAAGGAGAATTGATGAAGAGGAGTTGACTTTTAATTAATGTAAAACCAAAACTCTCTACCATGGCCTATATAAACTGACCTCTGTATACCTCTCCCACTTCATCTTCTCCCACTCTTCCCCCATTAACGGCACCCCAGACACAGCGGCCTTGTTCAATCCTCAGATAGGCTCAGTTGCCTTGGCTTTCAGTGCCATTGTAGCCTGCAGGGGGCGCACTTCCCTCAGATCTCTGCGATGCTGCCCCCTCATCGTTCAAAACTCTAGGTCACCAGCTCAGAGAGGCAATCTCTGACCAACAAAACTAAACTAGTCCCCATCCCATTATCCAGATTTTCATTTACTTATAACAATTGTGTCACTATCCACAATCATTTTATCCATTTGTTTACATTTTAGTAACTTTCTCCATATACTCTCCAGACCTCAGCCTATTAACTGTGCCCAGCACTTAGTAGGTGCTCAGCAAGTATTTGTTGAACACATGAATGAATTCACCTGTCCAAATCCAATACATCAAGACCAAAATAAAATCCTACTTAATTATGGAAACTTCCCTAACCCCTCCATCTCAAAGCAACATATGAGACCAACAATAGCATCTGGCATGAAGAGGACAGGCCTGGGAATAAAGACAGAATGGGGTTCAAGTCTCAATACTGCTTCTAACCAGCTGGGCAGCTCTGTGCCAGTCACAGGTTTTCTGGGCTTGTTTCCTGCACTGTGGGGATCATAAAGAGCCTTTCCCCACAGGTTTCCTGTTGGACAAAATGTATGTAAAGACCTGGCCACAAAGAGGTGATCATTAAGGACATTATCTTCTAATCATTATCCCTCCCTCCTCCGCGTCCCCAGGCAGGCACCTGAACCTCTCGTGACCCTGGATTACAGTCCTTTTATATGTGGGGTTTGACCCCATCAAGCACTGTGAAATTATCAATACCAGCGCAGTGACTTGCAATTTCTGAATTCCTTGTAAACGCTTATAGAATGAATCACCTTCCCCTTCCTCAGAGGCACAGAACATTTTTAGCCCGAGTTTCTCCACTTCATTTTTACTAGTGTCTTATCCCCTTCAGTGCTTCATTGGGACTGTGGGACTTTGCCTATATAATCCCCCGCTGGTCACTCCTGCTTCGTGGTTTCTTTCTTCTTTTTCTCTTCCTTTTTTAAACTAACATCTACACAATGTCTTCCAGCTTGCAAAGCACATTTCAAACGCCTCGGTTTAATCCTCGAGCTGTCCTATGTGTAGAGATTTTTATTTTGTCCATTTTTAAAATGTGGAAACTGAAGCTCTATAGGCAACATAATCCAGGTACATGTGGCCTTAAATTCTCTGCTCTCTCTCCTTTGCCACACCATTCATTAATTCATTGAATTTTTCATTCATTCATGTGTGCGTACATCCACTCAGCAAATACTGATTAAGCACCAGACACTATTCTAAGCACTTGAGATATACGAGCGGGGAACCAAAAACACCTGGAATTTACTTATAAAAAATTGTGTATTTATTCTTACATGTTTAAACTTCAGTCACCTTCAAAGTACTCTCCATTTGATGCAATACCCCTATGGAGACCTTTTTTTCCACTGCTAAAAACAGCGTTTGAACTCATAGATTTTGATGCCTTTCAGTGCTTCTGCCATTTTTTGTTTTACCTCTTCAACATCAGCAAAACATTTCCCTTTAGGGATGTTTTTCATTCAGAGAAACAAACACAAAAAAGGTCCCAGAGAGAGAATGGGTGAATAGGGAGGGTGGGGCACAAAGGCCATGCTGTTTTTGGTCAAAAACTTCTTAACACTCAGTGTGCTGTGGACAGGTATGCTCATAAATCACCCATCATAAAATGGGCAAATGCATTGAAAGAATCTTCAAAACAAACTCACTGAAGCCAAACACAGCCTCTCACAGCAATGCCAGCTGGTACACACATAGATGGGTTCCTAGAACACCCACCCAGTGGGGGAAGCCGGTACTACATGGGTACCTCCAGAAGTTAATTCCATTTTGGGGGGGTTCCCCCCTCATATTAATGACAGAACAGTCACAGATGAGAAACTTCTCTTCTACTGAGAGATGACAGGCAAAAGATAATGAATGTTTTAAGCACGTAAAATAGAAAGTGGTAAGAAGTATAGAAAAAGAGAAGTAGAGCAGGGTAAGGGAGACTGGACGTGCTGGTGGAAGGGGTGCAATTTCACACCAGATGGTCAAGGGTCAGTGAGTCACTGAGAAAAGACCCGAAGGAGGTGGTTAGTGAGCTATGTATATTGGCACCTGGTAGAAGAGCTTCCCAATCAGAGGAGACACCAGGACTCCTGGTGACAAGACAGCAGTGACTGGGGGGAAGGAGTAGTAGGAGGGTATACCACAGAGAAAACGGGGGTCTAACCTAGTGCAAGACCTTCTTGACCACAGTGAGGATGTTGGTTTTTATTATGAAATAAATGAGGAGCTATTGCAGGGCAATGAGCTAAATAAGTGACATGATCGAACTCATGTTTTACAAAGACCACTCCATGTAGAGACTAGAATGGAGAGGAGTGGAAGTGGTAAAACCATACAGGAGGCTTCTGCCATAATCCAGCACAGCAGCATGAACCAGGGGAGCAACAGGAGAGGAGGCACGGGCAGATTCTGGACTGGTATTTTTGAAGAGGAAAAATATAGAATTTTCTGATTGATTAGATGAGGGGTGTGAAAGGGCAAGGGAAATCAAGGAAGAATAAAAAGGTTTTTAGCTTTAGCAACTGGAAATGTAGGTCTTCCAAAGTGAGATGGGAAAGCCACAGGCAGTAGAGATTTGGCTGGCAGTAGGGAAGGGCAATCAGAAGGACAGGTTTGGACACGATATATTAGAGATGTCCACCTGACATTTGGGCAAGAAGTCCAGTGTGCAGCTGGGCATACAAATCTGGATTTGAGAGACGTTCAAGCAGGAAACATTACTGAGTCCCCTCCGCCCCCAACACATATACTTATTTTCAAAAATGATCTGAGTTAAAACTCATTCAACCAACCTATATATGCCTACTCTTCACTAGGAACTGTGCTAGAGGCTAGTGTTGATATGGCTGGTCCGGCTGGAGGCCAGTATGACTTGCCCAGCAAACTCTTTGCTGGGTTCTGGGAATATAAAGGTCAAAAAGACCAGTCCTCCTTCTCAAGGAATTGAATCCAGTATAGAAAGCTAAACTCTAAGCTCTGTAACATCAGGAACCACCAGGACTGCTCTGTTTACTGCATCATCCTGAGAACTTAGCCTCAGTATGAATGTTTATGGAAATGGTGCACCATAAGTCAAGGAGGAATATGAACGGGAACTCATTCTGAAAATTTATAGAGTTGGAACCAATATGGTCTGCTGAAGGCAGTGGCAACTGAGATTATGTGCAGCAGATATGGACATGTAGCAAAGGGATAAAGGTATTTAGAGTCTCAGAGATGTGAAAAATTATGTACAGTCTGGGAACTCAAGTGCCTCTTCTTCTGGGGCGGGATTCACTCATTCTCTGTTGGTCGGCATTTGTGTGCAGTCCCCTACGTAGCAGGGGAGGTGATGTCATAAGAGAAAATGGAAGAGCCTTGCCATATAGGCTGGATGATTGATTCATAACGTCACCCATGAAGTATTCAGGCCATAGAGATATACACTGAATCTAGTCGAGAGTCTAGATCTAACCTCCAGTTTACAGGAAATACAGGGGCAGAGGGACAAGTTAACACCACAAGGAAACAATTAGACAAACCCAGAATGGGAACACTATAGATATAGCTCTGAAGTGTTCACAAAGTCACTGTCATTTTAAAAAACCATAAATAAAGACTGGTGTGGGCCATTTTACACTGAAAGAGATTAGAGAGACAAAAAAAATGCAACTGTGTGAACTTCGATCCTATAACAGAAATACAGCATTGAAAGAGTCTTGGAAACCACTGTGGATATTTAAATAAATATATGCTGGTTATTAGATTGCATTTTGGAACTATTATTAATTTTCCCAGGGGTTTTACTGGCATAATTAGTTTTACTATAAAATTTATGTATTTATTATTTATAGCAGGATGCATTATTTACATTAATAAATTTATTTATTTATTATTTATGCATCCTTATTTCTTGAAGAAGTGTGCTAAAATATTGTAGGGGCAATGACATGACGTCTGCCTTTCCCTTATTTCAGAGGGAAGAAAGGAGGGGAAGAGAAAGGAAGAGAAAAACAGAGATTGAGAGAAAGGAGATACAGCAAAACATTAATGATTCTCATATACAGGTATACAGTTGTTGATTTTCCTTTCATATTCTACAATTTTTCAAAACTTTTGACTATTTAGGAAATATTTTTAAAGTATTTTTTGAAATAAAAAGCTAAAAGGTCTTTTATTAAGATAATTATTTATCCTCTTCAAAGTGACATCCTGCTGAGGGGGCTGATCCAGGGTTCCCTGTGTTGAAATGAGTGTGAGAACGCCCAGTGCTGAGTTCCGAAGAGCGGATAGAACCAATACCTCTCAGCCTGCTCTGGGAATACCTCGGGGACACCACCTGCAAGTCCTGACCAGCCAGCTCCAAGGAGAAGGACGGCCACGCAGGCACAACAGGGCAGCCCACCATGGGGAATACAGGCCTTGCGTGTGTTGAACTTGCTACTTCCAGACATTTTCTTTCCACACCATTTCCTTCTCTAGCAACAAACATGAAAGACAAGTTTCCCTAGTGGCGGAACTGGCGGGAGCAGCCACACAGCAGAAGCAGATGCTTCTCCCTGAAAGGTGTCCCTGCTCTAGCTCCCTCTCTTCCTCAGTCAGTAACTCAGGGTAGCCTGGATTTCTGTTACATTTTCTCACGTTTATAAGTAAAAATAAAAGTAATTTGAGCTAGGGCTTGCTGTGCAGGTCCACTGTCCTTAGAGGTGGTTGTCAGGTCAGAGAACGTGGACCGGGGAAGAAGGTGTGTATGAAAATCCCTAGTCCCCTCCAAAGAGCAGGTGTGGAAATCACACCTGCAGCAGCAGCTTCGGGTGCCGTGGTTTCTGAGCCCCGTTCTGACAGCTGTCCGCACCCACTGTGTGGGAAGGAGAAAATAAGTCAGGCACTCCAGAAATTTACAGGGTACACAAGGAAATAATAAAACTCAGGAAGCTCTGTCTGGCTCTGTCTTCAAATTGTTCTGTGAACTTGGGCCAGTGGTTTCTCTTCTCTGGGCCTCAGTGTCCCCATCTATAAAATTAAAGGGTTGAATAATGTTTCCCTGGAGTCCTTATCAATATATATACTATGATTATCTGATACAAGTAGAGAACAAATGAGTATGAACCTGAGTGATTCAGAATCTGAATCTAAAATGAAGCCAGAGAAGTTCAGGTGGGCAAATGGAAGGGGAAGATTTCACTGGATTTGGGGGCCAAAGAGGATTTGGTTAGGTTTATTCCTAGGTATTTTATTTTTCTTTTTGCTATATCGAATGGGATGTTTTTCTTGATTTCTGCTTCTGCTGTTTCATTGTTGGTGTACAAAAATGCCTTTGATTTCTGGATATTGACTTTGTATCCTGCTGTTTTGCCAAATTCATTTATTAGGTCTAGCAGTTTTTTTGGCCGAGTCTATAGGATTTTCTATGTACACTATCATGTCATCTGCAAACAGTGACAGTTTTGTTTCCTCCTTTCCAATTTGGATGCCTTTTATTTCCTTTTCTTGTCTGATC
>CM052540.1:11465023-11507139 GCA_028533065.1 Trachops cirrhosus | reverse complement strand
AAAATGCCTTTGATTTCTGGATATTGACTTTGTATCCTGCTGTTTTGCCAAATTCATTTATTAGGTCTAGCAGTTTTTTTGGCCGAGTCTATAGGATTTTCTATGTACACTATCATGTCATCTGCAAACAGTGACAGTTTTGTTTCCTCCTTTCCAATTTGGATGCCTTTTATTTCCTTTTCTTGTCTGATCGCTGTGGCTAAAACTTCCAGTACTATATTGAATAGAAGTGGTGAAAGTGGACAGCCTTGTCTTGTTCCTGATCTTAGTGTAAAAGATTTTAGTTTTTGCCCATTGAGTATGATGATGGCTGTAGGTCTGTCATATATAGCCTTTATTATGTTGAGGAATGCTCCCTCAATTCCCACTTTGCTAAGTGTTTTTATCATAAATGGGTGCTGTAACTTACCAAATGCTTTTTCTGCATCTATTGATATGATCATGTGATTTTTGTCTTTGCTTTTGTTTATGTGATGAATTACATTTACTGATTTGCAAATATTGAACGGAATCTGAATCTAAAATGAAGCCAGAGAAGTTTAGGGGAAGATTTCACTGGATTTGGGGGCCAGAGAGGATTTGAGTGAGTAAAGAAAAGGGATAAAGAAATGTCCGGGTTGGGGAGACTGTGAGCAAGGCACAGCGGCTGGACTGAAACAGCAAGGAGGGAGGGATGGGCAGCGGTAAAACAGGCATGCAAGGATTGGCCCGCTCTGCCCAGTTCACCCTTCAAGGCCAAGCACAGCGCTACCTGTTCCAGATCTCTAACAGCCACAATGCCTCTCCAGCCAGAGCCAGTGCCTTAGGATCACCTCCTCAGTATTCATTAGTTGATACTGATTATTGACAACCTACCCTGAGCCACGTGTTTTAAAGAGAGTCTCACTCAACTCTTTCAGCCCAAAAGGCCAGAATGAAGTTGCAAAAATTATCAGGCCCAGAGAGGTCATGTTACTTGTCCAAGGTCATGCTGTTAGACCATATCTCATTACAAATCTTCATTCTATCTGTCCATGGCTTACACTGCCCCTGGATGAAGACCTTCCCAAAGACAAGCCACCTTTACTTCTGTGTTCCCTGGGCCTGACAGAGAGTTGAAGCTGACCATCAAAATGCGAACTCAACTGAGATGATACTGAATGCCGAGCCCCAGATACAAACTGCAGAAGGCTGGGAGCTAAAAGCGGAGAGTGAGTGTGATTGGCAGCTTACCCTCTGAGTCCACCACATTCTGTTTATCATGAGTCATTCCCCAGATTGCCCCGCCAAGGAAACCTCTGCCCGCCCATCTCCCCAGACCCAGCAGCTGTGCTCTCTGAATGGCAGGTGTTTCCCAGTTCAGAGAAATAGAGAGCACATCACAGGGAATGAGGGCGGAGGAAGAAGCCAGCTTCCCTCTTCTGGCCTTGAGTGATCCAGCCCTGGAAAGCAGGGCACTAGGAGAGGGCACATGAGGGAGAAGCAAATTCTAGTAGGAAAAACAAAATGGAGAGTAAACAGAGTTAAATGATTCCACCCCAGCAACTAAGAGATGGATTTGGTGGAGATTACGGAGAACCTTTAAGGGCCCATTTCCTTCTGCCAGTGGATATTGCTGGCTGGGCCTGGATTCATTTCACTGGATGGGACCCCAGCTGGCTCTGCTTTGGGACAGACCATGTGCAGTGCTGGCAGAACACATCCTTTATCTGGGCAACCTTGAGGAAGTCCCTCTAACTTGCTGTGCACCAGGGTCCTTCTCTGGAAAGTGGGAGGGGGAGGTGCTGCCCTGCCGACCTCACAGGTCAGCCCCAGGGCCCAAATGTGAGAATGTGCGCAGCATAGCCTTGCTACAAATCTGGAAACTGGGGCGCAGAGAGGTAAGTGATGTTAGAATCATAAAGCACCGAGGAGTGGGTGGCTGCAGGTCACAGAGAGTGAATTCAGCACTGACCTTGAAAGATCTGATAACTAAATTAGATAGATAATAGATATAGACATAGATATAGACATGCACACACTACATATATATGTACATATACTACATGTGTAGTATATATAAAACATGCCTACATGTACTATATATAAAATATATGTATAGTATATACATATATGTATATATACAAACACATATACTGTATGTGCAGTATATATGCAGTATTAGATACATTTATATATGTGTATTACATATATATTTTATATATGCTATACATATAAAAATGTAAATACATGCTATGGATGTTACACAATTATAGTATTGAATGCCCATCCTAATCTATGGGTTAAATCATATCTTCATTCATATACATGAAAATGGAGGCTTAGACATTAAAGTGATTACCCAAGGTCGCATAAGTAAAACCAGAGCTGGGTTTTGAACTTGTGTCTATCTGACTCCAGGCCTTGTGTACCTGAGCTACAGGGTCTGGCACAAATAACAGCCCTTTTTTACTACAAAATCTTTTATTACAAAATCATAAGCACATAATTCCGTAACATAACAATATCACACTCAAGCACACCATATGACATTGTAGGTGAAATGTTCAAATTAAAAGTATAAATTATTACACCCATATTATTACCCTGCCCACCACACTCAAGCAGGCCTTACTTCTGCCAGACCCTGTATTTCAGTACTTGTGTCCTGATAATAGATGGTTGGAGTTCATAACGCATATCTAAAATCAAAATTCATTTTTATTCTAATAAAGAGGCTTACACTTAGGCTTATAAAAGTCCAGCCCCCAAGGAACAGGACCCTTTCCAATCAATGAGGAAACATTGCTGTTTGTTAACATCAAATCATCTCTACATTTCTTATGATTTTGCCCTTCCCTGAGTTATGTATATATTCTTCACTCCCGCCAGACTGTGAGCTTAACGCCGTTCCGGCTCTAACCCACTCCGTTTATCTCTGTCCCCTCTGTCCTTGTTTAGCATCGTGCCCAGCACGGAGTAGCTGCTCATGAAACAGGCGCTAAGCCCAGCAGGATCACTAGGCACTCTATTCCGAGCGATGAATTTAAATGACTCCAGTGCGCTAAAAAGAGAGGTGAGGTTTCATGAACAGTCTCACTATCATGGACCCTCCAAGACTAATTCTGAAATGCACACACTGTTGGGTCTATCCAGTGCAGCATGCTGGATGCTTGTGACCGTGAGATCTTCCACAGCAGCATAAAGAGCAAGTATCCAGTCACACCTGCAGGGCAATTTCCACTAGTTTTTGCTGGATTCCTTAATCCTGAGGCAAGAGTCATGTTGCCTTGATGGGGCACACTCTCCCAATGGCCCTCGCTCTATCTGGCACAGACATGAGACGGTATCTCAGATTTGGAGCCTATTAACAGGAAGGGTGTGTAACTCTGGCTTCCCCGGAAGTGCATCCTCCAACAGTGCCACGGAGCTGCACCCTCCCTCCGATCCTCCCCATCTGACACCTCTCTCTGACTTCTGCCCTGCAGTCCTCTCCTCCCCCGCCTCTTCCCCTCCCCTCCAGTTTCTGTTTCTTGTCACTCTTTCTTTATCTCCTGTCTCTTTCATTGTATCGATTATGTTTTTCTTCCTCACTGCCTTCTTCTTTCCTTCTTTCATGCTTCCCCCTCATGACGGCCAGACAAACTGTCTTCATTGGAGGACTCATTTTCCTGAAAGGTCTGTAACAGTCACCTTAATTGGGTACTTTCCTAAACACACCCAAAACAAAGTCCATGAGTTTCCATTGTAACATTTCCTAATGACAGTCCCATTGTCAATTATGTTTAATTATTGTTGTTTAATTATGGAACCAATATGTAAATGCAATGTATGTTTTAAAAAAGTTTTAAAATTGTGCTTTAATCTTTTTAATTATTTCAGAGTGTTCTAAACTATCAATAATCTGCAATGTATTTATGCACTGACATCCTAGTGCAAATCTAGGCCACTTCTAATATCTTCACTATTGTTTTATAAAGCACCTGGCAATGAGCACCCTGGGCCGTGTCTCCCAGTATATGGGTGCATGTTTTCTCCAGGAACGTACCGAGAGGGCATTGCTGGGTCAGAGGACGTGCCCATTGTAAATGACATAAATATTGCCCAATTGCTCTCTGAAGCAGCTGTATAAACATATATATTTTTCTCTTCATTTTCTCTCTAATTATATGTGGATGCACCATAGTTTGTTTATCCATTCACCCACTGAAGGATGTCTGAATTGTTTCCTGTCATTACTTTTCATATCCTTTCCTCGTTTTCATCTTTCCTCTTCTCCTGCTACATTAAATTCTGAAACACACGAGATGCAGTGAAACCTCCACAGAGGAAGCTGAGAGCACAGGTCCAGGCACCGGTTTGCAAAAGTCAGTTCCTTCCCCCTGGCCCATGAAAGCTGATTGCGTGGCTCTCTTCCTAACTCCACATTCAGTGACATCAAGTAGCTTGACTGTGGGACTATTTCCATCATGGAAACTGACAAACACTAATAATCCTCAGAGCTTTTATAGGGGAGAAGGGTACACACTGCTAATGGTTGTTCAACATGCATGCACCTCTGATTCCAGAAGAAGAGCCGAACAGGACAGAACTAGAGAAAAGCCCAAAGCCTCTTCAAGGGTCCCAGGTGAGTGATCCACAATAACACAGACGAATGTTAAGTGCCTGATGGTCAGACTTACGGGCCTCCCATCTTGAGTTAGGACAAAAAGGTTATAGCTTTTCAGAAAAACAGAAAGATTCTCCAGAATTTAAGCATACTAGGAATTTCTCGTGGCAGGAAATAAGGCATCTATGACAAAGGACAGTCCACCCCACCTCCCACTCCTCACTTACTCCCCAGTTCCCTTGTCTGATATATTTCAAAAGAGGTCCCCAACATCTGCTTAAAGAAAGTTCACAGAAGCAGAGACTAGAGTGGCGGCTGTCAGGGACTGGGGAGGGGGAGGGGGTTGGGGGAAGGCGGAAATGTTGGCCAGAGAAAGCTCAGTTATGCAGGCTGAATAAATTCTGTGGACCTAACATACAGCCCAGTGACTATGTGGTTCATAATACTGTGTTGTATACTTGAAATTTGCTGAGAGTAAATATTAATTGTTCTTACCAAAAGAAACAACCCTCCCCCCAAAACCAACATAACCAGGTGTATTAATAACTTGACTATGTAATCATTTCATAATGTATACATATATCAAAACATCGCATTGTATACCTTAAGTATATATAATTTTTAGTTGTTAATTTTATCTCAGTAAGGCTGGGAGGGGTCAGCTTTCCCGTGGCGGGCTGCTCATGACCTCCTCAGCCCTAAACTTCATCTACAGGGTCTGACAGAAGTAAGGCCTGCTTGAGTGTGGTGGGTTGGGTAATAATATGGGTGTAATTATTTATAGTTTTAATTTGAACATTTTACCTACAATGTCGCATGGTATGCTTGAGTGTGATATTGTTATGTTACCGAATTACATGCTTATGATTTTGTAATAAGAGATTTTGTCATAAAAATGGGAATTATTTGTGTGGGGCCCCGTATAATGACATAAGCTGCACCCTAGGTCTCTTGTCCATTGCCACTCTCCCTGGTGGTTGGGGCAGGGAGACACATCTTGCCCCTGTCCCTCTCTGGGATCTTCTTCTGTGTTTACAGTTTGGGGTTTGTACTGGACAACATCTTGTGTCCCTTCCAGGACCCTGACTCCTCTGAATCCCCACCCTGTCTTCCCATGGACCACCCCCGCGGCCTCCCTCCACTCAGCCCTGCTGCACCGAGAGCTCACGCTGCACTTAGAGCCCATCTTCCTGAGCAGTGAACCATTCCCCACAGTCAGAGGCAGCGCTGCCTCCCTGACTGATTGTTGGCTGATTTTGTTTGGCACTTTTTTCTGGCCTCATATAGAGCTTATTAGGAAACCATGTTCACGTTCCACAGATGATATTTGCCACGCCACTCCAATGGGAAACTTCAAACAAAGGGATGGATGAGGGGCTCCTGAAGAGCTAAGGGAGGCCCTGTGTCAACTGAGTAAGTAAGGCAAATGCATTTACCTTGGATCTTTTTTTAAATATTCAAAGCATTTTTCTTTCATTGGCTTTTTTATACTCATAATGCCCCAACTAAAAATACACAGATTTCCATTTTATTGATGAGAAAACTGAGGTTCCGATGCATCCCTTGATTTGATAGGGCTCAGAGCAAATCAATGACAGAGCCAAGCTCGAACCTCTGATTGTAGGTTCTTCCCAATGTTCTTTGCAGGGGAGAGAAAAAAGTGATATGAATTCAGGCTGTTTGGGGAAAGTTGAGTCTGAATTCATGAAAAGCCTGGGTAATTTGAATATTTGAAAGCAAACATACACCATCTAGTAGAGATAGTAATTGAAACGTGTCCCACTGAAAGTCTTTGGCTGGTGAACTTATTAGCTCAGCCAGAGAACCAGTCCCTGGCTCTGTGAGGGGCCCCTCTGAGGGGCTCCCTCCATCATCCACTTCCTTGACCCACTGTGCTGCATCTGTCTACCTGCCAGTCTCCTTTAAGAGACTTGAGCTTCTAAAGAGAAGGGGCCTTGTCTTATTTACAGTCTTCAGCACCTAAAATAGTACCCAGTAAATCTCAGGTGCTTAATTACACGTGTATCAGATGGAATCAGTGGGGGGACCCTTCAGAGGTAGCCAGTAACTCATTCACGTCCATGGTGTAGAAAAAGGTGGGAATTAGTTAACTGAGTGTTGATCAGTGAAGGCTGCATTAATGAACTGGTGAGGATAATTATAATTAATATATCAATTCCACACATAAGAAAGAGGTGCCTACAAAAATGCTTAAAATGTTTGCATGAAATACTATCAATAGTACCTTGGAAACTGTGTTCATGCCAATTTATTATTTGGCTCTTTTCCTCTCAAAAAGAGAGTAAAAGAAAGCTCACTACCTGCCCAAATCAGCACAAATTCTGAATTACTGGGGTCAAAATTAATGAGGTTTATAAGAATGTTTATATGCTTTGACCTAATAATCTTTCTCCTGGGAATCTATCCTAAGGAAATAATTCAAAAGAAGAAAAATGTTATGTGCACAAAAAGGATCGTAACAGCCTTGGTTATAATTTTGAAAAGAGGGCAATAAAATAAAATGTCCAACATAAGAAAAATGGTAGATAATCTCAGGAGAGACTTTTTTGAATCCAAGCCAGTGTTCAGAAAATTAATGTTGGAGCTATGGATATATGGTAACATACAAAGAAAGAGAACACAGTGGTTTCCGATACTGCCAACATGAGTAAAATATCTAGTATCTTAAAATGCTGTTGAATTAAGTCCAATTGAAATTTAGTCGTAATTATTTAGTGGGCCTAACTGAACCAGGAATCTCGCTACTCGATTTATTGCCTAATCATTTCCTTCTGGTTCATCCTTTATTTCATTCACTGGACACCTACTACGTATAAGGAGGCACTCAGTACACACAGAAAATGACATGGTTCCTGTCCTCAAGAACCATCTGGGGTGAAGCACTGCCTCTAAATAACTGCTCTAATACCAGAGCAGGGGAGGTTTGGTTTAATTCCGAAAGAAGGCTTCATGGAGGAGGAAGCAGGCAGCCAGGTCTTGGAGACTTCGTAGGATGTTAACAGAGGGAACTAACATGCGTGAAGCCACAGAGTACCGTCCAGGAAACGGGGCCATACCCAGAGCCCCCAGCACAATGGTGCGGGAGAGGGAGGTGAGGGAGATGATTGTGGTTTGGGGATAAATGGTGGAGAAGCCCTGAGAGCCAGGCCGAGGAGCCCAGCTGGCCTGCTAACACTGGTTCCATGAGTGTAGAAATGAGACAGGCTATGGATAGGTCAGGAATTACACACGGTTCTCATTGCTCACTGCCTTTCATGCCTGGCCCGGCAGAGATAGTTCTCCTCATATGGGATATTTTATTCTGTTTTTAAGAGCTCTTCATTTGTCATTTGGGACAGAAAGTTGGAGCTGGTTGCAATCTGCAATCAATCAGCCTGCCTTTGCGGAAGAACTACCAGGAAACGAGTGTTCTTCCTCTGTGGGTCTTTCAGCATTGATGTAAGCATTCAAAAATCACTTATATGCAGTGTGTATGAGGAGAGGAGGAGGGAGGGGAGGAAGAGGGGAGAGGTGAAATGACAGAATGAGAGAGAGCAAGATGGAGGGGAGAGAGAGATTAAGGCTGAACGGGATTTTCTACAGGCAAGTGGGATAAATCGGCACTGTCAAGCAATATGAAGACTGATGGATGGGAGATATTTTGAAAAATATTAAAAAGCACCCATCATTGTACTAGTTTATTATGTATTTTCATTCTTTTATTTCTTTCACTTATGCTTATATAAATCTAGCATCTAGGCCTACAGACAGATAATTTTTTAAAGCAAAAAGCAAGTCATGTGTGTATGTGCAACATGCTTTATTTTGCACAAGACAATATATCATGATTTTTTCCAAATCACTACACACAGACTGTCTCTATCCTTTTTACTGGCTTTGTGGTGTTATAAGGATGGACCCTAATTTATTTGAGCAATCCTTACTGATAAATATTAAGGTTGTTCCATTTTTTGTCCTGTGTTGGCTAGTACAAGCAGTGCTACAGAAAATGTCACTGTAGGCAAAGACCTCTGTACACATTGTGAGCATTTCCTGACAGTGGTCCCTAAAATGGAATTCCAGAGCTCCAGGGTAGAGACATACTGAATTCTCCAGAACACAGATTTGAACATCTCTCAATAAGGTCTGAGAGCTGTTGGTTTCTCCACATCCTCTATGGGTCTGAACAGTGTTGACAAGGCCTTTCACCCCATGTCCCACCCACTATGTCCCCTGCCTGTGCTACACATGCCACTGTTGAGGGGTTCGCTAAACTCAGTGCAGGGCTGAGATGGAACATGGCTGAGTTGCACGGTGGGAAGGCACCGAGACCTGCCCTGCAGCGGAGTGCAGCTGAGTGCAGCTGAGATCCTGGCCACGCCCTCCTAGAAGGTCCGGCAATGCAGGGATGAAACTTTCTGGACCTTGGTTTTCCACTTGGGAGACAAGTAGTTGGACTTGATGACTGAGGGTCTCTTTTGGCTCAGATATCCAGTGATTCCAGGAAAGGAGGAATGAAGGAGAGAAAGGAAAGAGAGGGGGAAGGGGGAACCTAAAAGAGAAGAGTAATGGGAAGGAAGAAGAAAAATGGATAAAAAATAAAAAACAGAGAAACCAAAGAACAGGAGCAGTGAGGAATAAGCCCATCTCCACTGTCATTGTTAGAGAAAAGCCTTTTTAAAAATTCAATATGTAGCAATGCCAGAAGCTATAACCTTTGGAAGAAAGAGAAAGGAATTCTGAAAGGGGAGTGAGAAACGAGGGTGTTGTTTTTTCATTTTCAACCCCCCAAAATTTAATTTTGCCCAGAAATGATGTTTTTCATGTTGAGTGAGACCAAGGGGAGAGTAATAGCTGGTCACAGGGGAGGGAGCGAGGTGACAGATTGCCTCTCGTGGCTGTGTGTGTCCCTGTGTACCACAGACGCAGAAGCGCTCTGCCCCTGCGAAGGGGGAGGGTTCTTTTCTCTTCAAGGTTATATTAATCACAACTGCCCCAGTCATCATCCTCACTGACCACTCCTTCTTAGATTCCTATTATTCCTTTCTCAGGGACAGGAATTGATGCCAGGACCTGACCACGGATGCAGAGCTGTAGGGAAATAGACAGAGGAGTGGCCTACAAGTTTAGAGAATGTGAGGCCTGAATCTGCCCCTCACTGGTCCCAAAACTGTAAGCAAAGTCATTTTCCCTCTCTGGGCTTCTTTTGATGTTCTCTAAAATGAAGGGGCTAAGAGAACATCCATCAAGGTCCCTGGATGGAGCAGCAGCAGCAGCATCACCTGGAAATGTGCTAGAAACGCAGAATCCTTGGCCCTGCCCAGACCTACTGGCTCAGAAGCTCTATGAGTGGGGTCCAGCAATCTGGTTCAGCAAACCCTCCAGGTGATCGTGATGTGGGCTGAAGTTTGAGAATCACTGAACCACAAAAGTACCTGTTAATTTCATAGAACCCAAGCTTAGCCTTAAGGATAATGGGGGTGGAGGAATGTAAGATTAAACATCTTTTTGGTCTCTGGTCTCCTGGGTCAAGGTTGACACAGACCTGATGCTGTCATCCTTCCTGCTTCCTCCAATTTCTCACCATCTTGCTGCTTAAACTGTAGTCCTTGGACCAACAGCATCCATTTAATCTGGAGGCCTGCTAGAAACTCACAATCCCAGGTCCCACTCTAGACCACTGACTTTTAATAGGATGCTGACTGATGTGAATGCACATTCACGTCCAAGAAGCCTGCCACCAGGCCTGTTTCTCTCCTTCCCTTCCCTTTTGTAATTCTTCAGCTTGCTCACTCATCACTCTTCTTTTTCTTTTACTCACTCTTGGAAATGCCTGTGCTTTCTAGAAGCACAGCTTAAACCTAGGCTGACCATCATGCGGAACAAATTGCACACTACCCAGTGACTTACATATCAGATTACATATTCAGAATCATTGGCTAATACAGCTGCACTTTTCTCTTCTCCCTGTGGGAGGCAGTGTGGTACAGGCCAGAGTCTTGAACTCAGCCATCACCTGATTCTAGTTCCAGTCCCAGCTCTGCTCCACCTCTGTGTTTGACAAAAACATTTAACCTTCAGAGCCTCATTTCTGCAATGGAGATATCATGCCTTTTCCTTGGGTTGGTTGTGAAAATAAAATGAGATAATGGAAATGAATGTAAAAGACCCTATTCAAATGCGAGGAATTGTAATAACTATTATCGAAGCAACGCTTTGCCTCACTCCTTCCACAGCAGATCTCAGTTTTGTGCCCTTCACCTCCTACTGCTGAACATGGGCTCCGATTTCCACATTCCCGAGCCTGTCTCCAGGGTTTTTATTAGGAAAGCAGATACTGGATTGTTTCATTCCCTCCCTCCTTCTCAATAAATGTGTTTATCGCCCTGTATATTCCAACATATCAGCAGCTAGTTACAGAGAGAAAAGGTTGTCGCCAAGAAAGATGTGTCATTTCACAGGAAATTTGGGTTTAATATGTACAAGGGAGCAGCACATGGAAATCTCTTTGAAAATGATAAAGTCCTCTAATGAAAAATAACACTACAATCCTGGGCTCATTTCAGCAGATAAATATTTAATATAGATCAGCCAAGATTAATTGCCAACTGCAACGCACCCTGCCTCTGGCTGGTGAGGAAAAAGAGCATCTTCACGTTAATTTACGACAGAGTTTTTGAAACAAGCAAAGCTTAGCTTGTCCCGGGTTCGTCTTGCCTGCCATTGAGAAATGCACCGCACAGTTCCCAAGGCCTCTGCTCAGCCCTGGTTCCTGCTGCAGAGTGAAGCGGACAGGCCACTCCTTTGCATACCAATCAGTTCTTGCAGGCAGGCAGGAAAAAAAGTTCTACAGAATCCCCGAAATCAGGACATGAAACTCACCAGTGAGAAAGACGGTCTTCCTTCTCGCGGGGCTGGAGCAGAATGGACTTGCACATTCAAAATAGAACAGGGACCACGGTGTGAATAAAGGAAATGAGGGAAGCACACACATGTGGCAGCCACTAAGGAATCCGACTTCAGGCAGTTACCTACATGTAACTCTCACCAGCGGGCAGGGTCAGTAAGAATGTCCTCGTTTTAGGGGTATGGTAGTGCTGAAGCTCGGAGCAGTTCACTGGTGGGCCCAGGCTCCACTTGGCTAATCAGTGGTAGAGGTGCAATTTCAATTTAAAGATTTCTCACTCCAGAGGCACCCTCCCAAACCTTAATCTAATTACTCATGGGGCTGCCAAAGTTTTGTACTCAGGGATTCATACCTTAGAGAGAACTTCAAATTAAGGCCTTTGGGCTCTCAGACTCTTTATACCTCCCCTTCCTTCCTCCTTTATTTCCCTCCTTCATTCCTCCTTTATTTCCTTCCTTCCTTCCTTCCTCCTTTATTTCCTTCCTTCCTTCCTCCTTTATTTCCTTCCTTCCTTCCTTCCTTCTCTCTCTCCCTATTTCCTCTCTCATCTTTCCATTCTCCATGTTTCCTCCTCCTCCACCAGAGAGCATCAGGCTTTCTGGTCCTCCATGGGTTTCTGTTGCCACGGTAGTGATATCTGTTACCATTCAAGAAGAAACACAACTTCCCAGAGGTTCCAACAGGGTCCTTCTTCTGATTTTCAGTGGTAGTAAGCTATTAACTCATATTAATTAATTAATCATAGATGTGGGATCCTGCTTGTACTAGAAAGGAGAGCCAAATGGGTTCACAGAGAAGCATAAACATGCCTGGGCAAAAAGTTGAGCAACCTGGAAACAGAATAATACTTATCACCCTCTTCCAATTAGCAACACTATCAAAATCATCACTGCCATCATCTTCATCATCATTCATATGAACATCAGCACTGGAACCAGCTGGAGATATTAATTGTTCCCACCAAAAAAACTGCCATCCCTAACCTTTGTCATCACCAACATTACTATTATCAGCAACTTTTTCCAGCATAAATATCCTCTCTGCATAGCTGAGGGCATCTAGGGTGTCATCACCATGACCATTTCTAACAGAGAGCATTGAATGCAAACCTACTACATACTGGAAACATAAAGAATAAGGTGGCCCTGACTGGTGTGGCTCAGTGCATTAGGCATCGTCCCATAAACCAAAAGGTCACCAGTTCGATTCCCAATTAGGGCACACAGCTGGGTTGTAGGCCAGGGCCCCGGTTGGGGGAGTGCAAGAGGCACCCGATCAATGTTTCTCTCCCACATGGATGTTTCTCTCCCTCTTTTTCCCTCACTTCCCCTTCTCTAAAAATACATAAATAAAATCCTTTTTTTAAAAAAGAATAAAGTGTACAACCTCTGCATATATGAAATTTTGATGTAGTTGGGAAGACATTATTAACAATACAAAGTCTGATTTTAAATGTCAAAAGAGGACTTTTTGGTATTTTGAAAAGCCCAGAGACAGTCAAACCTGCAATACGAGGCCACACAAGAGGACAGGGAGCTCGCTGGGAAGGCCATTCTAGACTTGTGTCTGTCGTTCATACATGCGGAATTTTTACAAAGTCATCTAACCACTCTTTTCTCAGTTTATTCCGTGAAAAATGAGAAGTACTAGATAGATTTTAAAGTCTTTCCCAGCACCAAGGATTCTTCAAATACTTGAATTGCTCTAATGTGGTTGGCTGCATTTTTCCCTCCAAATAGCTAAACTGTCTGGCTGATTTCACCTTATAGAAATCAGAGGCAGAGAGAAATTTGAGGTAGGAAAGGGAAAAAAAAAACACACCTAACAAATCTCATCTGATTTATCTCTCCTCTCTGGAGATCCAGTCTTGGGTTATTCCAAATTCTTAGTTTACAGGCTATGGAGCACTTTCGTTTTCAATAATTCACACATGGTGCTTTAAGCTCTCCCTTTTGAGAGTGTTCATTCATATGAGGGACCTGGTTGCATGAAACAGTTCTTGAATAACATCCTTAATGTATCACTGCAAGATGAAATTTCCTCATTGTCCCTGCTCAGAGATGGTTCACATTTTTAACTTTTATTCCACATACTCTTCTGGGAGTAGACAGCTCTAGGTTTGAGTCTTACCTCTTTTTACTATTTCCTGTGTTACTTGGGACAATTTCATTAACTTCTCTGTACCGTAAACACCTCATCAATAGAAATGTTATAGCCACATCTCTCTGGTAGAGTAGTTATGATAATTCTATTGGTGACATATATCAGAACACTGAGCCTGCTACACTGGACTTGTTCCCCAAAGGTCAGAAAAATAAGACAATACAAACAGTGTAGCCAGTCAAAATCTCAAAGGCTTTCAGGGTTATGGAAGTAATGCTCAAGAGTGTATGTACTCACTACATTCTCAGTGGTCAGGTCTGAGCACTCACCCACATCTGAAGGGAACAGCTGTAACACAGGTCTGCCCACAGTCGATATGCACAATGATGGCAAAGATTTGCCAGACTTATCAATTAAAAACAGCCACAACAAAAAATATCTGGATTTTCATCATTCATTCTAAAAACTCACTATGAGCCAAGTAATGACAGGTCCTGCCTTTGGGTCAAGGTCTACATATTACATTGCAGAATCGGAACAGATGGATGGGTGGTTGTTAAATGTCTGGTCTATTAGCATGCAAGGACTTCTTCCCACTATTCATCTTTCTTCTCATCTCACCTAAAGGGATTCATTTAAGGAAAACAAACGACTTCAACCTCAAAGTAGTTTTCTATTAATAATTCACTGTGAATGATGTTGTCGTTATGTGACTCCTGGAGGCCAGATATATGAGGCAACAGTCACCACTCAGTACTCTTTTCTCCCTTTTTTTTGTTGATAACTTTTGCATACCTCAGATATAAATTGGTGAGCTAATGCTAAATGCTTTGAAGAAAGAAGTGGATAACCAGAACATGAACCTTGACCTCATCCACCAAGAGACTCCTTGTGATGATGGAAAAAGGTAGAAAAGAATAGCATATTACAATACAGAAAGCAAAATAGTTTCTTTCAGCGGTCATTTAATTAAGCAACAACCAATGAGCACCTACTATGCATTATATATCAAAGATAAAACTGGGAGTAACAGGATTTGGAGGAAAAAAGTGTTAAATCTTAAATAGGATCGAGCCATTTGTTGTGATCTTTGTTAAGTGGTGGGAAACAGCTTCTTACTCAACCTCATAGCCTTAGGATAGAGCACAGTGCCTGGCACATAGTAGATGCTCAATAAAATATTTGAATAAAATAAAAAGAAATGAATGCATTGAAGAGGGGGTGTCACTTAAACTAATTCTTGAAGTCTGAATACAGTTTCAAAAGACAGAGGATGGAGAGGAAGGAGAAAGAGAAAGAGAAAAGAAGATAAAAGGCATAGAAGTAGAAGAGTGAGAACGACATCCAAGCAGTAATAAGTGATGAGGTATGACCTTGCCTTTGAGAAGAAATACAATAGTAAGGAAATTACTGGGAGATCAAGCTAGAGTATTTGGACTTTATATCTGTAAGTACTGGAAGCCAGTGAAGATGATAGAGAAGAGGGAAAGAATAATTTGACTTTCATGTTAGGAAATCAGTGAAGTCCAGCTGTTCTGTGCAAGGGGGAGATCTAATTAGGAAGGACACTATTGTACCCATGGGACTGAGAGACACCGATGAGAGTGTGTGAGGGCCAGGGAATGGAAGTAAGAGAGCAGAAAGGAGAAATCAGAAGTAGTGTTTGATGCCCCAGTTGATGTGTGGAAAGTGAGAAGAGACACGTTTAAGATCTCCATTAATCTGGCTGTGAAAACTCCTTAAAGATATAATCTCAACCACCACAGATAATGTCCGTAGACTGCTAAGTGTTCCAATAGTTACTTATTCTAGGTTCCCATCAGCTCAAAAACCTGGAAAAACCTATGTACTAGCCAATAACTTACTGACATAAGTTGAAGACTACGGTGTTTCATCCACGACTGATCACACGGCTTGGTGCAATTCTTTCATCTTAAACGTTCTCAATTAGATAATTTCTCACAACCTACATTAAATTACCTGGTCCAAGTCATTACTATCTCCTGTATGGGGAACTCTGTTAGCCTCTTTATTGGTTCAAGCTTTACATTTTATGGTTTCCCCACTGGTAGATTTACCTACAGTGACCCTTTCACACATAAATCAGGACCTTCTGCTACAGGCATCAGTGGAAAGCCATCAAGCAAAATCTCCTATAGATAACAGTAAAAAACAGATACACTTTAAAATAAATAAAACAACAACTACTTAAAGATACTGGAAAGTGACCCAAAGCAGACAGAAGTCATAGGAAAGTCTATTCTTAAAAGACTGAAACTGGAAAAGGTAAGAATTGCAAGTCTACAGCTTTCTGGCTTAAGGTGCTCCCCAGGCCCAAAGCAACAGTGTTGGAAATCTAAAACAGAGAACAGCAAAGAACAGAGGTCAGGAAGAACAGGAGAAAATTATAAGTGAGAGTCTTGGCAGCAACAACTGCAAAATGTGTGAGAACCACTATCTACATCAAAAACTCTGTCCAAATCATTTACTAATGTGGAGAAGAGACCTTCGGGGCTGGTGCAAGAGATGGTAGAGAACAGAACAGAATCTATCCATCAGTCATAGAACTGCACAGGGAGAGATCTGCACATTTGCTTCTTTTCAAAAATTAAGTGCATACCCTAAATGTGCACACTTTAGTGACAAAGTTTGAATCGTTATGGGCTTGAAGTTTCAGAAGACAAAACCAAAGGTAGGCAAAACTGCTTAAAATTAAATGGTGAGAGAGACTTAGAAACAAGAAAACCAAAGAGAGAGAGCTCCTCCAAATTGAATTATAATCTCTCCCAATTATTTGGCTGACCACAAAAATTGCATACAGAGAAGACTTGCAGGATGCCAAGCTGATAAAGCAACAGCTGGAAGTCATAAAAGCAAAGTAGTAATACTAGTGCCTGCATGCCATAGCTGAGACAGATTTAACAGCAGTACACTCAGGCAAGTTAACAGGATACAAGAACAAAATCAACAAGAACAGCAACAAATATTCAAAAAAATACAACGTAATCCAAAGGTACTGCATCATGTTATTTACAATCTTTAGTTTACAACCAAAAATTACTATACTAGCCAAGAAAATGTAATTCAGAAAAAGGGGGGAATCAGACAATAGAAACTAATTCCAAATAAACACTGATATTTGATTTACCAGACAAAGACTTCAAAGCAGCAATTATAAATATAACATATATTTAAAAGATTAAAGGAAATAAGAAAATGAATAAACAGGGAATCACAACAGATATCTAAAAACTATATATAAAAATAAAAATTCTGGGGGGGCTGAAAAAAAATAAATAAAAAAAATTCTAGAGATGAAAAGCATAACAATAGCACTTAAAAGTTTATAACATAGACTTAACAGCATAACTGGGATGGCATAAAAAAGTAAACTTGAAGAAAAATCATAAAAAATTATATAATCAAATAAATGAGAGAAAACAGATTGTAGAAAATGAACTGTACATCAGAGACATATTTAAAAACAAACAGTCCAAGACACATGCAATTCAAGTAACCAAAAGAGAGAGAATAGGGAAGAAGGATATTTAATAAAATAATAGCTGAAACTTTCCCATACTTAGTTAAAAACATTAACTTACATGGAGCAGATAAAGCTCAAGCAGGATAGAAACACGGGCATCAGCAACAAAAACCTACAGCTAGCATCGTATTTAGTAGTGTAAGAATAAATGTTGTTCTTTCTACATCAGTAACAAGGCAAGGATTTACACTTTCAACACTTCTGTTCAACATTTACCAGAGGTTCTTGCCAGTGCAATAAGACAAGACAAAGAAATAAAACGCATGCATATTAGAAACAAAGAAGTAAAACTCTTCATGGATGGTGTATAAAATCTTAAGGAATATATAAAAAAGCTACCAGAAATAATTAGTAAAAATGCTAAAGTTGGAGAATACAATATATAAAATTCAATTATATTTCTATATACTAAAAATGAAAATATAAAAATTAAAACAAATATTAGAAATTTCTTTTTTTTTAATTTTAGTTTATTCAGTACAATTTCCATCCTTTATTCCCATTCCAGCCCACCCACCCATTCCTCCCCTCCTCCCTCCCCTTTCCAACCCCCCTAGTTTTGTCCATGTGTCCTCTATATTTGTTCCTGTAAACCCTTCCCTTCTCCCCTGAAATTCCCTCCCCTCTCCCCTCTGGTCACTGTAGAAATTTCATTTACAACACAAAGCATGTACAAGACTTATACACTGATATCTATAAACTATTACTGAAAAAAATTAAATATCTAAGTAAATGAAGCAATAAACCATGCTCATGGCACAGAAAAGTTATTGTTCAGATGCCAGTTCTCTCCAAATTTATAGATGCAACAAAATCCCAATCTACTTTCCAACCAGTAATCAAGAAAGTATAATATTAGTGTAAGGAATATAATAGTGTTCACACACAAATGGTCAATTGATTTTCAAGAAACATGTGAATGCAATTAATTGGGAAAAAATGTCTTTTCAAACAAATAGAATTTATAAAACTGGATATTCGTACTGGGAAATAATATAAACATTGACCCTTATCTTACACGATACACAAAATTTAAATTGAAATGACTCAGTCCAAGTGCCTCAGGTCTATGTGTAACTAACTAACACAGAAACAAAGGGATGTCAGAGTCAGTCCTTAGACAGCTGACGAAGAGGGTGGGCAGAGGCACCCTGGCTCTCCTGTTTTCAAGTCATTGCAAACTATTGAAGTCAACCCTCCTAATATGGACAAATAGCTTTGAAAGTTTCCTGCAAAGAAACTACTGAAAGAAGATAAAGCCATTAACAGAAGCAAAAGAAAATGGTAGAGCTGGTATTTCTGCTATCCCTGGGGTAAGCACCTCAGCAGTCATAGTACAAATGAAATAATCATGACAAAGCAATCATATCTGCCAATTTTCTCCCCCAAATATAAAACAATCAAAAAGACTACTTGACATTAGAATTTACATCTATCCACTACTCCTAATAATATACTGCTAAGCAATATACTAATTTTTTTAAATTTACTGTTCTTGTTTATTCCTTTATATCTTTTTAAATGTCTATGTTTTTGTTTGTATAATAATGAATGCTACATATTAGTACGTGTTTATAACATGTAAATGAACATAAATATCTTACATGTTTATAATATTCATGTATAAATGAACATCAGTATATGGTGCTATGGGATTTTTTTTTAATGATAAAGATGCATAATCCTCTGAGACCACTGACTTAGGAAATAGGTCATAGAAAAATAAGATAGAAAAGAGAAAGCCACAGCTGGGAAAAGTACATGAACTGGAAAATATAAACCAATTAAGAGAGAAAACGGTGATTAATTAGATAGAAAAGCAAGAGAAATTAAGAACACAAATTCCAGAGTTTTGAACCCTGACCCCTTCACAACTAACTGCATAATCTTGGGCAAGCTACTCATTTCCTTCATTTATGACACAGGGCAACAGTCACAGGTTACTGGAAGAATTGGCGATAGCATCCATGTAATGTGGTGAACAGAGTCGGAAACACAGTAAGCACTCAAATATTCGCAGTTACTATTACTAGTAGTAGTAGTAGTAGTAGTAGTAGTAGTAGTAAGGAAGAAAAATACTCGAGAATACTGTCCAAGTATTCTCCAATACTGTCCAAGAATACTTTGGCTTGGACCCCTGTCTGATGAGGTGCCATCATTTGAGAGAGAGAATATAGAGAGAGATTTAGATTGACAGAGAAGGGGGAAAATGAGGATTCTGAGAGTTCATGAAAAAGTGCAGTGGAGACAGCCATTTGGAAGTTGGGTAAAAGGACTTTGGAGTTTGTAGGAGAGATGAAAGCTGAACATAGGTATTTGGGAGTTGATGGAATATAGGTGATAAAGGAAGATCTGGGACTGAATGTGGTTACTCAGGGAGAGCAGAAGCAAGAGCAGCATTTGGTTGATATCAGCTCTAAGAGGGGAGGCCCCCAGAAAAGACTTAGATAAAAATTCAATAACACAGTAGGTGTGTCCCCTAGGTTGTTCTTTGGGCTCTCAGGAACTCCACCCATACAACAGATGGCACAAGAAAATTAGACAATGGTCCCTTCTCCAGTTAGACAAGTGACAGGGAAGTATTTTTTTAGGTGCAATTATGCACCTTAGATTGTCAAGGGCATCAACACTCACTGAAACTAACCCCCTCAACCCCATACTGTCCTTTAATTCTTTTTGGTTAGACTATGCTAATTAGAATTGTTTTGGTGACAGGAGAGTGACTGTTCTGTCAATTCTATGAAGGTGCCTCTTCCCATCTTCTAGCAACTCTAATCATTAAAACTTCTTATCCAGAAGACTGCCTTCCAGTAAGTACTGCCAATTCTCTCCTGGAGCAGACCAATAAGGAACTCTACAATCCCAGTGCAGGCTCTGGATATATAAGTTCACAAGCTTCCTACACATAATAGATACTGGTCCAGTGTCAGGAGCTACTTTGTCTGGTTCTCTTTGAGAGACAGGCTTCCGAGTTACTACTGAAAATCCAGCACCCATTAACAAGGGGATAAAGAAGCTGAGACATCTGAAGGTGTCTTTCACCTGACCTTGCCTCCCAGAAGTTAGTGGGTGGTACTCAGCAAAGGAACAAGATCCACAAAAGGAAGAATATTATAGCAGAGACTGAAATAGAATGACACAATAAGTACAGCTATGCATCTCCTGTCTACTGTCCCCCATCCACAAGGGACAAAAGGATCTCTACTCTAAACTGTGGTGGGTTGGTTGTTTTTAATGGTATCACATCAATCTGCTAATTTTAAGAAAACAGTCTTAGAAAAGCCATTTTTTTCCCCAGAGTTGGGGGATGACACTCACTGTGAGTTAATTTTCTGAAATCTTTGTGAAGCCAAGGGACCCATAGAGTCACACCAGGTAAGTACTGCATATGCCTCATTCCTCCTCCTTTCAAATATCATCTCTGAATCCTTATGCATGTACAAGGTTAAGCACTACATGTTTGCAAAACTCTCCTCCAGCCCTGGCTGGTGTAGCTTAATGGATTAAGCGTGGGCCTGTGAACCAAGAGATCACGGTTCAATTCCCAGTCAGGGCACATGCCTGGGTTGCAGGCCAGTTCCCAGCAGGGAATGCACAGGAAGCAACCATACATTGATATTTCTCTCCCTCTCTCCTTCCCTTCCCCTCTGAAGATAAATAAATAAAATCTTTAAAAAAAAAAAAACAACTCTCCTCCATCTCCTCCATTCTCCCTTAAAAAGTGTTCACATCAGCACAAATGATGTACCTAAACTACTGAGTGCCAGAGATAAGAAGGACTCATCAAAAAAAATAAATAAAATACCTGTGGGAAAGTTAAAATAAGTACTGAACGATGTGTCAGAGGCTTGGATCAAGTCATTGTTCCATCACTTACCAGATATATCACCCTGGACAAATCATTCAGCTGCTCAAATCTCTGGCTACTTCATCTTTAAAATGGGGCAACATTACCTACCTCATATGGAAAGTGCCTTGTGAATGCTAAAGCATTACATAGGGAACATATATCTGAATAGGAAGAAGAAGAAGAGCAGGAAGAAAAAGAATGAGAAGGGGAAAGAAAAAGGAGGAAAACACAAAGAAAGAGAATCGAGAACTGGGGTAGCAGAGAAAAAATTTCCTCAGGTCACAAAGTGATTCAGTGTCGAGGATGGAGTAGGACCTAGGCTCCTGAGCTTCCCCACCTCCCCAGCACTCTGCAGAGCCAGTGGGTACAAGCATTTTGCCTGGCTGTGAATCACAGTTATGTGATCCCCCCTCCCAGCTGTGTGACCTTAAGCAAGACACTTCAGTGAGCTTGCATTTCCTGATCTGTAAAATAGGGTAAAGGTAGTATCTCTCATATAGGACTGTTGTGAGGATCAAATGACTAATTAGGCTATTAGGTTATTTAGCTATTCACTCAGTATCACATATAAAACTAGTTTATGAGTTCCATTCAGTGTATGCTTTATTTTTCAATGTTGTTCTTGGTTCTGAAATGAATTCCAACTGGATTCTGTTTTGGAATTCCTCCCATTATCCTATTCATTTCAGCTCATCCTGCAACATCATGAGAGGGAGAGTTACATGGTTCCTCTTCCCCAACACTCTGCCTTTGGAACCCCTGCTCCCTAATAGTTCCTTTCCCTGCCGTTCTTAACAATAATAATGAATAGTAACAATAACAATAACAGTTATCATTATTTAAAAGCAGATTGCACTGAAGCTGTTAGAGAACTCTGTTGTCTACAGGAAGTGCAATACAATCTACATTTTCCTTTTGCTGACAAGCATCGCAGGCCTGGGTGCCCCAGTGCTTTTTTGTAAATCAAAAGAATATTAAACTCATTATGCCGAAGCACAAGTTATCCTTTTATCGGTCAATTTGTCTGGGTCAACTGTCCTCGCACATTTATTCTGGACATCTAAAAGACAGGACATCTAATTGTCATCTTCAATATCATGACTGCGGTTCATTTTGTTATCCTAAAATGATATTCTGAAATCAGGCCACTCAAGGGCAATTATTAGGTACTGAAGCACTATCTTCCCTCTGAACAATGGAAGGAATCCAAAGTCAGTCCTGGGTGCTGGGTGCCTGTCAGCAGGAATAACAGGGCCCATATTTACATGAAGGTGTAGGGTTTACCAAGCACATTTACTTCCAGCATTCCCTTTTGAGCATCACTCTTCTACAGGGAGGAAAGATAAGATTCTATTTAAGGAGAAGGGAATTGAGGCTCAGAGAGGATAGATCATTATTCAAAAATCTAATGCAGAGGAGAAAAAGAAACTCAAATGCGTATCTTCTGTTGCAGATGGAGTTCACCGGCACCCCACCCCCTTCCTTCACTTCTTCCTTGTGTTCCATAACCAACTTTCAAGGTATTCCCTGCTGTTAATTGAACGCTTCGGCACTTAATTTTCAGACTGCGTCTTAACCCCAAGTGCCTAGCATCCGATATCCTCAGCCCCTCAGCCCCTTGACACTCCAGCTCAGCGATCTTCACTCCCACCCTCTTCCAGCCTCCTTCTTCCTCCAGTGGTTGCTCCTGGAACGTGTCATTCCAAGGCCCCTCCAACTCTGACACGTTGTATGAAAACATCCAGTCTCTGACTTCTCTTATCACAATACCTGCTCCCAACCTCTTCAAGACCTCTAGGCCCTTGACAGTCTCCTTTCCCTTTATCCACTATCTACTGTCTTCACTTCCTTTTGGATTGACTTTGAGCCAATGATCCACCTCCACATTTACATTTGGCAAATACTTTTAGCTCTTTTGGTTAATTGTCCTTCCATCTCCTTGGTAACCCACTACCCTGTTTGAACCCACATCCACCACCCATTCTCTTTCCTCAAATTTTTTGTTCTTTTGGAGAATAATATATCAGCAGCCCAGGCTATAGCTATTATAAATTGACGGTCACCTAACTGCTTCCTGGCGACTGCTCACAGTTTCTTAATCAGACCCCTCTACAATCCTGCAGATTAGCTATTTCGGTTTCTCCACATACTACCAGCATTACTTGCACTCCCAGGACCCCTTCCTCAGTGACTGCTTTCACATCTCACTTCACAAAGAGAACAGAAGCATCAGACGTCTTTTCCAATCCCATGAGTAATCTATCTGCACCCGTACCTCTCTTTCTCTTCTTCCTATTTCAATAGAAAGGTGTGCCTCCTTTTACCTCCATCTATTCTTTCCTTCCCTGCCTCTTGAGAAAGCGCTTCTTCAGTAGTAACCCTACTCTGCCCCTCAGCGTCAGTCTCTCCCTCTCTTAATGATCTCTTCCCTCTTAGAAACCAAAGAAAAACAACAACAAAACCCTCTTTATTTCAAGTCTCTGCTCCCTTTCATAGCTATGCTTCTTTAAAAAAAAAGTCTACTCTCTTGCTTCTCACGTACTCTTCAACCCACTGCAATCTGACTTCTGTCCCTGACATTCCATTTAAACAGCTCTTGCCAAGGTCAAGATTTAAGTATAAAAGACTATTTTCAGTTCTAATCTTATGTAATATATGAGAACCATGGCTCTGATTACCTACACCTTCCTCCTTAAACATTCATTTATTTTAGCATCCACAGCACCAAGTCCCTGATTTTCCTCCTTCATCGCTGGCCATTCCTCACCTCCTCAGTGTTTTGCCCTGTGCATGCTAAACAGGCTCCTCCATGGGCTAGCACATCCCCAGGGGAGATCGACAGTTACCATTACTAACCTGATGACTCCGTATACCATAATTTTTTAGCCATACTCTCTCTTTTGAGGGTCAGAACCATTTATAAAACAACTGCCTACCGAGTCTTTATCTGGATGTTATAGGTAATTTAAACTCCACATTTTGCAAAGCTGACTCATCTTCAAATGAACAAAACCCCCAAAAGTCTCTTTGCCTCCCAGGGCTCCCTAGCTTGATGAAAAGTACCACCACCCACCTCGTTGACCAAGTTAAAAAATACCCCCCTCTTTTTCCTATTTAACTTAGATCCAGTGATTCATCACTGAAGGTAAAATCTTGCCAAGTCCCTCTCTTATTGAGTCTTCCCCCCCTTTCAAACTTCATGCTCAAATACTGAGTCTTCCATCTCCTTAAAGTCTTTAGTTATAATTTCATTTATGTGCCAATCTTGAGATGATGAAGTCACAGACATGGGGAACAAATCAGCAGCTGTCAGGGTTAGGGATGACAGAGGAGAAGGGAGAGGTACGACTATAAAAGGACAGCACAAAGGAGACCGCTGTGGGAATGAAACTGCCCTGTGTCTTCATTGTGGTGGTGATCACATGAATCTACCCATGTGATAAAATGGACGAGAACCAGGCACACACACAGTATTGATGTCAGTATGCTGGTTTTGACACTCTACTACACTTGTGTAAGACGTAACCCTTGGGGTAAGCTGGGCGAAGGGTGTATAAGACCTCTCTCTACTATGCTCGGAACTTTTATAAAAATATTTTATTTATTTATTAGAGAGAGGGGAAGCGGGGAGAAATAGAGGGAGGGAAACATCGATCAGTTGCCTCTCGTAGGTGCCCAGACCAGGGACCAAACCTGCAATCCAGACACGTGCCCTGACTGGATATCAAACCTGCAACTTTTGCTTTGCAGAACAATGCCCCCAACCCACTGAGCCACACACCAGTCAGGGTGACAGTTTATGTATGGAATTTCTTGCCGATCTATAACTAATTCAGAATAAAAATTTTAAAAATACATCTCAAATCCCCATTGGTGCTACTTTAGACTAAGACACACCCCCCCTTCCCTAGGTCACTGCTGTCACATTCTATTTTCCTGCCATACATTTTGCACCCTCGCCCAATTTCCCCCCATCAATCCCTTTCCTTTTTAGCAGGCTTGATCTTTCTACGAGGACATCCTGAACATGCTCTGTCTCTGGGCCACGGCCTCTAACGAGCTCCCTATTGTCCTTAGGACCTGGCTCCTATTGTACATTGTGTGCTGAGACACTGCGTGGCACCAGAGCACATGAACAGAGACACAGTGGGATGTTGTAAATGTTCGAGGAAAATGAGGGGTACTTGACATTTATTGGGCATCGTAGAAACTACTAACTTCAGGTACTTCATAGTTTCAACATTAAAACACACTACAATCCTTTCAATGATGCCTTATTTTTTTGTGAAGGTGGGTTTTAGGCGGTTGGTACAATTACCAAGTACTGCAGAACAATTAATGAGGGACAGGAAATGAGGGTGGCAGTATCCAGTTATAAGATCTGAGAAGTAGTAACTGTGCTTACTTACAAATAAAATAAACACAATTTTCTTTTGATTTGCATGCATTATTTTTCAAATAGCCACTAAGCTTATTGGGACATAAACACTCCATTAAGTTGTTTGGACCTAACTACTTAATAAACAGAATTGTTAGTATTTCTCTGGCCTAGGGGACTCATAACAAAATCACTGAGACATTAAGAGAGTATCTTGAAATGAGGAAGTGTGGGAGCCACCGCCTGAGGGTAAAGTTCAAAGTCTTTAATACAACATACACACGGCTCCCGCACGACCTAACCCCGTCCTGACTCACACGGCTCCCGCACGACCTAACCCCGTCCTGACTTCTCTGGCCGGCAGCGGACATTCCCTCTGCCCCTCACTCGTGTCTGTCCCTCCCTGTACACCACCAGAAACGACGTACGTGCATGCACAAGTGCGCACACACACACACACACACACACATTCCTCTACCTTCCTTGGCCTAACTCCTACTATACAGCTCTCAACTTTAAAACAAAACAAACAAGACCTCCTCTTGAAAGCCTTCCTTCATCTTGCAAGAGCCACTTCAGCGCCCCTGCTTTGCGCTAGGACTCCAGGGCTCCTCAGGCAGGGCAGCAACTTGACTGCCTGTCCCTCCCCAGCTCCCTACAGCACCCCTTGGGGCACAGATCAGAAACACCTTGGTGCCACCAGAGGTTAATGCAGTCCCTGCACATGGTAGGGACTCAACGCACAGTTGTTGAATGGATGCACAGGTGAGCAATGCCTTCCCAAACCAGACAACCCCCAACCATTTAGCAGTGACGCGATGTCCCTATCATTTGTATTCACCTCCTTCCTTCTCACACAAACCACACTGCACCATCAAATGTGGTATCAAACCGGGTGTCACGGCACAGTCACAGAGAGGCTGTCACAAGTGCTCAGGCTAAAGGCAGCTCTGAACAGCACGCCTGTAATTTGAGAAAAAGCAGAGGTACCCCCACCACACAAACACACCCCACCCCAGAGTGCTGCTGATTGCTGTGAAGGTGCTGGGGTGAGAAGCCGTCCCCGAGGGGCCAATGTCTCCTGAGCGTTAGACATCAAAGACAACCTGGCGGGCACCGTGCAGCGGGATCTGGAAGATGAGATGTTGCAGACTGCTCCCATCACCTGTGCTGATTAATAAATGAGACGCCTGCAAATCATGGGACGTGTGCTGTTTACACGAAACAAGGCATCGGCTGGTTAAGGAAACCTTGCCAGTGCAGAGGCCTCTGGATTCCTGCTACATGTGCCTCGGGGCATCGGAAATCTTCATCTCTCTGTTCCTCTTTCTCCGTCTTCCCCTGACAAGTGTCCTTTTAGTCTAGGAATAGGGCAATGCTGGCTTCACAGGGCACCTAAGCACACAGGTCAAGCCTCCCGCCTGCTGTTGGAGTCTCCTACAAGCCTTTGCAGAGTCTCTGTTGCTAAATTTCCAGGGGTTGGTGCTTCAGACAGTTAAGTTATCAGTCTTAAGCCCTTGCTCCATGCTGAATACCATCACACATTATCTTCTTAGATCTTCACAACAATCTTGGAATATCTCCCCATTTTGCAGATGAAGAAACTGAGGCTCAAATTTTAACAATCATGCTCAGGGTCTCAAAAGTGGGAAACAGCAGAGCCAGAACTCAAACTAAGGTCTGCCTGAGTCTAAAGACCTGCTCTTCATTGCTAAGCTATAGAGATGGTTTTAGGGTTCACAAAAGGTTAGCTACTGACTTGCAGCTGTAAGTTTCATCAAGGTTTGCAGGGACGAGTCAGATGTAGATAAAGGGTGGAATGCAAGGCCTTCCTCCAAGCCTGTCTGGGAGTCCACTGCTAGTGAGTCCCAGAGAGAAGGCCTAGAGAGATGAAGAAATTGCCTAGAGCACAGGTGGCAAAAATCCCGCCCTCCACCTTGTTTTATCCGGCCGACACCTTGTTTCTACCAGGAGGCAGCGCTGAGCTCCTTGCCCCTAGTTAAGGAGTAGTTACATTCATTCAGTCCTAAAATTGCATTCGGCCCTTTGAAGGCAACTGAGAGGCTGATATGGCCCCCGGTGAAAATGAGTTTGACACCCCTGGCCTAGAGGCAGAAGCCTGGGCATTCTGGTTCCTTTCATGAGACATACAAAGGTATCCAGCTGCTGAAAACAAAATAATGCATCCTGCCAGAGGGTGCTCAGAATGGAACTGGGGCAGCAGGTAAGCCTGGATGCAGCCCAGGAAGAGAGCTGTCTGACAGGTACCCAAGCTGCTCTGTTGGTGGCCCTGAGTGGTGCTTGGGAGTTAATGATCTCCATCTTTATCACCTTTGTCTGGGATCCAGCATTCTTTCCTCCTCCTTAAATTACTGCCACAGCTTTCTAACCCTTGTCTCTTACGCTTCCCTCATGCTGCTGCGGAGTGGTACCTCTAGATGTTTGTCAGGCCATGTTGGTGTCGTGTTTCAAACCCTTCATTGATTTCCTATGGCCCACATCAGACAAGGCACAGGCTCTATTCTGCTTATCCCGAACCCATGGCAAACTCTGCTACCCAATCATGGTGCAAGTTTTCTTTCCTCTGAGCCAAACCGTGTCTGCAACACAGACTCAAAGTCAGTGTTTGCCAAACTGTAAGGCCCACCCCATTAGTGGAGGCTGAAGTCAATTTAGTTGGTACACACCTGCATTTTTTAAAATAAATGAATCTGAAAGGAATAGATTAGGTTAGAATGCAATAGAATATAAAATACCAAGATTCATCACATGTAGTAAGGTTAAGATTTTTTCATGAATTTTCATTTCACATATATCTAGGTATATTGAGTGCCCATGCAAAATGCATTTTTTGTAGCATGAGTTAGGGTCAAGAAATGGAAACACAAAACAAAACACTGCTCTAAAGAGCTACATGGTAAGCTTGAAGGTTAGTTCAAATCAGTGCCATCCCAAATTCTCCTGCCTCCTTGCCTTTGCAGGGGCTGCTCCATCTGTCTGGGCTCCTTTTCTCCCTACTGCCTTCTCATGAAATCGGAATCCTCCTTGAAGACTGGGCTCGATGCTCCTCCTCTAGAACGCCTTCCTAGAATTGCCTTTACCTCCCATCCTCCCCAACCTTCACAATTCCAATGCCGGAGAAAACGCCCTTCTCCCACACAAACACAGCTTCCAGGGCAGTGGCCAATCAGGGAACTTAGCAGGAGGCATTGTGGTTATTTGAGGGTATTTTCCTCAAGATACCCTGAGTCTCCTTAGGGTGAGGATCAAGGGTTTCCTCTACCCATCCCCAGAATACAGGGCAGAGTCTGGTTAGTGGGAGTCTGGAGCTCAGCAAATATTTTCCAGATGAATAAGTAAGTGACAGATACTCCAGATCATGGATCCAGTCTCTCTCTTCTTCCTTTGCCAAGATTTGGAACATAGTATCCAAAGCTCCCAAGGGCTTGTGTCCATTCTTCTCCTAATCTCCCCATCACAGTGATGGCCTAGTTTGTGTCAGTTTAAAGACACTGGTCAGTCGATTGGCCCCTATGAGGGAGGTGCACAAGCATCCCTTTTCAGAACTTGCTCCTGACTAAAGCTGGACAATAGCTCTGCAGAGACCTCTGCAGCTGCTCACAGAAGCCAGTTCAGCAACAGCATGGGAGCAAAGAGGGGAAGTTTAACAAAGGCACCAACTGGGTAGCAATAAAGCTATATGGTTCTTGGAAGTGGAAGATCAATTTTAAATAACCAACATGGAAGATTATCTTTGAATTGACCACGAGTGGCCCGGGAGATGTTTGCTGGGCAACCCTTCCCATCTGCTCTGTTCACGGAGACCTTGATCAGAAATATGGACGAAATGAAGGTCAAGGAGGAGGAAGGTGCAGGGTACTGGCTCTCACCATGGGACATCGTCCCAGTCTCATCTTTCTTTGAGCCTAGTCGGCATCCTCTAATGCCCCTGGGCGAAGTGTATCCAAAGGACCTATGAAACCTAAACCTCTTACTGTCCGTGGAATACGGCAGTCAGAGGAGAACCCATCAGACTTCCAGATCTCCCGGAGGAATGGAGACTGTTTTCCCTGGTGTGCAAGGCCAGTTCCCCCTGAATGCTCCCTCTCCGCAGCAGGAAGCAAAAGCCCTTCGCCTTCCTCACGCATCCACAGCCACCCTGACTGAGGCCCTGTCTAAAAACACCGGCGATCCCTTCCCCTCTGGTCCTGCAGCCAGACTCTCTGGGAACCTGGCCACACACTGGTGCCTGTATTTCAACCATTCCAACTCAAACTCATGAAGACCAAAATCAAAGGCCATTTACTCTAATATCTTTCCCACCACCCCTTTCCATTTTTGCCCAAAAATACTTGCTCTAGAGAAAGGTTTCTCAACCTCTACACCACTGACGCTGTGAGCCAGATAACTGTTCGCTGCAGAGGGCTGGCTGTGCATCGTAGGGTGGTTGGTAGTTTCCCTGATCCCTGGCCTCTGCACGCTGGATGCCACAGCAAAAACGTCCCCGGATATTTCCAAATGTCCCCTTAGGAAGAGAAATATGCCTGACTGACAATCATTGCCCTAGGTCAGAGGTTCTCGTGTCTGTCCTAGACCCATTAAATCCAAATATGTGAGGAAGGACCTGGGCATTGGTACTTTTCAAAAGCTTTGCTGGTGCTTCTAATGCGCAGCCACTTTGCATAGCGAATCAACTGTGGCTCTGGCCTCTGTTGAAGTTCTTATCAAAATGCCACAGGGTAGAATGCCAAGTTTAGGAATAAGAAAAAATAGTGCAAAAATTAAGGAAATGAAAAGGGAGAAAAAAAAGATAAGGCTATTACTTGAGCCAGGAAAACTACAGCTACTAATGTCATTCCTTTTCATTATAAACCAGGAGGTAGATTTCATCCAAAGTACTCAAAGCAAAAGCTCTACAGGTAGGGTGGCTTCCCAGGCGAGATGCCAGACTCCCATTCTGAAGAGGGGTCCCTTTAAGAGTGCTCTGACAGAGGCCAGCGTCCAAAGAAGTGACATTCATGCTGCCAACAACAGGGAGTGCCAGTGACTCCTTAAACCTGCTCTCCAGAATTCCAATCATTCTGAGAAAAAGAGGTTGTATAGACATAGAAGTCTGGTCAAATATTATTAATATTCTGGTAATGATCTGTTTTCCAAACAAATGTATTTATGTCATTTGGGAGGAAATGTAGCATGGTTAGCTATGCAGGCTCTGGAATCTGCTTGCCTGTGACACGTCCTACTTGATCGTGAATGAGCTCTTTCCTTGGACAAGTTGTGTAAATGGGGAAGATAACAACGTGTGAGGCACAGGATTATCATGGGGATCAATCCGCTGGAACAATTTATACACCATGCAAAGTAGTTGGTAGGTTTTCAATGTTAACAACTAACTTATCATCACCGTTGTTGTTATTATTATTTGACTATAAGGTCATTTTTTCCTGAAAACACCTTTTAATAGTACATTAAACTGGAGTTCCATATATTATGCTTTAAGAAATGCTAATTTTGACTAATTTTAGCCGCAATAATAGAAATATAACTTTTGCAACATGTGGTATCCAGATTCTATATGGAATGTTGAGGTTAGTGATTTCCTTTCAAGTTCAATCACAAACATCCCGAGTGGTACAGCATGGACTTGTCTCTCACCATCACTTCTCTGTGAGCTCCTTGAAGGCGGAGACCTGTCTAACTTGTGCATCATCTCCCCAGTGTGCAACATCTAGTATTCCAACTCAGCACATATTCTTTCATGACTCTGGACAAGGACCACATCTCACTGATCTCAATAGAACCATCCACCTATCCCAAGCCCCACTCATTCTGCGGTACTTTACCACTAAACATAGTAAGATTTTTGTGAAACACAAGAAGGAACCATCAAGAGAGCAGATTAAAACTGAGATTCGTGCCACCTTGAATAAAATGCAATAAAGTTAGGCGATGAGACTCGGTTTACCAAGATGTGATTTGCACTCAAGTTTTAGGTGTTTATTTAAGGCTCAAAGAAAAGTGCACCATAACCACAAGCCACTTGCTCTGCAACCTACAGGGGAGATGGCTCTGTGTGAAACCACCTCTATGGCGCAGTCACTGCCACTGCTGGCATCTCTCCCCAGCCTCGACTCTCCAGAACCAAAGCCTACAAAGGGTATCACAATGCTATCAGATCTGCCTCTGAAATAATTGCTAAATTTACAGCAACTACTAATGATCTCAAAGTCAGGAAAAAAATAAACATAAAAATAAATCACAAAAAGCAATGAAAACACCAGAAACACCTTTAAACCAAATTGACTTTGAAATTAACATAAGTAGGAAAAAAACAATTTTTAGCAAAGCAATCAGCTGTCTTACATAGAGGAAAGAGTTTGCATTTACGCAGCTCCTGCAAAATTCCAAGCCCCATATGCTTAATATCTAAGTTATTTTTCACCGCAACCACACATTTAATATTATCCTCACTTTATAGAGGAGAAAACTGAGCCTCAGAGAGGTTGTGGCTTGTCCATGATCAAAGAAAGTCTCTCGGCATTTGCTAGTAAACCAGGTAATTAAGAATCAGAGTCATGAACACAAAGTGTTAGGGACTCGTGTTGTGGATTCTCTAAAGCCTGTTTTGAATCGCAGCTTGGCCAATTCCCAGCTGCAAGATGTGAACAAGACTCTTGGTGTCTTAGTTTTCTCAATCGTAATATGGACAAAAACAGTATTTCCATCACAGGATGGCTGTATTTAATGAAAAAGATATGTATAGGCTTATCAGAAAGTTAAATATAAATGATTTTATTAGAACAGTGATTTAGAATCTTATGAAAAAAATTGCAGATATAAAAAATTTTTAATTTTACAAAGCATTCTCACATAAATGTTTATCATTTGGCTTAGTAGGTAGGACAGACATCATTATCCCTTCCAACAGAGAAAATAAGGTATCATCTACATACATAAAATCACACCTATTTGTTATTGAATCTTTTTTCTTCTACCCTCCACTGTGGTCTTGTGGGGCGTGTGCTTGAGTGTGTGTGCTTTATTGTCTTCTTTTGCCTGTCTCTTTATCTCTAATTATGGCACAGCTGATGGCATATGGTTTGTGTTAAGTTCTAAAGCAATGGATATATGAATGAGTGAATGGTGCATGAATGAATTCGCCAGGATGCCAAAGCTAGAAAGTGGCTCTAAAATAAATAAAACCTGAGTCTCCAGACTCCAAGTCCCAAGTCTTCTCTGCTACCTGCCACATTCTATTTTTAAATGACAATGTTTCACAGAATCAAGGAATTTCAGACATGGAAAGACCCTTGGAAACCACCTTAAGTAATACTTCCACTTTACAGGTGAGGAAACAGAGGCTAAAAAAGGTCCATTACTTAGCTGAAATCATGCACTGAGGAGATGGGCGACCTGGGCCAGCACCAGACTCCCTGAGTCTATGATCGATGATGCTGCTCTGGCATGCAGGCGGAAGCCGGCAGAGAAGCACCCCCCCACTCAGCCTCCATGTGTCAGCTCAGGCTTGTGAGTGACACAGCGTGTGCCTCATGCACCCAAATCACTACTTGTGCACATACTACAGCACAGCTTGTGAAGCAACATGAGAGAGGGCTTCTGCTGGGATTTAATTTGAAAGGGTCTCTTCGTTGCCAGTGGCACCGTCCCCCACCAGGACTCTATGAGCTGAAGTTAGCCTCTGGGTGCAGACACATGAGGCCTTAACCCACTAAAATGAGGAGGGGAGACCTCCATTTTCTTTCTGAAGCTTCTAGATCACTCAGGGCCCTAGCCTGGATTCAGGGTGGGTGAAACTGGCCGAAGCTTGAGGTCTAAAACATTTCAGTAAAGCTGGCTCTGTAGCATATGACATTGAGGTACAGTCCAGGAAGAAAGTCTATCCTTCCTGGTGCAAATGTCAACTTTCTAATGTGCCATATCCATGGTAGCACAGGGGAAGCACAGGAAATCACAGGTGGACGTGTTCTAGCATTTCGACAAAGCAGCATGCCATGGGGAGAAAGTGTCAAGTAACCACCAGCCTGAGGAGTATGACCTAGTTGGCATTTGCTCTGGTCTGACCTGGTTTGGAGAGTTACATTTGTCTCTGTTACCCATTTGCATGTCTATCAGAGAAGTCTCACCGCATCTCTGCACATAACAGGTTCCAGATCCATGTTTAAGGTACTAATGTCAGACCAGTTACGCCTGTCCTGCTCTTTCTTCTATGGAGCACTGTGTGTGTGTTTAATTAATGTTAGTCTCTCCTATGAAAGCAGGGAGCATGTTTGCTCCACTCATCATTGTATCATCTGCCCCCAAACAGCACTGGGCCTGTAGATGGTGCTTAATCATTATTTGAGGATTAAATAAAGGAAGAAAGAAATAACTGGATGACCAGGGGCCTGACCTCTGAGGTGAACTCCATCATTTAATTAACCATGTGACCTTGGTTAAATCTTATACTTAATTTTAGAACTAGAAAGGAGCTTAGAAATCAGCATGCTGGCTGACTGCAAACTGTTTCAGCAGTGGAATCGAAAGGAAAGCATATGTAAAGCCTGTGTCCAAAAGCAGAAGAAGCAAACCTTCTCTGGGGATCCTGCCTGATCACCTCCTCCCCTTGGACTGTCTTCCCGCACTACAGTGGCTTCTAGGACTTCTTCAACCGATCCTCAGGATTTCAGAGGGCGCTGGTTGAAAACCACTGATCTACACCAAACCTGTCATTCGGTAAGTAAGGGAAGTGGGATCCAGGAGAGGCGGGAGCTTGCTTAATGGCACTAGACCAGTGCCTGCAGAGCCGGAATTAGTATCCAGATGTCCTTGCCCCCAACCTCGTTAGCAACCATTCACTTCTCAGGATCTCTTAAATTACCCTGGAAGTGTTTGGTAATGAGGAAAAGATGTTTGGAAGAGGACATTCAGAGCTCTGGAACACTCCATAGTCAGACACCGCGCCGGAGGGCCATGAAGCACAGTGGCTGAAGGAAGGGCTGTGGGTCGGGCAGATCTGTGTTTGGAGCCCAGTTCCACTCCCAGCAGATGGATGAGCTGGGGCAGCAATTTTCAACCGGTGCTCTGTGGCACCCTGGTGTGCTGCGAGCTGCCATTCTCCAAATATCCAAATCAGTGAAGTTATCAGTGAAAATAAAAAATGAGTATTTTATTTTAAAAAAATGAAAAATAAATAAAACATGCAATACCTGACTATTTAGTCAGGAGCACAGACCTCTTTCCCTTTAGACTGCCAAATAAAAAAATGACAACAGCCAACGTAACAATAGCCATTCAGTGTGAACGAATCAAAATAATACCTATCTTTAGTGTAAGATCGGCAAAAATATATATTTTTTGGTGTGCCACAGAATTTTAGCAATTAGTTTATATGTGCCATGAGACATAAAATGTTGAAAATCTTTGGGCTGGAGCAACGCATTCACCTTCCCCAAGTCCTGGCTGTCCTATCTGTAAAATGCCAAGGCGCTGCTCATCTCACAGAGGAGGCTGTGAGAACGGAATGACCTGCCTTCATGACACATCGTAAGTGCCCAGAAAAAGGATGCTACTGTTGAACACTCTGTGGCTGTGGTTCTACTGAGGACATCCTTTTAAGTCTCAGTTATTTCAATAGCCATTGCAAACACATATTAATCATCTAACAAGTGTGACAGCTCCCTTATGAACCTCCATGACGGCCATCACCATGTCATATCGTGACTACTTATATTCAGACCAACTTATCCCCAGTGTCTAGCACAGGGTCACGCATGTAACAGTTGCTAAGAAACAGCTGTAAACAATGAATGGATGCCTTTAGTCCCAGCATATTTATTCATGTGGGGGGACTTATCAGATTTTGTTTCCAGTCCAGGCCCCACCTTTTCCCACCTACATAACCTTATCCAAGTCAATCATCTCCTGATCTTTAAAACGGAAATACAAGCCCCAGTTATCCCAACTTGAAATTGTCCTCAGGAAGCTCAAATAGAAGAGGAAGCCACCAATAAAACCAAGGGGTTGCTAATATCTGACAAATCACAAACATCTGGCTCTTCACTTCTTCTCTTCTCCGAGATCCCACATCTCAAGCTAACATCTTTCCCATACCAGGGATTTCTGATATCGGAGCATCATGTTGTGTGGTCACTGAGCGCCACACTTAGTTTTGCACAGCCACTGATAGCAATGGCTGTAGTCTGTCAGAAACTGTTTTAAGGATCCAAATTTGAATAGTTAAGTGGATAACTATTGTTCTTGGGTGACTTAGAAATAGTCCTAAGGAACAGTTTAGATCTTTGAGTCAATAATTATATTTTTTTGAAATTCTGATCTTCTTTTTTGAAAGAAGAAATGCACCATATTTCTCATCCTTGCGCTGTTTTTCTTTTTATGCACAGCCCATATTCACTTTTCTTTGTGTTCCTACTTTTCATCATTCCCAGGGTACCTTTCTGAAGTAACTCTGATTATTTACAGCTCCTCAAGGCTCAAAAAAGTTCATCTGTGAACTCTCACATAAATGGGACCATTGCAAGACCTCAGTCACTAGTGGGCCAAATTTTAAACTAGGATTTGAATATTCATATGAAATCACAGGCATTTGCAGCTAACAGAGATTTCATAAATAACCCATTCTCAGCCCATAATGCCACAAAATGTGCAAAGGAGACATGCCTATTTTCACATCAAAGATATAGAAGATATAAGACCTCAATCCCTGCCTCCCTAGCTGTAGGCCAAGATTCTTTCCTTCGCCATGCTTCCTGGCTCTCTTATCCTAACTCGTACGGAAGTGTTACAGGTTGTCCTTCTTCCTTGACCTTAAAACAAAAATTATACCTCAAGAGAGTTTTTTGCATCCTCCAATTCATTTATACCCACATCTATTATGTGTGTACGGTACAAGGAAGAATAAAAATGGCTTTGGGCATATAGAAATGGATTATTTGCATGTATATATATACACACGTGTAACTAACATGCATGTGTATAAATAGTATGTATATACATGTGCATAAATACACATACATATGCATATGTGTGTGTATATATGTGTATATGATGTCTGTCCAGAAAATGTTCATCCATTGTTAATATAATGAGAACAACCCAGCTGGTCTGGCTCAGTGTATTGAGTGCAGGCTTGCAAACCAAAGTGTCACTGGTTCGATTCCCAGTTGGGACACACGCCTGGGTTGAGGGTCAGGTCCCCAGTAGGGGGTGTGCAAGAGGCAACCACACAAGATGTTTGTCTCCCTCTCTTTCTCCCTCCCTTCCCCTCTCTCTAAAAATAAATAAATAAAATATTTTAAAAATATATAATGAGAACAGTTTGTGTGACATGGATGAAACCTGGCAGCCAAGGAGAGTGGACTGGAATGCGGATCTGTGAACAATGACGACTTCACTGTACTAGTCAGTGGGGGCGGTAGATGCCATTGAGTGAGCATGTGTGCTGTGTGGCCTTCCCATTCAAAATGACTGAGTGAGCAGAGCAGTTAATCTGCATCAAATTTTACATTAAGCTTGAACATTCCTCCCCAGAAACTATTTGGATGATTCAGAAGTTTGCAGCTATGGGTAAATGGTGATTGGCAGCTTAACCATGACAACGCACCTGCTCATACATCACATCTCATGCAAAGTTTTTCAGAGAAGCATCAAATCACCAAGGTGACTCAGCCCCGCTACAGTCCATATTTTTCACCCTGTAACTCCTGGCTTTTTCCAAAATTAAAATCACCTTTGAAAGGGAAGAGATTTCAGACCATTGATGAGATTCAGAAAAACACAATGGGGCAGCTGATGGTGATTGGGAGAATTGTGTGAGATCCCAAGTGCCTACTTTGAAGGGGGCTGAGGCATCATTGTCCTATGTACAATGTTTCTTGTTTCTTGTATCTTCTTCAATAAATGTCTCTATTTTTCATATTACATGGCTGGATATCTTCTGGACAGACTTTGTATATATTCTGTCCTCAAAAATTTTCCAGTTAGGTAAGAAAAAAAAATACAAGAATGCATGCTAATTCTAAATGGTTTAAATCTAAAGAGCTATAGCTAAGTTGGCTAAGGTGGTTGGAACATTATCTGATAACCAAAACGTTGCCAGTTTGATCCCTAGTCAGGGAGCATATGGGAGGCAACTAATTAATGTTTCTCTCTCACATCCATATTCCTCTCTCTCTCCCCCGCCTTCCTCTTTCTCTTGAATGAGAACAAAGTAAATCTTAAACAAAAAACTAAAGAGGTATAAGTGTAGAAAGCTGTAGAAATATCAGAGAGGCTGATCAAGTGACATAAGGAGACCCTATGATGGTTTTAAAGAAAAGAAAACTTTGAGCTAAGTTCTTTTTCTATGAATAGGATTCCAAGAGCCCAAGAACAGGTTCAGATTTGTTCAAGAAGGATTGTTCACTGAGTGTCCTTGCTTATTTCCAAATGTGTGCATACCTTTAGGTAGGGTATGGGGTGCACAACATTTGCAAAATAACACTACCAAAATCTGATGTGGTTTACTAAAACTATTGTTCCCAGGGTTAGAGTCCCAGTCCTACCATTTACATTGTGACTTTACACAAGTTATTTCACTTAGCTGAAGTTGAGTCACCTCATCTATAAAGTGGTGAAAACAGATAGAACCTATCTCTGGTAGTTTATAAGGTTTAAATGAAATAGTATATTCAAAGTGTAAGTGCCATCCCAGCATACAGTAGTACTCAATAAATATTAGCTCTTTATTCTTCACCTTGTCATTGCTAATCTCGTGTGCAAAGTTAAGAAAAAGGAAGAAAGAAAAAAAGGAAAAAGGCTCTCCACCAAGAGCCTGCTGAAGGGGCATGATCCCTTGGTCCAGACCAGACACTCCCCCTTATAGCAAGGCCCATGCCGCTGACTGACCTGCAAAAGCACTCTATGAATGAAAATTAAAAGCTAGCTTAGCCCAGGTCTTACCTGTATATTTTATATCTGGTTGTAAATCCTTGACGGTGTCTTTCCACAAAGGATAGGTAGCTCCTGGAGTGGTGGAAAGGCCCCCTGTCTGAAATGAGCCAATCAAATTCCTTGGAGACATGTTGGTCTGTCCCAGCTGGTTCCTGGTGGGAGGGCTGCACTGAGATACGGCCCCATATAAACAGGAAGTAGAGGAGCTCAACAAACCTCCAGTTCATGCTTTTCTGCCGGCCTTTTTCCTCTCATTCTTGCTCCATTCTGTGGAGTCCTGTGGAGAGAAGAGGGAGAGAGGCAGGGAGGGAAAGAGAGAGAGAAAAAATAAAAAAAGAGAGAGAGAAGAGAGAGAAAGACAAAGGGAAAGATGGTATTAACACATCTTTTTAATACTACCTTAAATCAGTAGAGTATTTTAAGGTTTACAAAATTCAGTACAGTGTCTGGTTAAGAGCAGGCATCTATGGAGATCTGGGCTCACGTTTCTGCTTTGGGCTCATGTTTGCTGGTCACATGCTATATGAACATGTTAATTGCTTAACTCCTTAGTGATATAGTTTTGTCATCTGTAGAACACAGCATGGGCTTAAGTGCCTGCACCTTGGCATTTGGCACATCGAAGATGTTGAAGGCGTATGTATTGAAAGAATATATGAAGTGAATAGAGGCAGAAACAGAGTCTCAGGGATACTGAGGCAGAATCCAAGTGTCTGTCCCACCTATCATCTTCACAAACAACCTGTCTCTCCTGACAGGGACTCAGTAAATGAGAATTCCTTCCTCTCCTCCTCTCACATGGACACATACCTACTGCATATGCGTTTTGCTTTTGTATAATTACATGAATGCACAAAGTCTCAAGATGGAGCATGACTTTCTGGGCTGGATACCTTACAGACGATGTGTTTGTGGAGCTCTTTAGGGTCCACTGCTATAGGGCTCAGTGGAGTGTCTCCCTCACCCCAAGGAAATGTGACCCATGAATTCACCTGTTGGTGATTCTAAGCCTCAAGGTGCCCTGTGTTCAGAAGGGAAACTAAAGGCCACGAAACTAGGTGGGGTCTTGCCCATCTCTTTGGGGGAGGATGGTAGCAGAGCACAGTGGTGCCATGTTGGAGAAATGTTAAGACTGAGGAAGAGCTTGGGAAGAGGCTCTTTGCGCGGAGGAGAAGAGAGAGACCACAAGGCCATGTCTAGCCTTTGAAAATTTATGAATTTTGTTTTTATCATTTCCTCATGATTCTACTTACTAGCTAGAACTGTGCTTTCTGTTTCACCTACCCTACTTGTTCTAGAAGAGCTTATCTGAGTCCATATTGAAAGGCAGCTTTGAAGCCAGGTTTTATTAGTTATCAACAGTATGATTTCAGGCAAGCCATTTAACTTTTCTGATCTCAGTTTCCTTGTCTGCAAAATGAGATTAACAGTAGCACCTAGTATAAAAATACAATGACACAATTCATAGAAAGTGTCCCAACCAGTGCCTGGCGTTTAGTAAGTGCTGTATGATGGGGAGGACAATGGCAATGAGGAATGGTGGTCCTGATGACGTCCACTTATTTCCTGCTAGGAGTGTCTTTGCTCATATTGCGCCCCCTGCCCAGCTGAGTCCTGTTTGTCCTTTAGCAGCCGGCTGAGTCAGGTCCTCAAAGGCCATTTCCTTTTCCTATTCATCTCCAGAAGTGTTCGTTGATCCTTTCTCTCTGCTCTAGTTGCTCACTTTATGTAACTGTATGTTGGTGCTTATTATTTTTTATTGTACTTGATTGTTTCTGTGCTGTCTTACTCATAGGGTTGTGAGCCTTTATCTGGCAAGAACCTTTAAAAGACTGTTTCTACACATGGCTAGCAGTGTGATTTTGGACAGTCATGTCCTCTCCCTGGATCTCAGATTTTTATTTCTACCTTTTAAAAATGTGGCAAGGACACAGACATTGTGCCAAGTGTAAAGTTACGATAAGTAAGCATGGATAGATATATCTTATTTGTCTACTCTTCCAACTAACTTGGAAAGAAAGTAAAGCCAAAAAAATAAGAAAATCAAACAAAGAGATGGAAATTTCCTACTCAGTTGAATGTTTCCTTCTGTTGCCCAATGCACCACTTTATTATGAGTAGCTACAGAAATCTGTTTGGCCCCGCAAGCCCCAGCTGTCAGCGGCCAAGGAGTGAGGCACGTGAGTGGAGGAGTGGGCTGTCAGAAGCTGTGGCCTGAAGTTTTGTTCAGAGCCTCAGACAAAGCCATACATGGTGAGTACAGAACTGTCACAGCTGCAGCTGCCAACACTGTCTGCCAGGCCCACCTGAGTGGCAAGCAGGGGGTGGAGGCGACTGTTCAGAGATCCTGGTGGGGAGCTACGACACGCTGAAATAGCAGCATGTCACCCATACAAACCTTCCACATGGCTTCTGTTGTAAGTGGGTGCAGGGCGGGAGCTTGTTAAGAGAATGCTTGGCTGTTAAACTGTTTGCAAGGAGACATGATTCAGAACACTGCAGCTTTCCAAAGTGGAAGGAAGCTATGCATAGAGGAACAGTGTACACGTGTGTGTCTGTGTGTGCGAGAGCATGAGACCTTGGCCTACAGTCCTAGAATTTGCTGAAATCTGAAAGATTCAATCCAGTGCTTCCCAAGTGGTTGCCTTTTTGTGCCTCAAGGGACATCTTTGATTGTCATGACTGAGGGGGTGTTATTCACATCAAGTGCGTAGAGGCTAGGGATGCCACTAACCCTCCTACAAATGATAGGACAGCTCCCCGCAACAAAAAATACTGGACCCAAATGGCAATGGTACAAAAATTAAACCTTGCTTTTATCCAACTTTTTTTTTGCAGGACATGAGCTCAGAGGTCAATGGTACTAGACTTCTATCTTTCGGCTCCTGGTTTGTTTTCGCATGTTGCCTCAACAACACAGTGGGCATATTCAGCCATGTCTGAACCTTCTCTGCGGTTGGGGCCTACGCTAAAATCTGCATTGAGCAGGTAGAGATGAGTGCTTCAGGGAAGAAGTCTGAATGTATATCTGCTGACTTCGAAAACCACAATAATTCACAGGACACTAATAGTGAAAACAGAAGTTTCTATGAGGTGAATTTTAATGAACATGGATGTTTTGTTGGGTAAGAACAAGAGCCAGTGGATATGTTACCTCCATGTGGTCTTATTATGGCAGACACTGTGACTCCCATTCAGTAAACAAGCCCATATTAGCACCAACTGTACTAGAGACTCGGAATCATTTTAAAGTCACATGACTGGTATTTATTGAGCATCTACTATGTACTTGGATCTCATGTCTGTTGTCTTGGTAGTCGTCAAAGAAGCCAGTATAGAGTAGATGTTAACAGAGGTGGCCACAGCTATCTCATTTCACAGACGAGCACCTTAGGACTTAAAGACATTGAGTAACTTTCCCAAGCTCACAACTCTGAAGTATTAGATTCAGGATTCTAACCTGAATTTCTCACTACAAAGTCTAATAATTTCAACTACATCCCCACTGTCATCCCATCCCAGCTGAAATTAGGTCCTGCCCTCCATAGGTTCAATATGTTGTGGGGAGTCACACCCATCCATGAGGAATTCTAATATGAAATATGCTGTCATAAATACTACAACAAAAGGAAAAAACTCCATTGGGAGAGGAATAAGGGCCAGGGATAAAGTTTTCAGCCCAAATATCTAAAAAAAAAAAAATCCTACAGAAAACTCAAGCATGGCCTTAAATAGCATGTAAGGTTTTATTACGGAGAGATGAGGTCAAGGGAATTGCAGCAGAGCAAGTGGCGAAAAACAAGTCTAGAGGAAGGGAGA
>CM052540.1:11365533-11464523 GCA_028533065.1 Trachops cirrhosus | reverse complement strand
GTATCTCTGCTGCCTCCATCCTAAGCCCCACTCTGGTTGCCATAGCAATTACCCTACATACAGACCTGACCAGGACACTTCCCTAATTAAACAGACTCAACAATTCCCTGTTGACTACCCTACCTCTGAGTCTTGCATTCGTCAGCGTTTATGAGCTGGATCCTTCGTACACTCCCTTTTTCCTACTTCTGCTCTTCCACTTCCTACCCTTGGTTCACCTTACTCTCTCCCCAGTTGCACTGATTGAACATGCTATATACTTTATGCCTCATTGTTTTTGCTTATATGGCTCCCCCTTCTTGCAATGTCCATCCCCATTTCCCAACTTTATCATAGGCTACTACTACTTCACACGATATTTTAAATGCATTAGTAAGAGTGGGTGAAAGACAACTGTGCCCCTATCACATGCTAGATACCATGCCAGACTTTCTCATGCCCATGACATTAAAAAATTGACAGAACAATTCTATGAGATAGACAGTATTGCTTCTAGTTTGCAAATGATAAGACAGATTCTTCTAAAAAATCTGGTTATTTTCCCAATGTCACATTATCTTAAAATAACAAAATTAAACCTCAACCTAAGCCAATTCTAACAAGGTTTTATGACTCAATGCTTTAATATAATAAGCTAAGAGACCACATCTTCCTTAGCTGTAGATTTTTATTCGACAATCATGAAGAACCACAAATTAACTGTAAAGATGTCAACAAAGAAAATGGTTGATAAGTCAAATTGAGGTGTGAAACTTCTGGAAATGTTGAATTTAGGGAAGGCCAAGGCAATCTTGAAAGAAAACTGAAATATGTGGAATACTTATTTTTATGATTTCAGGATGGGATCCTAAATACTATATATATTTTTGTAATTAATAATATATCTATGAGTTATGTATAGTATCTTTTTCTCCATAAATATTTTACTTGGAGCCACATTTAGAAATGTAAAGCTCTACTTTCAGGGAGACTGCCTTTTAAGCTTTCCCTCAAAATGATCAGCAGTCTTTGCAGGAGCTCTTTCAAAAAGGAAAGAAAATTAACACTTTGGAATGTCTTTTCTGGGTCAGTTTGATAAAATTCAACAAATATTTGTTGGGTTTCTACTATTTTAATTAGTTCTCACAGTCCAGAGTAAGAGATCGACAAAGAAGGTAATTTAAATATAATGTAACAGGACAAAGACAGGGCGTGGCCCGTGTTCTGTGGAGCGGGGAGCCCCAAGCTGGGGTCCCTGAGAATGCTTCCTGGAGATGGCATCCAGGAAAGGACTTAGAAGATGAAGAATTCTGTGAGGTGACAAAATGTGGGCCCTATATTTCAGGACAAAACCATGTAAACAGAATGGAGGAGTTTGGTATGAATATAATATCTATAAACATTTCAAAGTTACTGCAGTGGGAATTTTAAAGAAGGGGGTGACAGGAGATGATGCAAAAGAGCTAAATGGGGTGACCTGTCTTATAATTGTATCATTACACATGGCTGGTAGTATCTTGAAGAGATAGATTCTCCTCCCTTTCCTGCCCCCCCACCACGTATGTGTATGTCCAGGATCTAGAACCAGACCTATGGTAGGCACCAAATCAGTGCTTATTAAACTAATGAACTCGATGAATCAAGAGCTGGGATTAGCCCTGTGGAATCACAGGGATCCACTGGTGGCTTTTAAACAGAGGAGTTCTACATTAGAGTTTAATTTTAGATGGATTACTCTAACTGTGAGAGTAGTGGATATATTTAAGAAGGACAAGGATAAAACTGAGGAGGCTATCACAAGAGTTTAGGCTAGATAAGGCTTGAACAAAATATCTTACTTTTGACAGAAAGTGAAAAAAATGGAGAGGTGAATTTATCAAGAGTTGATGACTGGGTGGGGAGGGGGTGATAAAAGAAAGATACTATGATGAGTCCTAGATCTGGTTTGATGATTAGACTGATGATGGTGTCATTCATGTTAATAAACAGTAATAATAGAAAAAGAATTGGTTTAGAATGAATGATGACAAGTTCCCTCTTGGACCTGTTAAGTTTGAGGTTTTCATTGAACATTTAAGTCAGAATTTCCAGTAGACTAGAAAATCCTTGACTTCAAATCAAAAAAGAGGCCAAACTAGAGGTAGAGATTTGTAAATCAATTTGAACTAGTGCTTCGTCAAGCTCTGGAAGTGGCCGAGAACACCCAGTGAATGCAGGTGAGACCAGAGTAACAGAAACAAATATGGAGCAATGCTCATATTCAGGAAGGATAAAAAGGGAAAGAATCCCATCAAGTAGAGTAAGAAAAGATTGTAAGAGGGGAGGAGAAGAACCGTGACAGAATAATACCAAGAAAACCAGAAGAGCAGAAACATTTAAGAAGAGGAGGGCCCCAAGTTTCAAAAAACTTCAGAGCAGTACAACATGTAAGGATTCAAAATGTCTCTTGCACGTAAGAATCCAGAGGTAGTTGACAGTGATCAATGCCTTAATTGGAACTGAAGATTTATTGAAAGAGATTAAGGCATGAATGGGACACGAATAAATGGAAGCATAGGTTGTAGAGTACTTGGCAAAGAAACACATCCAAAAAGCAGTAGTCGGTGCTTCCTTTCTCTCCATGAGAAAGGAAAGCACAGAGTCCATGGGGAATTTTTTCTTCATAGAAGGATGAGGATGTTTGTAAACTCAGAGAACAGGTACAGAATTAAAGAAGAAAAGAAAACTATGAAAGAGAAAGGAAATTAGTACTGACTGAAAGAACAGCTTGGGGTCTGGGATTGGGGTGGAATGCCAAACTCTGTACCAGCCATTAGGAAATCAAATAAAAATAAGAATGTGTCCATGGATTTAGAGAGCCATAAACTTGCAAGAGGAGAAATCCTTATCCCCCAAGTTGCAAAATAATAGATTGAGTTTTATTGGAGACTTAAAGTGTTGTTGGAACAAAGGAGGGGGAAAGTAATTCAAACAGAGCCAGTTCAAGATCTCTCAAGGGTGCTGAGATTTTACGTGGATTCTAATGGTTCAGTAGTGATTTCCAGCTGAAGAGAGAAAAAAGGTCTTGATAGAAGGCATTTCAGGTAGTGGGACCAGATAGAGCAAAAGGCATCAAATCATGCAAACCCACTGATTATGTGCAAATCAGCAACTTAGTAGCTGCATGGGACACAGAAATGAGTAAGAAAAGGAAGTTCTGCCTACAGAGGCATACTGAAGAGCCAGGAGTTAGAATGGATGCCACAGACGGGAACTGGCACTACACCAGTGCTCAAAATATAATTGTTCAATAAGTAAACAGTGTTCTGCTGAGTTGATGGCTCTCAGTTCTTCCCTGTGGCTAACCTATTCTTAATATTCAGTGGATCAAATACATAAAACACTTAACTTTCCATCTGAACCTAAATTTCAACACTTACTCATCAAAAGCTCTGACCCTTGGTGCTTCCAACAGGTCGCTAATGAAAAGAGCTCAGAGATTCCTAGTGGATGCACTTGATGGATGCAGTGGATGGAAGCTCGTTGGGCTCTGCTAGTTTCGTGAAATGGGTTCATGCCTTCTTGCAGTGCTTTTTGAATGATGAACTCAGAGGACTACTACAGCTGCTGCTTGTGCACGGCAGTCATGGAATCCAAAGCAGAAGGCAGGGGACACATCTGAGTATTTAAGCAGGTGCTAGGTTGGCAGTCACAGTTTTAGAAAGATATGGTGTGTTTGGAGACTGTTAAGTGCCCTCTCTCACCTGCACTCTCTCAAGGCATGTTCATTCCATCCTTGCATTCCAGCGAGATTTCATGCTGCAAAGGGACCCAGCTCCCATTTGATCTCAGAGCCCCTTTTAACATTAGCAGAGATTTATACCTCTCATTCCAGAAATGTGAAAATTATCATTCAGCAAGGTAACACCAGTGAATTATTTAAATAAAACACACATAATTCACTTAGCCCTCAAGACAGGCCTTTGAAGAAAGTATGATCATTATTCCCATTTAGTAGGAGAAGAGATAGGGGCCAAAAAAGTTCAGTAACTTACCAGTGGTCTCATAGCTAGAGTGTGATTTTGTTTTGTTTTCAAACCTTAATCTACTATGATTTTGGTTCTCTATTGCTACCAACACACAAAGCAATTTTTCAACACACATCTGCAAACCTATGTAAAATTTGCTCAGCTGATGTTACTTCATTGACCCTTCTGTGGTTCTTGTTTTGGGGTGTTCCTGCTGCCATGAGTGTCCCTTGGGAAATATGTGCATGGTCAAACCTGTCTTCCTCTATCATCACTGTCTCTTTCCAACACTCTCCAAGCCCTCACAGATCTGAGAGCTCTCACTCTGACACACATGATCTTTGGTTCCATTAATGTGAGAATCAACCAAAGATACAAGGGATTCAGCATTGCCCTCCCTTTGGCACTCCCTGGACCACCTAGGTCAAAATCACTAGACATGTTTAATAAATATTTAACCTTCTGAATGCTTCATGAGACCTACTGAATTGCAATCTCCAGTAAGAAAGGTATAGGGATTGGTATCTTAAATAAATATTCCAGGTGAATATTATGTACACTAAAGTCACATCCTCCTGTAAGACCCACTGCCCTGGTAGGGGAGGAAAATGGGCAGGGTCATCTGAGGCTATTGCCTAACTCTAAGAAATGCCTCACAATTACTGGAGTATCAAATATCATAATAAGCTAGAACCAAGGTCCTTCCCATTATCCTTCAAATCTCAAATAAAACCTCATTACAGTGACTCATTTTGAGAAAGCTTCATCACCCCCCTGAGCACCTGTTTTTTTTATCTGTGTTACTAGATTTGGAAACTCTGATTAATAATTCTAGCCACCATTTTTGAGTCCTTACTACAATAATGATCATGATGAACACAATTAATGAACATTTAGCGTGTGACAGAACTGTGTCAAGAATTTGACACAAATATTTCAGTTAACTTTCACAACGACCTATGGAATAGGTGTGGTAGAGTAATGGCCCCCAATCATCACCCTCCCCTATAATCAGGCACTTTGTTGTGTTGTTTTCCAGCTCTTCTACCAAGCAGATGAAGTCTATTCCCTGTTCCTTGCATTTAGGCTCATCACTGTAACTCCCTTTGGTCATTAGAATAAGACAGAAGTGATGGTGTGCCACTTCTAAGCCCCAAGAGATGTTGTGGGTTTCTGCTTCACCTCTTGTGCTTCTGCTAATGCCCAAGAAGGATGTGACTGGTGTTTCAGAAGGAGGATGAAAGACATGCCTCAGTCAACCAAGCTTAGAGCAGAGCCCCCAGCTGAACTTCAGAAGCAAGAACAGCCCAGCTGAGATCAGTGAGGCTGGATTAGACCAGCTGGCCCCTAGCTGACTCACAGATGCATGAGCCGTGATAATAAATGCCAGTTTTTTAAAGCCACTGAATGGGTAGTGATGGTGGTGGGAGAGTAGCTAACAGACACACTCTTCCCATTTGGTAGTAAGGCAATAATAGGGTCAGTGAAGTTTAGTAATTTGTTGCAAGTCTCATCATGAACAGTTAAGAGTCAAAGTTGAAATTTGATTCTAGGTCTCTCCAAAGTCCAGGCTCTTAACCACCACACTGCACTGACAGCTACTGGGCTAGGAACTCTGGTCCCCAAACCAGGTATCTTGAAGCCTGTGAGTCCCAAGCAGTCTCTGCTTGTAAAATGCATTTTCTCGCCCTAGCCAAAGTGGCTCAGTTGGTTGGGCATCATCCTGCAAACTGGAAGGTTGCCGGTTGGATTGCTGGTTAGGGCACATGCCCGGGATGCATTCAGTCCCCACTAGGTGCACATGGAGGAGACCATGGACAGATGTTTCTCTCCCTCTCTTTCTCCTTCCCTTCCCCTCTCTCTGCAATCAATAAAAAGAAAAATAAATTCTTCTTTCTCCTTCACTTCCCTTCTCTCTGGAATCAATAAAAAGAAAGAAAAAAATTCTAAATGCATTTTCTCCTCGAGACTTCATCAGGAATTCTGATGATGAGGTCCCAGATTCTGTAGTCTTGCAACACTCCCAGGTGATTTTAGTGCATTTGTGGGGATGACTGGTCCCTGTTGGGAACAGAAGAGGAGGGCTACTGCTAAAAGAGGGGGTCACTGAGGTTCACTGAGGTTCTCTCCTCACAGGCTGTGAGTGTGCAGTGTAACCTAATCCATCTATGCATGTGAAAGGAGGCTGCAGGTTTTAAACCAGAAAAGAACATTGTGTTTCTTTGGGAGCTTGAGGAAAGAAGGAAAAAAATTGCATCTTTTGGATGAAAGGGCCCTTAATCTTCAAAACACAAACCATTTTTCCATACCAAAGCCCCTTCAAGCCTGGGAAGTCTGCTGAGGCCTCAAGTCAGGCAAACAGCTTGTGTTTTGCAGATTAAGGAGCCTTTGACCCAAAGGATCCATTTTTGTGAAACTTCCAAGGAAACCACTGGTCTATTTCTAACTGATACACCCCCTGACTGAGGCGGCTTTAAATGCAGGCCCAGAGGAGGGCTGCTTCCCTGCCGGGACAGGGGCCTAGCACACAGTAGGCATTTAGATGAAGGAGAGAACACCTAAAAGGGATTCTTCACCCCCAAACCCACACCTGCTTCCTTGCAGGGATGCCCCAAATGCTCACTATAGAATAAACACAACTTTGAAAAATTGAAAAGTGCCCATTCAAGGAAAAGGCCAAAAAACACCAAGCAGCAGGAGTAGGCATATGTCCAGCACTCTAGAACTGTCGTGTGACCTCATCTGATCCCCACAACAACTCTGCGTTTGCAGGATGAGGAAGCTGAGCTCTCACTTCATAGACAAGGAAACCGAGTTCCAGAGAGTTGAAGTCCGGAGTCTAAGATTATGCAAACATATGTCCAGACCCCTCCTGATTGGACAGCAGCTCCAGGGCAATCAGCAAAGGCAAAGCCTGAAGCAGGGCTGTTTGCGAGGATCGAGCAGAGGAGGTCATTAGGTTTACCTGACACTGGACCAGGTTGAGTGTAAGTGCTGGGCGCACGCTGACACCACTGCAGAAGCAAGATGAGGTAACTGTTAACCCCATGTCCCCGGAACTGGGTGTCTGTACTTATTAAAATCAGGAAGGTGGGCTTGGGTGATTTCTTCCAAATTTAACACTATTTTGGGTTATAGTTCTAAATTGGTGAAATAAAGAAGAAACTTACATTACTAGAGAGAGAAGAAAAGAGGGAACGAGGAGAGAAGCACTGAGGCAGAGAAAGAAGAGGAAAGAGACGGAGGGAAAGAGGGAGAGAGCAGACCATGCTCAATTTTGGCATTTCTTGGATACAGGGAAATCCTGCCAGAGGAGAGAGAGAGAGTCAGTCTGAGAAAGTGGATGGATTTGATTCGTCTAAGCCTTAGGAAAGCAAATATTACTGAAATGCTGTCTGATCGCCACTGACTTCCAAACAGAAAATGGCTTCCAGATACACTGTGGGTGCTCAGTGGAGTCTGTCAGAGTGAGTGATTGGGTGGCCGTGTGTGCTGGAGAGGGGGGCAATTATAAGGTTCTGACAGCGACCAACAGAAAGAACCAGCCCAAGAGCAAGAGAGAAGGCACCAGCTCAGCTTCCCCCCACAAGGGCCTCTGGAAGTGGTTAACTTAAGACTGAGCCAAGTTACAATGTGGGATGCCACGGGAGCTGGTCAGTGTGAAAAGCAGGGGTTTGGGAGTCAGGAGGCCTGGGCTGGTCCCAGCTTGGTCCCTAACTCACCATGTGATCCAGGTCAAGGCTCATCCTGTCCACAGACCTCCGTTTGTCCATGTAGAAAGCAGGTGGAAGTTTTAAAGGATCTCTAAGGGTCTTTCTGACTCAGACATTCTGTAACATTCTATGACATTCCATGATCAAATATCAGTGACTTTCATTCATTCAACAGATACTTACTGGACACATTTCATGTGCCGGGCAACGTGGTAGGGGATGAGGTAACTGTTCTTAACCTAAATTCAGCCTTCTGTGAGATTATCACCACTTCCCTGCCGTGGGGAATGACCCAAAGGTGTCGTCTGATCTAGCCTGCCGTCTCCGAAGTATAGAAACTTAACACTGCATGGTCTGATGTCCACCTTATTCCTCATTATCCAGAAAGGGAAAGGGCTTTCCTGAAGAGCCACTGAGGCCTCATGCAAGCAGCAGGTTCTTCTGTTGAGTCTCACTGGAGCCCGGCCTGCTCTCGGGAGGCGGTTCTTACTCAGGCTGAAACCCACAGGGGAAGTGTCCTGGTCTGCACACTAATGTGTCTTCCTGGCATCACCATGGACATGTCATAAAAAGGATGAAAAGAAAACCCATTCAAAATGTCCTCCTAATACCCCAAACAAGTTTAGGTTGAAAGGTACTCAAAGAGGATCAAGCCCAGCGCCTTCATTTTATGAGAAAGGAAACTAAGACTTGCCCCATGTCCCATAGTTAATGGTAGAAACCAAGAGTAAAGACAGAGTCTTATGCCTCCTCCTGTGTATTATTTCCACTACTCTAAGCATCCTCTCCTGTTCTTACAGGCGTAGATTTTTTTTGTAAGGTTTTGTTTTGTTTTATCATCAGGACCATTTCCAGTGAAGTCAACTTCCCCAAATTCAGCAACTCATTACTCAGAGAGCAATCATACTGTGATGTGCATGAGGAATGGAGAGACATTTGGGCCTTTGGGGAACACAGTGAAGAGGTGATGGAGCGGGGTGCTGGGAGGGTGGGAGCAAGACGCAGGAGAGAGAGCGTGCTGTGGAGCGGAGGGAACAGGAATGCCGCAGTCAGACGCAGAGACGGAAACAAAGCAGTTGTATTGATTTGAAAAGGCAGCTTTGAGGTTGACGCTGGCAGCCTGGCTCTTTCTGGCAGGTCTGTGAAGGCACACGCCCACCTTCGGAGGTTCACAACCATCTACTCTGTATGCAGGGGTTGAATTGCAGGGAATTGGGACCAGATGGCATGTGTTCACTCGACAAGATGAGAGAGAGAAGAGAGAGGGAGAGAGAATCTGAGAATGAAAGAGGATGGATCCCTCTCTCAGATGGAACTGGTGAAGGGGCCCAAAAGGACAGGCAACTTGACTCTACAGAAGTGGGAAGGGGCAACTTTCTCTTTAAAAGTAGGACCACGGGGATCAAAGGAAAGTGCCCAACCTCTTCCCCATCACCATGGCTCTATCCCTAAGCAGATTGCATCCTCTCTCATCTGAACAACTAGCCGAACCTCCAAGTTCAGCTCCTGAACTCGATCCTTCCCTTTTAAAGCCTTGCTGGAAATAGACGCTCAATGAATGTTTGATGAGCAAATAAACAGCCTCTGACATTGATTTCATCACATCAATAGTGACAAATTTTTAGTACATCACCACTTCTTCAGGAAACGCAAACTCAAAAGCCTCAAGCCCAGGCATAAACATGCGGGAACAGAGTGAGCAGCAGGTGCAGAGCCTAAGAAGGGAGTAAGGTGACAAACGCTAGCACGCGACCCTGTCTAGGACAGCAGACTGCTTCCACACAGGAAGCATCTCTGGGCTGCCAGTCCCGATTTCTAGAAGAAGCCAGAAGGAAATCCAGATATTTACATGAAATCTCTCCATTTTTAAGCATGGACAAATGATCCTTTCCCCTGACATGGGAGGGTCAAAAGCAACACGTCTCAGTGCCAACAGGTGCATCTGTTTTTGATTTTGGTTTTATAGGATCAAGTCCAAATGTGTTCATTAAATACCCAAACCTCACCCTTAACTAGATTGAACCTAATTCCCCAAACCTTGCTTTTCCTTCCTGTACAATAGTACAGATCCTGTAATCCCAGTAAGTCCAATTTCCTGACATTTGGGGGAATATACTGCTGTTTTTGTAGCTGCAGATCATTTCCTGTGCTTGTTTTGTACCACCTAAGCCCTGCCTCCTCCAGGAAGCCTTTTCTGACTTATCAGCCCCTTCTCAGATCCAATAGCTAAGAAGAGATAAAACTGTTTTGTCCTTTAAAACATACCACCACCCCATGGTTACTTAACAGGATCCTGCAGTAGAAAAAGTGTTTGACTATAAACCTACAGTACCAGTGTTCTATCCTGGCTGTCCTACCTGATGGTGCGGCCTTGGGCAGGTTAACACCTCTCTCTGAGACTCAGTTTCTACCACCTTTGAAATAAGAATATTGGCCTAACGTAGCAATTTTAAAAGTGGGCTCAGATGTGGCCATGATGAAGGGACAGGTATTGATGTGCACGGGAGGTTCTCCTGGCCAGTCTTGAAAAACAGCAACTTCTCACACTCTGACTGGTTTCTGGCATTCGGATTGTGGGTATATGATTTTTGCCTCTGCAGTTAGACTGGGCTTTTCCTGAACTCAGCTAAGCTTCACTATTATTTATGTGCCAGGCACTGTGCTAAGTGCTTTTCCTGAATTTGCATCTCTCTTGTCTCTGAGCTCCTAACCATGGTCTGTGTACACAGTAAAATATACAAGGGGAAAAGACCACCTGGGGAATGGTGGTCCCTTCCTGGCCATTCTCTGACCACCTTATCTTGACAGTCACTTCCAGTTTCTAGAGTTCAGTGTCCTCTTCAAAAATAAAAAAGACTGAACTTAGAAGGAATCTTTCAGCTCAACACAGGAGGAGAAAGAGAAAGAAAAAAAAAGGAAGAGAAAGAAAGAGAAGGGAAAAGAAAGGAAGGAAACAGAAGGGAAAGGTAAGGCAAAGAAATTAGGGAGGAAAGGAAAAATGAGACACTATATAAAGGGAAGGAGGTTACAGAAAACTTCAGCTTCTCTTTTTACCTGGACAGCAGTTTCTATAAATCTTTTTATCTTCTAGACCAGAAACAGAAAATGTTTTCTTTAAAGGGCCAGGTAGTAAACAGTTTAGGTTTTATGGGCCATATTGTCCATGTTTCAATTACTCACCTCTGCCATTGTAGCATGAAAGCAGTCACAGACAATCAGTAAAAAATGTGCATGGCTGCGTTTCAATAAAACTTTATTGGCAAAAACAGGTAGTGGGCCAGATTTGGCCCCTCTCCAAGTGCCCTTGTGCTCTAGAAAGGATTCACCTCCCCAAGCCATCCTCTCAGGAACAACCTTAGTGTTTCTGTCCAGAAGGGGATGCAGGAGCTGTTCTCCCTCTCCAGAGATGCCACTAAAGTGGTTTTCCTTATTTACTTAGAACTCATACCCCACCTACACCCCAGACACAGCTAAAGTGACATTACAAAGTTAAATAAGATATAAATCAGGACAATTAGAAATAAAAATGGAACAAAGAATAGTGAAAATGAGTGAAGAGATGCTACCAGGCACCTGGGAAGAGTTAATTGATCTGGATTTAGTGTTGAGGTCCCTGGCAGCTGAAGTAAAGTGAAGTTAATTGGCCCCCAAGGGGCACAGACTGTGAGGAGGATCTCATTAGCATCATCCCTCTACCAGGGAAGAAAGAAAGGCTGAGCTGAAAGGTGTGACAGTGTGCCCCACCCCTGGGGTGTAGGGACAGGTGCCCCATCCAAGGACTTCCTCTTCCCCAAACCAGGAGTCTTCAACACATCACAGTAACAGAAGGAAAACACAGGTTCTGAGATAGCCGGGCTGTGCAGGCCCCAGAAGCTGAGGGACTTAATTGATACTCCCCATTTCTCACTTTCTGATGTGTCAAATGAGATGCTTACCCTTGCTTACTTCATTGAGTTGCTGAGGGAACTGAAATTATATATGACAAATGCCCAACCAATGATGAGGAAAGAGAAAACTTGTGATTCTTGTTAATTCCTCCTACAGATTGTTAAAATCTTCATTAGACATAGCTTTTTAAATGAATGTCAGCCCTGATAGTGTCTGTCTCTGGTGAACAAGGAAGAGAAAGTAGGTAAGAATCATGGAAAGGGCCAGAGTACAGGGAGCTGATCGGCATCAACGAAAACGATCCGAGTGAAAGGTCGGAACAGGACCATGTGGCTCTGGAAACAAACTCCAGCACGGGGTGCCCTAGCCACTCCAGTCCCTGCCTCCCCCTGCAGGTCGCAGGGTGGCTACAACAGCATGGCGACCGCTGTCTTCTTATTTCCTTCTTCTGCATCTCAGTCTAGACTCAGGTCTTTCACTTCACCATCCAATCAAGCCTACTTCTCTCAAAATGGATGGCTAAGTAGGTGAGGACCCTTCAGGAATTCTTAAGAGTGAAAGAAGGCAAGGAGATGCTACAGACCCCCGGGCCAGCATTTCATAAAATCAGTGCTGTCTGCTCTGGCTGGAAGAGACATGGCTTTACGTGGAGACCTGATTTTTCACGAAGTAACTTCAACTCACATAGTAAAAAAAAAATCCCTTTTCAACTCTGTCTCAATCCTGATTAAGTCAAAGAGAAAGGCTCCTTTTGATGCTACTGTGTCTTTAGATTCTCCCTAACATTTTCAAATATTCCTTTTCAATACAAGGAGGGCAGGCCCAAACATTAAGTAGTTGGGCAGGAAAGAATATAGCTGAATATAGAAGTGAGACTGTAAGCCAGAATATCATTGCACTGTTTTTGGTTTAATTGTATTATTTGTGCAGTTATAACATCTATTTAATTACCGTCTATTTAGCAAACAATGTTCTTTTAAAAATAGTTGTAGTGAGAGGAAGTTTCCTTTATAAATGCATGTATGCATTTATATAATAAGTAGATTAATTTAAGGGAAAAAAAACAAAAAGGGGAATTGATGAAACAAAAAGAGCAGAAATTATGGTGGGAGCTGGAAAACTGACATTCCAGAAACATTGATCTAATACGATTCCTCTGTTTTAGGGACAAAGAAACAGAGACAAAGACGAGAGTAATGACCTACACAAAACACCATGTAAGAACGTGGACTTTGGCACCAACTACCGCAATCACCTCGAGAGCATTACATCCCATCTCAGCCTCCGTTTGTGCACCCACAAAACGGGATCTCAGCTGCATTTTCATCACATTGAGATTCATATACTGAGCACCTGGCAGACCTCTAGACATGAGACCAGTAAGACTCCACCTATGATTTGTGATGAAATTTGAACTCAATGGTATTTATGAAGGCCTGATATGACTTTCATTCCTATCCCTAAATGTAACTGTTATTATAGCACTCCCCAAAACTGCCCCTATGCTGGAAAACCTATGTACAACATCAAGCAAACCATAGATTAGAGAGATTAAGCACAAGGTTCTAGAACTGACACATCCTCGGTTCAAATCCTAGGCTTGCCATTAGTTAACTATGTGGCTTTGGCAAGTTGCTTTATTTCTCTTTGCCTCAGTTTACATATCTGTAAAATAGAGATTAATATGCTACAGTGGGATGTTGCCTGGATCATATCAATAAAAGCATGTCAAACATTAGCAGAGTGCCTACAATACAGGGAGTGTGCACTAAATGCTTCCTAGTGTTATTGTATTAGGGCACAGTGTCAAGCCGAGCTTCCTCCAGGTCATTCAGCACAATGGTACTTCGGCTGCTGTGCTGTGTCCAAGATGTGACCCACCAGGTGTGACGGGAAAAGGACCCACAGCTATATAAAGTGCAGATGCAAACAGATTGCTTCCGCAATGCCTCTGGGGAATGAGATATGGAGTCAGTGAAGGGTGAATTTCAGAAGATCACCCGATTAAAAACACATCAGTAAGAGAAAGCTGGCTATCTGGGTCACGTTCTCCAAGCCATAAACCCTGAACTTAACAACTGCTCCATTCCCCACCTGGCACCACATGACCTTTCTCCCCTACTCATCCAGGTGCACTTCCCACATTCACTGCATTTACATTGAACTAGATGGATCTGACTTTTTCAAAATGTGTCCTCCTCCTGCACGGCATCCTGTTTAAAAGCCACCCCTGCCCCTCAAAGGAGTTCTTACACCTCAAAGCCCATCTTTCTACATTTAAGACCTGCCCCCTCATTCTTCATCTCTATCTCTATAGGGTAGCTCCTAATCACGTCAGTGGATTCTCCCTCATGGTGTCCCTGAGAAGTAGTGATCCTGGGCAGATACTGAAATTTGAGACACTTATTAACTGTCCAAATTTGTGCTGTATGGAAAGACCGGAATGTCCCTCTCCTGCTTAGACTCCCGGGCTGCCCCATACCGGGGAGAACTAGTTGGGACAGCACACACAAAATATTTTAGTACTATGCCTCACACATAGCAAATGCTTAATAAATATACATTGTTATTATTTTGACTATATATGTATATACACACATACACACATATATTCTAGCACTCTCATACTCTATCTAGTTAATATTAATCTTTCTTCGGAATTGCAAGCTCCTTAAAAGTAAAGGTCATCCTGTCTTGCTCACTTTTATCACCAGCACATAACACACAGTAGGTGCATACATATATTTATCAGTTGATTAAACTCCCCCGGAGCAGAGACATACCTGCTTTATCATTTTAACCACAGTCTCCAGCACAAAGAGAATTCTTTCCACACCTGCTCATTGCATGAATAGGTGCATGTGTGAGCATATGGATGGATTTCCAAGATGCTCTAGTTAAAATGCTTACCTGATACCCAGTGCTGAGGTTCTGAACATACCCCCATGGCCCAGTTTCTGGCCACAGATTCAGCCTCAAATGCCACAGCCATCATCCAATTGTGCAAACACCTTTATTTTGCTAAGAGGAGCACTCAATCAGATGATCCATTCAGCATCCTCTGTTCATGCTTTTTTTTAAAAAACTCAGCCCCTGCTGTGGCTTACCAAGATTGCCCAAGCACATAAAAAACAGAGCCTCAGACTTCCTGCCTCCACCCCACATGACCCAGTCTCCTCTCATAACCTAATGTTCCAGCATTTATTTCTTCCCTACACAAAAACAGACAAAAGAAATTGTTGACAAACTTCTAAAAATCAGCAAGAATCCATGCAACATCTTAGAGTCAGGTATTATCCAGATGGCAGCCTAATCTCTGGCAACAAACAAATCCAGAGAGCTGGAAGCACCCACAACCTCTGTCTCATTAAGTATTCACAAACACACATCTGATTCCACTCCATCATTCGGAAACCCTGTCCATATTTATGCCATCTTAAGTACGCTTGATGACAATTCCAGACCCTGAACAACTTGAGTTCCCTTAATTCTATTTTCAATGTTAATTCCATCTTTTCATCAATCCCCTTATGATAAGAAGGGTGTTCATCACGGTAGAAAATTCCTGGGAGAATGGGAATTCTATTTCTGGGTGTCTCTACAAAAAAGAATGTCCCATCAAATGCAAGGGCTCCAATATCTTCCACCCTAAGAGAAAAAAATAATCTTACTAATTCTTCAAAGAACTTTCCAGAAAGCGGAAAGTATGTGGCTCTAAATTTTTTCCATAGGCGACTCCAGCTCTCAGGCCACCCATCTCACTGCCTCCTCTATAGCAATACCCCACATCTTCTAACAGGGCTGTCCCACCTTTTGGCGTCTCTGGGCCACACCTGAAGAAGAAGAGTTGTCTTGCGCTGCACATTCAATACACGAACACTAACGAAAACTGATGCGTACAAAGAGGTTTTAGGTAAATTTATGATTTTGTGTCGGGCCGCATTCATAGTCATCTTGGGCTACATGAGGCCCAGGGGCCACAGTTTGGACACCGCTTAAGGCCTCTCTTCGTTGGAGGCTCTTTCAACTTCTTCATCCTCTGCACATTAGCTTTCTCTAAAGCCGTACTGACTGTGAGTTCTGAATTTGAGGTTAGGTGACTTCCAACTTTACTCAACTAATAGGTTGTGGAGCAGGAACGTGCACCTGGCCTTATGATCCAAGTCAACCCGGGCTCCCAACTCCATCATTTCTGATAGTGTGACCCTTAATGATGAGAATTAACATCTGCTGGGCATTTCCTGTGTATCAGCCACTGTTGTAAAATCTTTACCTGGATAAACTCACATAATCTTCACAACAACGCTGTGAGGCTTTTGTTATACCCACTTTACAGATTGGGTAAGTGAGGTAGTACATTTTTAAGTACCCCACCTGAAGTTATATAGCTAGTTAGTGGGCTCACACCCAGGCAGTCTGGTTCCACAGCCCAAGACCCTAACCACTGGCTTACTCAATGCTGAAGTCTTGACTGTAAGCTTCATATCAAACTGAAACTTATTTACATTATTGTGTATGTTTCACTATACCAAGTAGCCTTAAACATAATACATGTTTGATTACCTGGAGATTCACTTACTTTATCACACATATAATGAGGACCTACCATTGGTAAGACATTACTGAGGTATTACAGGAGATGATAAAATACACAAAGATATGGGAATAGCATTCTGGATCTGAAGGTGGGATGAGAAACAGACCTATTCTGCATGACCTACAGCATCAGCAACAGTCTTTCAGGTTCCACAGCCAAGTCGAATCTATAAAATCAACTTTTGGGGACCAACATAACGTTCTCAATTCTTTGAGAACCAACATAACGTTCTCAACGTACTTTGTTCTAGAAAAGGGCATTTAACTGAACAAAAATTTCAATTACTATTACCAGCAGTTTATAGGACAACATACATTTTACCCAGCAACATAAAATAGGGAGGGTATAATCCCATAATAAAAGATTGCTCCTCAAATTTAGACCCAAATTTTAGACCAGCATTTAAGAGCCATCGAGCTACAAGTCTTGGCCAAAGGAGAGCAGCACGAAAAGGCCCGCACGAAAGGAAAACAGCAGGCAGACGCGGCAGCAACAGACTGAGGTGGGCTGAGGGCTGTGGGTCCCGGCATTCGCAAATCGACGAGGAGGTTAAAAATCTCAGAGACATTTCAAACCACAGGGTATGTGGTTCTATGGCTCTTCCTTCAAGAACTTAAAAAATGCTATAAAAACATAATTAGAGAAGGACAAAAAATAAAGTTTATGTGTCGTTTTATGGCCCTTTCACTTTAGGGTTCTGTCTCTGGTGGATTGCCAAGGAAGGCAGCTGCCATTACATTATCCAGAAATGTTAAGCATCTCCTAAGAAGGCACTATAGTCGATGTGAAGGGTGTTAATTAACAAAAGCCTGAAGACCCAGCTTCCTCCCAGATTCCCACCTCCTCTCCTGGGTGCACCAGGAAGTTGCTCACACAAACTCTCCCCTTTGCTCCAAAATTTACTGCAAAGGCTGGAAATTTTGGCTGAAATTCCATAATCAGAGTGACTTCTTTATAGAGTTCTAAGGGATTTTCTTACCCTTACAGTAACCATAATTGTTACTTGCTCAGCCTCTCCCTCTTTCCCAGCTCCTTTCCATAGCTAACTAGATATTCCTAAAATGCCCGTTTGGAGAGCAAAGAGAAAAAGAGCAGACACTATAGGCAGACCAGCCCGGTTTGGGCTCAAACTGTGGAGCCCACTATCTGTGCTAACAAGTTGGGTCAACTCTTTTAACCTCATTCCCACATCAGACAAAATTGTGCCTCTTCAGAGCATCTTATTTTTTGATTATTTGATGAACTGAGTAACATAAACCATTAACACAGTGTCTGCCACAGATATATAATAATTAAATGCTTGCTAAAATGCAGTTATCATTATAATTGGATCTTTTGGTGTTCTGAGACCAATTTCAATGCGTGTGTGGGGTGGGGTGTTGCTACACCAACCACAAGCAATGCTTGGACACCAGCTGGGTGTCCTACAATGCAGCTCAATTCTGACACCATCTACCCAGAGATTGCGTCAGATGAAGCCACAGGTGAAGGGCTCAGTCCTATAAAACCGTCCCTCCGCCAACACTTCAGATGCCATTCACGAGTCCAGGTAACCACCCGTGCTCCTGACTGGCCTGCTATCGATCAGAGGTTCCATGACTCCCTCCTTGGGTTTGATTAATTTGCTAGAGTAGCTCACAGAAGCCAGGATACCTGTCTATTCACAAGGTCATTGAAGGGATACAACTCGGGAACAGCCAGAGGGGTGATGCATAGGACAAGGTGTGAGGAAAGGGCGCAGGGCTCCTGTGCCCTCCCAGGTACACCACCCTCCCAGCACCTCCACACGTTCACCAACCTGCAAAGCTCTTCCAACCCTGTCCCTTTGGGGGGGTTATGGAGGCTTCATCACTCGGGCATAATTGACTAACTCATTAACCATTGGTGCAAGATACAACTTCCAGCCTCTTTCCCTTCCCCTGAGGCCAGTGGGGTAGAGCTGAAAGTTTCAACCTCTTAATCACGTGGTGGGCTTCACTGGCAATCAGCACCCACCACACGTTTTCCAAGTTACCTCATCAACCTAACAAAAGACACCTGTATCTCTCTCATCACTTAGGAAATTCCAAGGGTTTTTGAAGCTCTCTGCTAGAAAGGAGGATGAAGGCCAAATACTATAAATCACAATATTACATTGGGCTACTTTCTTGATTATGATCTATCAATGGCTCCTCCCACCTCTAAATGTCAACTCTGAGCTGCTGTCACTTTACTCCATTATTATCCGTGTTTCACTCTCCATGCCTCTTTCCAGCATCTCTGCCTTTGCCTTCTAAATTGCCTGCAGGTCTTTTCAGCGTGTCTCAATCTGTTTCACCCCTCTGTTACCTTTCCCCAAGCCAATCCCTCTGCCAAGAATGCTGCCCTACCCTATCCCCATACCAAACCTAATAACCCCGTATCTTTAATATTCAGTTCAAGGCCATCCCCTTGAACTGAATATTGAAGAATCCCCTGGTCCCCCAGGAAGAGGAAAACACAGCCTACTCATGACTCTATGCCAACGCTTATTATGTTGTCCTACATGTGGGCTTTTAGAGGGTATGGACTTCGCCATATTCATATCAGTATCACCCACAACAAAGCAGGACGTGGCGCGTGGCATCCAGCCAGCAATGTTCCATGGATAAATAAGTTGTTAGAAAAATAAACAAACAAAAAGAACTGACAAAGGAATAGCAGGATTTGGTAAGTGTAGCATGAGTGCAGCATTTCACAATTTGCAGAGCACTTGGGTTTTAATTAAACCATTTGATCCTCACAGCACCCTGGGGCATTCCCAGGACATCCAGACTCAGAGCGTTTGAGTGACCTGCCAAGTTAAAACATGGCCGAGTAAGGACTTGAACTCAAGTCTTCCAGTGCCAGTGCCAGATTTTATTAAGAACTTATAATAGTTTATTAGAAAAAGTATGTAGGATCTAGCTTAGAATTGGGGACAGACAAAAATTAGAACAGCATTGATGTTTCCATTGTGAAGAAGAGTGAAGAAAATTAAATGTGGGGTGCCCACAGCAGAGCACGGTGGCCCTGGCTGGACACAAACTAAAGGAGAACCTTTAGTTTGGGGAAATGATAACCAAAAAGGCAATGAAAACAGATTTTTCCAATTTCCTGATTTCACTGATGGCCAAGCCCATTTCCTGCGCTGCATTGCTTGCTACAACTGAAGTTTCAGCCCTTGGAGAGAAGCCGAGATATTTCTGCAAATGTTTTCTCTTCAACAGATGGAGCAGAAACCGAGAAGCATTACGAGGAAGATGGATCGGTGCGTCACATTTGCAACAATAAAAATACAACAACGGTTAAAAGCAGTCTCAGTTAAATAGAACTGGGAACCCAGGGTTGGCCTAAATCTTTTTTTAATTAAAAGTGAAGGAGAATTTCAAAGTTCTATTTCAGCCCCTTGGAGTGTCAGTGCAGTGCATTTGGAAGGTTTATGTGGCTTGGCAGGGTGTCAGACTGCCTGAGATTTATGTGGGTTCAGATCGTAGCCTGAGAAAATCCCCAGCATAGGAAACTGTGAGGGGATGTGGAGGGGATGGTGGAGCACATGGGCGGGAAAACCTGAGTACAAATTCTCTGTCTCTTGGATACTATTCCCAAACAGCTCACTCTGTCCATATGCCTCTGACCCCCAAGACCAAGATTTACTTTGCTGGGTGATTATGGTTTCAGCTGGTGCATATACGTTTACCATATACATATTCATATAGTCACACACCCATGCATACAAAATAATGTATGTCAAAAAACACAGAAATGCATGCATACCTGCATGTCCATGAGCATGAGTGTGAACACACACACACATTCACACACACACACAACCTGCATTCACACACTGCTACACTCAAATCAACATACAAACAAAAAAATTGTTAAATAGACTCCATTTCAAACACCAGCCCTGATCACTTCAATTCTAAGAGCCTTAGTTGACCCACCTTCAAAAATAGAAACTGTAATACCTACAGTAACTACTTCATGGCTTTAAAATCAAATATAGTAGCATGCATGAAAGCCCTTACTTCATTGTGAGAAACACAGTAGATGCTCAACAAAGGTATGTCAAAAGCCACATAATCATTCACATATCTTACCTATTCATGAGCACATTCATTTCCACATAAGTTTATCCACATATGAATGCACATAGGAATCCATGAATACTTTCGATGCAATTGCATACTCAGGTGAACAATACCCAAACTCACAGTGTAGGTGAGCAGCACATGCGCGCGCACACACACACACACACACACACAGCTCCCATGGCACACAGCAAAGAGTTCTATACACACTGCAGACTTCTTTAAGCTAGGTTCTTCCCGCACCTGTTAAAATATGCTGTTCCATCTGAGGTCCTGTGAGAGAATGTGGAAGAAACAACTGCTACATATAAAATGGGTAGCAGGTTAAAATTCTTAAAAGTCTTGGCCAAACAAGCCAATACAGAGGAAATGTGAGCAGGGATGCAGACCAGCAGTAGTGGCCCTACCATATGTATACGAGAGGGACCTTTGGAGGGAAAGACAGGAAGGCTGGATGCCCGAAAAGCCATGCTACGCAAAACCCTTGTCTAGAAACCTTGTAGAAGTCATACAGAGCCACACATCGCTACTAACCTTCCGGGGTTTACAGTCCAAAGAAAGAAGACCGATGTTTAGGGGACTATTTTCTAAAATGACAGCATGGCTAAGATTGGCGAGCATGAAGAATTACAGCAGGGATGGAGTGAGTAAAGTCATTACTTCCTATCTCGCTTCAAGTTTTCTATGAAAATAAAGGTCTGTTTCAGATGTCAGCGAAGTCAACGATCACCCCACCAAGAACTTTGATGACACTCAGAAACTCCACCCGTCTCCACCATCAGTGCCAACTTACCGTTAGTGTTATTACGTATTATATCTTCCTTATAGCCACGTTTTTCCTATATAGAGATTCTCCAAAATGTTTGTATTTTTAATGCTCCATTGGTATTTTCCATGAACTGGGCAGGAGGGTGGACTAGATAACCATAAAATTCCATTCTCTCCTAAAAGACTCTAATTTCATGATTCTGTGATTTTTAAGATTTGGCAGTACTAACAGTTTATTTTTATATTCCATGAATATTACATTCTATGAGTCTAGGAGATTCTGACTCTGAGTTTTTATTATTCTAAGATTCCCTGATTCCAAGGTTTGATAGATCTTAAAATTCTACAACTATGATTCTAAAATGCCAATATTATAAGAATCCGACACTTAGAGCTTACAATTCCAAGCCACCAACACCTAGATGCAAATGTGTTTATTAAACTCTTCCCCATGAGACAGGCAGAACCTAAGTCAGGGTTAAAGTATCTACACATAAATGAGGAAGGCAGAGTGGTGTAAAAAGAGAGAAAAATGCCCAATAAGAGCTCCTAAAACACATCTCAAGGCTTTCCAAACATGCGCTTTAGCCCAGTCTTCCCCAGACTCCATGCTATGACCTAGAGATTGAGAGTATCTATTGCTAGAATACAGGTGTCACAGAGCCAGGGCTTAGGGGTTGCTTGCCATCCCACCCCCAGCATCAACACAAGGCCTGAACCTAGAAGGCACTCAAGTAAATATTGTGAGACGGAATGAGTCAGTCAGACTCATTGTCCAGCTCTTCCTCTTTCTTCCTTCCTACTGCCTCGTTCTAACCTTCCTCCACCTTTTTCCTCTTCCCTTCTCTTTCATCCTCCTCCTCTTTCCCCATCACCTCTTAAATGTATGCTAGAACGCCCATGGATAATAATTATACAGTCCTCACTGGAATCCAATGATGTGTGGATTATTATCCCCACTTTACAGATGAGGAGCCTGAGGCTTAAATGAAACAACTTGACAAAAAAATCACATAATTAATCTGAAAGCAAAAAGCATCCAATCTAAATTTTCTGACCCCAAGCTCAGCACTCCTTCCTTTATCCCATAGCTTCCTTATCATGTTCTTAACAATAATACAAATGACTTCATAAAAGATTAAGAAAACCAATACCTCAAGAGAAGCCCTCCCTTCCCATTCCTGAATTTAACCCTGAATTCATCGTGTCAATCAATACCAATTCTCCTTTCAAGATTTCCAATAATGGAGGGTCTACCACACCCAATTGTTCATTTCATTTTCTGCTCTTTCTCCTCCTCTTGGGAGTGCTGTACATGGCATGTGTTTATTTTTCAATTAAAGCAAATTACACTTAATTTTGTTTTGAGAACTTTTTTTTTTTAAGAATTTCAGAGCCCAGGGTGAGATAATTGAGACCCTGCTGGTTTGGGAAGCACTATTTAGAGAGAGCAGGCCTAGAGGTTACACCACCTCAGAGGAAGTTATCCTTAACCCCTCCCTCTCCCTTGCCCGACTGTCACAGTGTCTGTCCAGTCCACCCACTCCTTTGTCCCCACCCCAGCCTAGAAGGACATCTTCTGTCTGTACCATTACCATAGCCTGACACCAGACTTCCTCTCTCCCCTCCTCCCTATCTTCCTTAATCCCAGATCTAATCAAGGCAAGCATTTTAACAGCTACCAACAATTTTCTGAACACAGATTACTGAATATGAGCCCCAAGGCTTTATATGGTGCATCCCTAGATTATTTCTCTAGCTCCACCCCTCAGCAGGCTCTGCAGTCACAAGGAACTATTTCCTCTCCCACTCTAGAGTGCCTTTTCTCCACCTCTCTGACTGGCTGCTTAACCTTCAAGGCTCACACAGACAGACTCCCTCTCTGCTCCCTAACGTGCTGTGGCTCCAGTTTCAGCTACCTGTACTATCTCAGGTTGCACACGTCTCCTACCAGACTGGCTCCCTGATCCCCCAAATTCTACTACTTAAAATGTTAATTACCTAAGTAACAAATATTCGTTAGAGAACTATTATGAAAGACAGGTAAATATAAAAGGGAGAATAAAACTCTTTCCTAATGAATCACCCAGAGATAACCACACAAACGCTAGGGTGCATGTGAAGCCATGCTATACACAGTATTTTGTACCTTCTATATTTTCTAGCTAATAATTCAACAAAAAATATGTCCATGTCTATAAATGTCACATGTGCCACTTATCGAGCCCTTACTGTAGATAAGGCATGTTGTGAGGTGCTCTATATATGTGACATTCATGCTCACAGCAAGACTGTCAGGAGATACTGCTGTCAGCCCCTTTTTATATACCACAATCCCTGCCTTCATTTCTCTTTAACTTCTGAACGTACCCCTCTGCTACCACTCTGAATGACTTGTTAAATATTCTTAACAGTCATGCATAGATGCTGCATCCCCCAATCTAGACATGAGGACACCAAGGCTCAGGTGGAGTAACGCCATTTGTCCAAGGCTACACACAGAGTTGATGTCATGTCAAACATTTGGACTCTGTCTGACTTGAAAGTGGTTGGAAGCTTGCACGCTGGAGTTGGAGCGCCAGCTCTGCCGCTGGCTGACTCGTGGCCTTGGCCAGATTACCTGATGTTTCTGTGCCAGTTTCCTCATCTATAAAATGAGAATGACAATGGCAATTCCTCAAAGAGATATTGTGAGGATATAATGAGTTTATATGATCGGTGCTTTGAACAATGCCTGGCAGATCATCAACATTATATAAATGTTAACTATTATTACTTTTTATTATTATTACACCCTGTTGCATTAGAGGAAATGTTGCCCATGACCCCAGGTATGTTCTCCAACTGGAAATGTCTTGTAGGGAAGAGATTATTACCAGGTTCGAGGCACTACCTTGCAAATGAGCTTGCTCAATCATTTTTACCAATCCCTTGTCCCCCCTATGTGGCAATGTGATACCAGCAATTAGAGGAGAGATTGAGAGTAGGAAAAGGCTCTAAAATATGTCAAATGACTGAGACAGATTTCTTTATTCTGAATATTACCATGGGTCAGAAACCAGAATAAGATAGAGGATAATTGGCCATTAGAGCTGAAAGTTATCTTCACCACAGTCCAGTTTAACTTTCTCTTATTTTTTTAGGTATAAACTATTTTCTCTTTAAGATTCAATGGTATCTGAGTTGGTTCTAATGCCTTAGCCCTCTGCAGCCCGTGTCGCTGCGGCTCGGGGTGTGGTTGTCCAGTCTGTAAGACCAGGGTATCCAGAAGCGCGTGCAGGAGAGCAGCTGGCTGACAGCAGAGCATGCTGCTTGCTCTTGTGTGAACTCTGTTTATCATCCTTTTCCTCAGGATTCCTCCCTTCCTCATTGTTACAATTTATTTTACCAAGTACTTACATGTCATAAAATGCTTTATCTCATTTACCCTTTATAGTCATCCTCTGAATTTGAAATTATCTTCCCCATTTTCCTGATGAGAACCTTCTGGCTCAGAGGTGAAAGGATTTGCCCCAAGTTATGTAATAAGGGATAGCATCAGGTCTTCAACCCGTATCATGGGACACGAGACATTACATTCTTTCATTGGCCTGAACTCCTGCCATCTGCCCTTTAAGGCATCGTCCAGCTCTTAGCAGCGTGGTGGCCTCCCAAAACCAAGGTTGATTATTGTCGCTGGGTTTCTATTGTCTTAGGTCAAGTCCATTGTTGCAAATCGTCAACCATTCTGTCACGCGGGCCCTGCCTTCCATCCCTGTCTCGTGCACATCTAAGTGAGAAAGGCGTCTATCTGACAGGGTTCAGGACATGGTATAGACGGCTCTGCTGATGGGAGGCTTCATAAATCTCCTTAATAACCTGCATTTTCCTTTCTCTCCTTTCTCTGTCAACACCGTGAATATCTTCCCCTCTTCCCATATTTTCTGGCTGCCAACTTCATAGCCTTTTAAAAATACTAATTTAACTCCACAGTGCCTCGGCAGGAAACTTAGCTTGGCTTGTTTATTTGCACCTTTAAGATGTGGAAGTTCAAGTGCTGCTGAGGCCAGGAACAGTAGTCGTAGAATAAGCTGCTTTCTAACTCTGGGCCAGAGCTAAGATCTTATTTTTCTTGAGAATGGAATAACCAAAGCCACCTTTGGTAACAGTAGCCCTTTTAAAAACAACTCATGAAGTAGCACAATGAAGGGGACATGAATTGTGACAGTCAGATGTTATAAGAGAAAAGATTATGTGTGTGTGTATACATATATACATATGTACAGATTACATGTGTGTATGTGTATATATGTGTATACATATATGCATATGTATAGATTATGTGTGTACATCTATACATATGTGTAAATTATATACATGCATGTGTGCATGTGTATGTATACATATATACATATGTATGATCACACATACCTATGATCTTTGTCTAAACATACACACACACATAAGTGCACAAGTATGTATAAAGAAAAGAATATTGAATGGGTTGAGCATAGGTAGGAAAAAGAAGAACAATAGATATAGAAAAGGTTCAAGGCTGAGTTCTCCTTTCCTGCTCGTGGAACTTGAGTGCAGATATGGTCATAAGATCATCTACTATAAGAATGTGATATGAGGGATGGGACTTCTAGCTAAAAACAGAAATTTGGGACACATTTGGCCAACAAACCTATAAAAAGCCCCAAATATTCAAGTTCACTAATAATAAAAAATGAAAATAGCAATGTGATATCATATAGCATTAACAGTTTGTTTTTTAATGCCAGCATTCAGTCTTGGCAAGAATGCAGGGAATAAAAGACACTCTTGTGTAGCATTGGTGGAAATCTGTATTGAATACAGCCTTTTGTGAAATGTGATTTTCGTTCTTTCATTTAAAAACAAACAAACATTGTTTACTACTGAACACTAATTTTGTGCCAGACACTGTTCTAGGAGCTGTAAATACAGCAGTGATCAAAACTGACTTGTCCCTGACTCCTCGGAGCTAACAGTCTAGTGAGGAAGATGATAAATAGGTAAACATACAGGACGTCAGATGAGTGTACTAGCGATGGCAGCTAACATGGTGGGAGAGGACTTGCTGCTTTGTATAGGTAGGCAATGGAGGTCCTTCCCGAGATGATGACATTGGAGGAGAGATCTGTTAAGTCCCCACTACAAAACAAGGAATATATGCCATGCTTGGCACATACACTTTGCCACACTGAGAATGGTTTCATAATTGTGACGTTTCAGCCATCTCTAAATATTGTGGATGAAGATCCTTCCATCTTCTCTTGCCCTGACCCATGTGGCTCAATTGGTTGAGCCTCATCTCACAAAGTGAAAGGTTGCCAGTTTGATTCCCAGTCCGGGCGTGCACCTGGGTTGTGGACCTGGTCCCTGGTCAGGGCACGTACCAAGAGGCAACAGATCAATGTTTCTCTTCCTCTCTTTCTCCTTCCCTGTCCCTCTCTTTAAATGTAAATAAATAAAATATTTTAAAATAATCCTTCCAGAACCCCCTCGCATTCTATGCTATGTGCTGCCTAAATCTATAATTCCCACCATCAGGGATGACAGAGAACAGGGCAGGTAAAACTGACTGATCAAGTAATAGTTTTAGGAATCACTTGTAAGGCTTCACTGAACTTTGGACGATGCTGTCCTGTTGACGTGCATTCAGAATAAAATTCTTGATGACCCCTCTCAGCCCTCCCTTGCCTCGGCCACCTCTGGCAATGGCATTTGATGAGAACCACTTTATCTCAAAGAGTGGTCCCTCCAAAACGTGTCTCAGCAGAAAAAAACATATTACCACCCCCTGTCAGGTAATCTATTCTTTAATATTTCCCCTACATTCCTAAACATAACAAAAAACACTAATTTTATTGCTTAAATGGCCCTTGTGCTTTGCAAAGATGTTTTTATAGTGCCAGCCAAGGCTCCTTCTTAGGTCCTCCCCTGTCTGCCTATAACCTGAGAGCCCATCAAACTCTGTGAGAAATCTAGCTTATCCCCTACTGTGTACTCATAAACTAAAACATACTCACTTAAGGCAAATGGCTGTATCATAGCTCTCAGAAGCTTCTTTTGAGGTTTACTTGGGGTTTCCAGGGTCCCTAGGAGTTCCACAGCCCACCAGAGTTTCATCTACTTTTGTGGACTGCAAATTCTTAGAATGGAGATGCGAGAACTGACCACGTGGAAATGTGGGTCCTCTAAAAGGCAGTCATATCCTCGATGACTGCCCATGCTCCACCTGAAGCAGCTTGTAATCTGTAGTTCGACTGTGCCGCATTACTCCTAGGATCCCTTATTTCTCACAGAGGTCCCCACTGGTTCATTTGCAGGACCTCGGAAAGGCCAGATAAATTATCTCAGCAACCCCTGCTGGGCCAGGATTGGGTGAACCCTTACAAAGGGTTCTAGCTGTTTAGATAGGTCATTTACTTAGAAGCCTGCTGCTCCAACCTTCACAATTTAACAAAAATGATTGCATCTCACTTTTGTTAATTGCCTTCTGCATCTACCTCTTCACCCTTGGGGGGATACAGTCTCCTAGGTGTTCCCAAGATGGTCCCAGCATCGCTGTATGCAGCTTTGCACCCGTGAGACAAACCTCTGCAAATGGAGAATGGGATTTGTTCAGAATGATATATTTTGTGTCCCCACCAGGCTCCCTATTCCTATGTGTGTCCTCCACTGGAGAGCAGACAGCCAGGGTAATTTACCACTCTGAACTTTCTCACACTCATTCTATTTAGTCTCTGCTTCTTAAGTCCACCTGCAATTTCTAAAAGAGAATTCCTTTGAGAGACAAAGATCCCCTTCACCCTCATATGGAAAAAAAAAAGAAATTAATTTCACTTTTCCTCAGACTCATTATCTTCTTAATTGTCTTATTTGCCCCCTCAGTTAGCAAGGACTGTCCACAGATTTCTAGGCAGCCTTTTTAGGCTACTGTGTTCCAGAAAAACAGTGGTTTTTCAAGCTGCCACTTAATCACTCTGATGTTGAGAGTTAGAATAGCAGCACATCTATCCCACTCAGCCACCCTGTCTTGAGCCACAGTCTGTGCCCTGAGGTGTGACTTCTTTCAGATTTGCTCATTTTTGAGAAGACATCTAAACCTTATGATGAAGCATGGCCGTCATGCCCATGTGTGTCTCTCTCTGCTTTTACAAGAATTTTGTTGTGTAACATTTCCAAAGAGCTTAGCAAACTCTCTCAGAGAGGCAGGACATAGTTTGGCCCTTCTCAGTTTGCAGAAGGCGGGCCCAGGAAGGACGCAGATACGTTCGTAAGGTGGTCCAGACACACAGTGGTTGAAGCCAGGACTAGAATCAGGTGGCCTGAGTCCCTGTGCTCGTATTACATGAAATTTAGAATGCAGAGGGACAAAAAATGAAAAGACACAGTCTCTGATCTCCAACACCTTGAGTCTTGGCCACCCTTTTCATCATCTCTACCTCTGTATCTTCCCCTGACCTTCCACTTCCCCAAACTCCTACAGAGCTTCTGAAATGACAATTACCAGTCTACCATGAATGGTAATTATTTACAAATTTGCAGATCTCCTCTATTAGACTGCCAGCACCGAGCAGGATTCATCGCCATACTCCCCTAAGTCATTTTGTTCAAGGCTTTTCCCAGACAAGATATGCAATAAATATTTGCTGATCCAAACTGATTCCAGCCGTCTTCCTTTTTCACCAGATTTCATTTCAATCATCTTCCCCCCAGGTATTCATTCCCTTCCTCATTTTCTATCCATCTCCCCTCTTCCCATTTCCCCCTCTCTTTACATTTGGGTATCTCCAGAGTACGTAGCACTCGGAGCAGGACTAGAGATCAAGATCGGAAGGATTCATTGAAATGCCTGACAAAATGTGGATGCGATGGAAATCCACTGACAGTACTTGATGATGAGCTTCTATCAATCCCCAAACTCTCCTCGGCTAAGTCCTCACACAACCTGCTTCCCAGACAGGGAGATTCCAAAATAAATAAATAAATAAAGATGTCAGCCTTTCATTCCTTCATCTTGTATAAGGCCTCTGTGATCTGACCTCTGCCTACCTTTCTTATTTTTAACTCATGACATTCTCTTTCTTATTCAAAAACTTAACCATACCATCCCTTAAATCATCTAAGCTTGCCCCTCTTTAGTGACTTCATGCTTGTCCTTGTTTCTGCCTCTAATATTCTTTCCCCACATAATCACATGGCTGGTTCCTTCTATTTAAATCTCAGCTTCAATATCACCCCCTCAGAGTTTTTTCCCAACTCCCCTGTCTAAAGTTATACTATCTTCATTCCTTTCTAGTCTATTACTCCAAATTATTATGTGTATGACATTTACTATTCTATGAAGTTTATCTATTTTTGACTCATTTATTATCTATCCCTTCCCACTAGACTAGGGGCTCCATGAAAATAGGACCATGTTTTGATACATATTTAATGTCTAGATCTGTGCTTTTCAATAACACTAGTCACTAGCCACAAATAACTATTTAAATTATAACAAAACTAGGATGAAAAGTGTAGTTCATCAGTAATACAGCCACATTTTAAGTGCTCAGCAGTTACATGTGGTTAATGGCTATCATATTGGAGAGCCCAGAGAACATAACCATTATCACAGAAAGTTCTATTTGACAGGATTGATCTAGAGCAATAATTGAAAAATAGTGACAACCCCATCTTTGTTGAATAACAAAGATGAATGAATGGATGACTGTTTGTAATCTCTCCATTTCAGGTCACCCTCCCCACTTTTGTGGTTTCTAAACCCTGTAACTCAGATAAACTAGATGATGTCTGTAAGACAATATCCACCTCGGTCAGGGGCTGAATGGTACAGGAGATGAGGCTGTGAAAATGGCCCCATGTAGTCTAAACAAGAATACTCCCAGGAATGCGATCGTGCTTCCACAATACATGAAGAGCTGACATTTGGGAGGGAATTATACTGGTGTTGGGTGATGGCAGGTCTTAGGAGGCAGATTTAGAGTCAAGATTCCAATAAAGCGCTTTCTATAGAACATAGGCTGGTCTGTGTGATACTGAGTTCGCTGCTGCTGAAAGTAACAGCAAAAATGAGACTGAGCGGCTATGTGTTACAGAGGTTACAAAAAAGATTCTTGATTCTTCAATGAGGAGAAAGGTTTTGTTATTGAGAAACCTGAAAACACAGATCTTTTGATTCAATGATTTCATGACTCCTCTGTAACATCAATTTCAAAGAGTTAATAATGAGCCCCTGACTATTCCTAGCATCTATTGAACAACCCAATCCTGTTTGCCATCCACAGTGGTACCATTAAGTCACTGGTACACTGGAAAGACTAGAGATGCCAAAGCAAGGCCTTAGGTTCAAATCTTGTCTTTCTTTATGTGACCTTAGGCCAGGGACCAGCCAGCAAGAGTTTCACTATCCTCTTCTGTAAAGGGGCTATATCTGCCTCACGGGGTGAGAAGAAAGATTAAATGAGAACAAATTCCTGCAACACAGTGAGGAAATGCTCATTTCAAGTAATTTTACCTGTCTGTATCATCATTGATATCTCTGTAATGTAGGTACAGTGGTACAATTTTGAATCCATAATTGTATTGCTTTGAGTGAATATGAAGCAATGAGAGAGAGGGAAAGAGACAGAGAAAGAGGGAGAGAGAGGAATTACAGCTTCTGTTGAGACTGGAAAACAGCAATAACAAACATTAACAGAACAACTAGTATGTGTCAGTCCTTGGGGATTAAAAAAATGCTCCTAAAAAGACCATATGGAGGAGGGCAAGCTAGACATATACCCACAGAGCTATCAAGTAGGACAGACAGAGATGCAAGTTAAAATAGTTTCAGAGAAAATTACACAAAAGAACAGGAGATAAAGAGACTAATTCCAAAATAAGGTTTTGGGAAGACTTCCTGGAAGGGTCATTTGAGCTGAATGTTGAAATATGAGTGGGATTTTATAAAGTAGATGCTGAAGTTGAGAAATAAAGGAGACAAGATAAAGATATTCCTTGGGGAAAGATTAGAATGAAAAACAATGAGGGGGATTATTTGGGGAATGACATTTGAAGGTTTGTCCTCTTCACATAATTCCCATCTTGTCTTTAACATGATTACCAGGAATTCATTGGCCAATTTGTTTATCTTTGGAATTCAGCAAGTGTGATGCAGGGAGAGAAGAAGGGTAGGATATGCCTAACCTTAGTAGCCTGTTAAGGTGATATACATTGGTGATTTTGTCTAAGGAATTGGGAGCGGACAAACCAGAGGATGCAAATCAGAAAATGTCTCTATACAGCTGAAGGCCCCTTGGTCAAAGACCTTTCCAGACAAATAGAGGGCTTTGTGGTCAATAGTACAAACTGTTGCAAGCACCAAGATGTTTTATTTGGACTGAGCAGGAGCGAGTGTAGAGACTGTTTTTAAGGTCCCTACCTGTGCTGTTTCAAATAAATACGTTGCAGCCTCAGCCGGGCCATCTAAACTCAACAGGGGCCCAGGAGCTGATTTGGAATCTCGAAGCTGTTTCTCTTTGGTTGAAATGGAGTCACAGCTCCCCCTTCTGGGAACTGAAGTGCCATCCAGCCTCGGAAAAGCCTGCTTGGAAAAGGCTCTATTGCAGATGGGCCTGAAACCCCCATGTTTTTTTCATCAGTGCTCATCTACACCCCGAAACACACATCCAGGAGTCCAGGAACATACTCCTGCGTGGGCCTGATTCTGACTTCTCAAAAGCCCATCTTTCATAGGGCGTTATATTTCTCCTTCCCTGTGACAATGTGTCCCAGTCTCCCTGTGGGTGATGCCTTTACATACAGGAACACAAATTGGTGCGGAGGTTGCAATTCCCTTTTGGGGAATACAGCAGAGGAAAGGTTTCTGGATCTGTGTATGCCCATGGCTGTATGAGTGCATGCATGCATGTGTGCCTGCACAGGCCACAGTGACTGTGAGATGTGTGATATGTACAAGGGTGAGATTCTCATTGATACCAAGACATTAATTTGCTGGAAGTATTTGCATCACTGGATGGGTATACACTTGGCTCTATGGAAAGCAAACCATTCCTTAATAAAGAGCTCAGGTACAGTTCAGATGCACTGTAGGCGTAGCCAGTATTGGATTCCTGCCCGTGTGTAATTCTCTGAAGGCACTGGAGAAAGAATGTGTGTGTGTGTGTGTGTCTGTCTGTCTGTCTGTCTGTCTAGTGAGGAAAGTGACTGAGGCATTAGATCCTGTCTCCCCAGGGTCATGTTTTCAGTGGAGCAGCTTTGAGATGCATCTCCAAAATGAGAAGTTGGATGATGGAAGACAAGCGATTATCTTGGGTGGGAGTGCAGTGGCAGGACGGGGGTGAGGGGCAATATACAGTCCCTGGGCAGTGTGGCAAATGGCTTGGGTGTCAGGCTTCGGGGGTTCTGGCCCTGGCATACCACCAACTCCCTAGAGGGAATTCTCACCCCCTCTCTGGGCCAGAGTCCTGCCTGTCTGCTCTTTAATATTCCTTTCAGATTTGACTGTCTATGGACTGAAAAGAGAAAATATGAGCAGTTCCTTACATGGGGTCTCCTCCTCTGCCTTCACACCCGTATCCAGAATGAACTTGGGAGCTCTGCTCTGATGCGACTTTCTGGAAGCAGATTCCTGTGGGCCTGTAAAGGCTTCAGTTTCAGGTATCAGCCTCTGGCCAGAGAACGGTGTGTCTGCAAGTGCTTGCAGGTAGCACCGGCACCCACCCGCGAGGGCAGGTTCCTGCCAATACACGTTTGCTTTCATCTCTCCCCAGAAGATACATATATACATCCATATAAATGATTTTTAAGACAAGGATATTTCTACTCTTATTTTCCCAAAAGGTCTTTTCAGTGGCCCCTCCCCAACCAGACACGAGGCTGTGTCCCAGCATCTCAACCCTTGTCCTCCTCTGGCCTTGCTTCTGAGAGCCGAATCACCGCCTCTTACCTTGGAAAAGTAACAGCTGCCGAATCTGGAAGCCATGAACAGCAGTAAAACTCAGCATTTTTGCTGAGTCGGGCAAGCCTTTAAGAGGCAGCCAGGAATCAAATCAATGGCTGGCCCTAGAGTCCCAGCCCAGCAGGACCTAGCCAGGGTGGCCAAGGACTTACCTAGAGAGCCTCCTAGGAGGTGGAGAAAAGAGGAAAGAAGGACTTGGCCCAAACTGTCTTCCTTACTGAGATTCTTCCCACCACCCCCGTGCCCTTGGCAGTATTTTGGAACCAAGTAAGAGATGTGAAGTACAAATAGCAGGACAGCAGTTTAAGTCAATTACTGCCATATCCTGCCATGAGTTCTCCACCCACAACCCGTTCCCAAATTGTAGGTCTCCGTCAGTACTGAAACACACACGCACACACGCACTGCCCCTCTGCCTTCTCCCAGTATCCTCCTCACTCCAGGGGAGCCATGAGGAGGCTCGGTGTAGGAAGAGATGCTCTGGGGCTTCCCAAGCCTGTCTGAAATGGGGAAGGGAGAACGGAGTCTGTGTTAGGAGAGTGCCCCATCCATCTCCTTCCATATTACCCAGCGCTTCTCCCAAATGAAATTTGTAGGAATTGGAGATCCTGTGTAACTGTAATGGATGAGCAAGTCCCTGAGGACTCTTTCTCCTTTTCCTTTAAGGGGATCCATGCAAACTTGCCCAGATCCTCTCCCACAGCACCAGAAGCAGAAGGTGCTGTTATGCTGTAACAATTACAAATGAAGAAGCAGGGCAGAGTCTATCCCAGACTTGTCAAACCACAGATAAGGAGCTCATTGCTGACTTCTCCCTTTCTCTGTCACCCACTACCCAGTGACTCCAAATTCCCATCAGAATCCTGGAGCCTGCCTAGTGTGGAATTTAAAGTGACAGCATCTCATTGCCTCAACATTTGGCCATTTCTCTTTCACATGAAACGGTGAGTCCAAGTATAGCAGGTCTCCATCCTTTGCAGAATTTTCCTTCAAGGGTACCAATATTGGGCTAAATAAGGTACCATCCTTATCCCCATAATCCTCCCCAAACCCCAAGCCCAGAGCCCCAAGAGGAAGTCCACAGCGGGTTTCCCGATGGCTGTGTGATCCTATAGTAAGGATCCCATTCCGTGTAAGCTGGAGACCTAATTAAAAAGACACACAACGCACACATACAAACACATACGTACAAACATGCGCGCACACATCGCGTCTTAACTAGGTTATAGGACCCCTCTTTACCCCCCCTGTGTACGTACACACACACACACACCACAAACACAGGCATCAAACGCAAAAGGCGACGCTGCACACGCAAACACACACTAGCACCACATCAAGTTCCCACCATGGTACACACGTCGGGAGCGCGCCGGGGAGCACAGAGGCCACTTACTAAAAGCCGCATTTAACCCTTTGCAACCCAGAATACTGAGCACCCCCCTTCCCGGGAACCTGACAGGGCTTAGAGGTGGCTAGAGGCAAGGGAAGAGCGGAAGGGTGCTGGGAGGAAGGGGGCGGGGTGGGCGGGGGCGCCCCAAATGCGGCCCGGGGCTGTCTCCAAGGGCAGATGGGCTGCGGGGCGCTGCGCCCCGGCACCGCCTTACCTGGAGTCAATGTCCGTCTTTGGCGGAGAGCTGCAGGCGGACGCTTTTTATTCGGTTTGGTGGGAACTTGGGAGAGCCCTGCGTCCAGCTCGCATACCGGGAACGGCGCGGGGACTGCAGGCGTGAGGGTACCTGGCTCCTAGCAGCCTGGCTCATACTCAGCCGTAAAGTCCCCTTGGCTGGTCCCGAGGACAGGCATGAATCCCGGCTCCGGAAGGCGGTCACTATTCCCTCTGCCCCCGGCTTTCTCGCTGGTTCGCTCGCTCTCCCTCCCTCTCTCTTTCGTTCGCCCGAGCTTTCCTCCTCCCCCCAGCCAGATCAGTTCACAGCCGTGGGGACCCGGAGCGAGGCGGCTAGCGAATGGAGAGGGAAGTCCAAGTGCGCCGCGGTCTCAGGGCGGGGAGCAGGGGAGGCCGGGCTACGCGGGGGGAGGGACTTACCCGGAGACGGGCGAAAATGAATGGGGGAGCGGCTGCCGGGGGCGGGGAGGGAGGAGCCCAGAGCCCCGGTTTATTCTGAGGAGTGTTTTGTACGTCTTTAGGCAGAGGAGGAAGAAGAGAGGAGGGAGGCCGCTTTGCAGGGAGGGGCGGCCTGGGTGGTCTGAGGCTGAGCCACTGGGGAGTCTCCTGGGTCTGGGGATAGGGTGGCGTGTCCCCGAGTGAGCACCGAAAGGGACCGAGAAACCGCATCCTGGTGTTCTTAAGCGCGTCTGTGGCTGTGTGCTTCGCGAGTATCTGCGTGTTTCTGGGTATGCGGGTGCTTGTGTGTCTGTATCTGTCTGAGTGATTTCGTCTGGGGAGGTGCCCGTGTGGGTCTGTTTGTATCTGTGTGCCTCTCTATGAGTATCTGACTGTTTGTTTCTGAGTATATGTAGGCGTGAGCCCACATAACCTCCCAGAATTAAGCAGGTTCTTCTCTAGGTGGGCAGGATGTAGGAGTGAAACGCTGAGGGGACGCAAAGTTCTCTCGATCGAACAAGCTCAGGAACGAGAGGGTTGTGGTATGCCTCTAAGAATAGGATTGTTGTTAGAACATGTATTATAATAATGTTGGCATATTCTGCTAGGAAAAATTAGGCAAAGGGGCCGCCTGCATATTCGAGGTTAAAGTCAAAGACTAGTTCCCACCAAGAGGCAGGGAAGGGGTGAGAGTACTACGGGAGCGAGGGTATTAATACAGAGAGCCAAAGACACGGAATTTAGCCAGAGATGCAGGCTGCAGTTGCTGACACGGGGCCTCTGCCTGAAGCAGAAAAGAAGGCCAGTACACAATCGGAATTCTCACACAGCGCATAGTCAGTGCGTTTGCTTACTTTGCATCCTTTTTAAACGTAAACTAAATCAGCAATGAAGACTCCAGCCCCTGGAAACTTAGGCAGTGGTAGGTGACAACAGTGAAGCTACCAGATGGAGGTACAGGGAGCAATAAGGAAAAAGTGATGAGAAATTTAAAGGAACCCGGATTCAGTAAAAGTGCAGGCTCTACACCAGCTGCAATCCTGTAACTATGTGATCTCGGTCACACTTCTTACCTCTGAAGCCTCAATTTCTCACCTGCATAATAAGAGAATATAAATACCTACCTAGCATGGTTAGTGTAAGCTTTTAATGAGTTAGTTAGTATATATAAAAGTACTTAGAATACTTCCTGACACCCAGTAAGCACTCAAAACATGTTACTTGTAATTATGATTGCTATTGTTATTAATGTTATTTGCATGCAAAGGGTGATAAGAGAGATGTGATAACTAGGGAGACCTAGAAGGATCTAGGGCCTGGTGAATTAATTAGAGGGAGAGGAGTTGTGAAACAAAACAGAAGATTCGTTATTGAGTGAGGAATTGAGAACTTGGGAAAACTATTTAATTGACGAGGAGGGAGGGAATAAACGAGGAGGAGACAGAGAACTGACCAGCATGAGCCTGGGCTCAGCAGCACAGGACGGGGTTGGGGTGGGGGCGGGAGAAGAGGGAAACAGCAGTAGTGCTACACTTCCAAGCTCCTCTCTGCTTCTCCTTCACTCTAATCCAAATCACGGGTGGTCAGCACCACGGACAGCTCTCCAGCCAATGACCGAGGAAGTGATCGCCTTCTCTCTCTGCCTGGTAAAAACTTCTCCTTTTTGCTTGGACTATTTTCTCCTTCCCTCCACTTCAGGTTGAAATCCCGGGCAGAGGTTCTTGAGGCAGTTTTGACTTTGATTCCAGCCACAAGGAGATACATCACCACAAACACTGCTTCTCCCACCCATTTCAGTACGCAGCCCCAGGTTGACGTCTCCTGTTCCTCCCTCCTTTTGTTGTTCATTCTCTCCTGCCTTTTCTCTCGTCTGTCTCTACCCATCTTGTCCTTTACTACTTCCTTCTTTTCTCTCTGTTTCTGCATCATCTCTCTTTGCGTGAGAGTAGGCACAGCAGCCCTGCTGGGAATGTAGTTTTGAAATCAGTCTGAAACAACCTATTTAGGCAGCTTCGGAGGAGGCCCAAGATATGACTAATTTCTTCTTAGCTCTTCTGTCTTAATCAGTCTCCCAAGATGGGCTGTGGTCCAGATGCCTTAGAAAGAGAAGACTTAGCACTAAGGAATATTTTCCTATCTTCCTCTCCTTCACCCCACACAGCTAATATTTCCCTCAGGAAACACGGAACCCTTCCCAGTTCCAACTATTGTTAGAGTAAAAGAGAAGAGAGAAAGAAAGAATTTTTGAACTTTTATCATGCACCAGGCATTTAATTTGCAGCTTCCCTATATTATATTTTATAAGTCTCAAAATACTGTGAGGTATGGAGTAGGTAATACAAACCCATAGGAAATTGGAGCTTAGAAAACTTGAGTAGCAAGCCAAGGGACAGCTAGTAGGTTATGGATTCAGATTTTCCACACCCAAGTCTAAGTCCAAACTCTTTACTGTGTCCTCTGGAAATAATGCAGAAGCATTGGGGTGATTGGAAAAGCTTAGAATTTCAGTGGGTTCACCACACCCAACTCCAAATATCAACTTAAATGGCTGAGACCATTGCATCTTCTGTGCCAATGGAGTATTTATCAGCTCTTATACCTGCAGGAGGAGGTGAAGGCTTTGCATGGACAGATGTAAGACTTACCCAAGACTTAACAGAGCCTTATGGTTTGAGTTTTGAATAAAATTCCAACCTTTTCAGGTCTTAGTTCATTTGCATTTGGCTCTGTTTAGCTTCCCTGTTTCTATGAAGAAAAGCTAAGAGAGCCATTTTTAAAAGTCTCCAAAGACTCCTTGGTCATCAGAAAAGTTCTCAGTGCAAAGCATTCCTAATGAATTATGAAGAAAGCAATCGGAACCATATGGATAACATTTCTGCAGAAATACACATGGGTGGGAAAAGGTTTAGAGGCCAAAAATATATTTCTTTTTTTTCTTCTTTGCCAAAGAAAGAACATTTAAAGCAGCTTGAGATATGTGAGAAATGTCTTGTTCTTTCTTTGGGGGTGGGTGTTGGTGAGCAGCTGTTTGCTATTTCCACTGAATTTACCAAGGACTTGCATGGGGAGGAGGTGCCAAAGAATTAGGGTAGACTTACGAATGAACTTCCTGTCTGTAGATCTTGGGTGATCTAGAATGGGACCTTTTTCCAAGGACATTTAATGAGGCAATGTGATGGTTCCTTTTTAGTTTTCCCATTATGATGGCTTGATAAGCACTGGATCATATTTTTAGAGGTATAGACCCTTCTGAAAACCTCACAATTTCTATAGACCCTCTTTCTTCTGAAAAATATATTTACAAAAATACCCACAAAGTTTTACATGGCATTTCATTTGTCAAGCTCATTCGTGGATGTGTATACCTGGATCCCAGCTTCAGGACCTCTGGAGTAGATAACTTTTGTGGTCTCCAGCCTGACCTTAGGTTGTATAGGCTGCTTCATTATATTTGAGCTTAAGAAATTGAAAAGTAGACGTCAATAGGGAAATTAAAAACAGGTAAGCAGCCATTTCTTCCTAGAAATAGGGAATACTGACAAAAGTTCAGTGACAGAGTGGAGGTTTCACTTCCCCCTCCTTAAATAAAGATAAGATTTAGCCCTATTTGTGCAGGATGCAGAACCACCTGCCACTGCCTCAGAAGCTTAAGTTTACTACTCCTGTCAAATCTCAAAGGAGTTAAAATCCCTTAATCTGGGGTCAGTGGGGTTCAGAACAGACTGAACAACTGCAGAAAGAAGCCCATATTTGTTAAGAGCCTACTGAATATAAGGTGGTATGAAAGATTTAGAAATAAATACCTCCCTTGGAATCTGGCTTCTAGAAGTTTAGAGGAAGTCCATTGCTGAGCCGTACTTATCTCTAAACAATCACAATGTAGCCCAGAATGTAGCTGGCATGTGAAGGTCTCTAGGAAATGCTACAAGAGCTAAGAGGAGAAAAAGTTTGCCTTTATAGGAGATACAGTTTGTACCTATCAAGAGCTATTTTTTCTTTGTTTTAAAAGCAGCTGAATTAATAAGAGCTAATATTTACTGAGTGATTACTATGGATGAGCAACAGTCAAGCCTTCCTTGTCTCTCTCATCTAGGTTTTTATTAGCATCTCCTAATTGAATAAAAATGTTATATGCCATTTAGTCCATCTCTCTCTCTCTCTCTCTCCCTGCCTCCCTCCCTCTCTCTCTCTCTCTTCCCCTTTTCACTGTCACCCTTCCCAAACCTGAAGGGTTTTTAATTGCATACCAATGCACCAAAGCCTGAACCTTTCTGCCCAGAACTCAATGCCCTCCATCACCTGGTCTGTGTTCTTTACTAGATTATTTATACCTGGTTATCATCCCTGCACCATCACTGCTAACAAAAATTAACTGCTAATTGCTTCCAGTTCCCAGTGTTCCTCCCTTTGTGCCCTAATTAGACTGGTCCCTCTACTTCCATGTCTTTTTCTCCCCAGTGACCCTTTACTTCTGAGTGACAAAGTATGGCCCCTCTTTAAATATCTATTTCACATATGTCCTCTACTACTTCAATTAAAATAAAACACACTTTAACATGAGGTGTACAAGGCTTGAGTTTTCTCCTTAATATCATGTTTCCCCTCCACTCCAACCACACTGGCACTCTGTCAGCTACCAGAGTCTACAAAATTCTTTGACGCCTCCCAGAGGTGTCCAACCTGTGGCTTGCAGGCCACATGTCGCTCAGGATGGCTATGAATGTGGCCCAACACAAAATTGTAAATTTACTTAAAACATTATGAGGTTTTGTGTGTGTGTGTGTGATTATATGTCATAATGTATTTAATGTGTGGCCCAAAACAACTCTTCTTGTTCTAGTGTGGCCCAGAGACACCAAAGGGTTGGACACCCCTGCAACCTTGTGCCAGCTGTTCCTGCTGTCAGGAGCCACATTCCACCACTATCCAAATCCCGCTCACCCTTCCAAGGGTCAGGGGAACTGTCACTTCCCTGGTCTCCAGACCAAGGCAGGTCCCCTGTTATCAGCACTCTCACACCTGCATGTCTCCTTCGTAACATGCATCATCATTGTAATTAAACAGGGATTGGTGATATTATTTGTTTAATATATGTTTCCTGAGCTAGAACTAGAACTCAAAGTCTTAGAAGTTATATTCATAATGAGGCCTCGGCACATAAAAATGCAGTGAAAAGGCATTAACCATGCCCTATGCTCCAGAACTGCTCTGTGCTTCACAAATATTATTTTATTTAATCCCTCAAATAGTCCTATGATATCAGTACTATTATTATGATAATAACCCCCATTTCCATAAGAGACAAACTGAGGCACAGGGAGGTTAAATACACTTCCCATTGTTACATACTGGATCCAAGACTCACACCCAGGCCCCCCTGCTACAGAAGCCAAGCCCACAGTCACCGTGCTACCCCAGGCCTGCACATGGGAGAAGCTCAGAATACAGTTATTGGATAAGCAGGAATTCTTGATAAACCCTTCAATCTTTAAGAATATTAACACTCTTCACTTTCTGCTTTTAATGATGCTTATTTGCATATGTGAACCTTGACCTTGGGATTCCCAGCTACTGGCTGTGATCTTTCAGCAACCACACTGATATTCTGGATCCAAGTCATCACCTGCTAGTACCTTGACTGGGGTTTGCATGCTTCCTGGTTCCCCAACAGGCTCCCTCAGGCACGAGAAGGGATGTACTTGGACATGAGCGCACGCAAACTTGTTTCACTAGATATGCCCAGCTCTCTCTCTCAACTCCCTCTCGTCCATACTGCCAAAGTTCCAGTTTCCTTACGCCTGAGCTTGCCCAAGCTATTACCTCTGTGGCATATGATGTCTAAAAACAAATTTGTAATACGTGTCCAGAAAAATACTATCCTGTTGCCTTCATCTCAAGGAATAACCCTACTGAAAATTTCAATATTCTACTTGAATTACTAATTCAGCATATGCAAGCCCTTCTGAAATTTCAGCTAGTTTCTCCCTTGTTTTGCTTTGTTTTTTGGAACGGCACTTTTTGCAATGACTGAAAGATGAGGCAGGCACAGCAGGTAGCTCCACTTTACGGTAAAGGAAACAGGCTCAGGAACTCAGTATGACTTACATGAGAATAACGCTTTGTTATCATGGACACACAGCTCGACCCCAGGAACTCAAACTCATCAAGGCTGGTGCTGGTTCTCTCTTTATTTCTCTGTTAAACACTATTTTGGGGGTTTAATGATCAGTCTATTCCACCCTTTGTCTCTCCCCTCACCTCCTTCTTCCCAATAAGCCTGCCTTACCCCAGATCCCACTCTCTGCCACATTCCACTAGGGGGAGCCCTACGTAGGCTATTGGTAGCATTTGACTGCCTTGCATCCATTTTCCTATTGCGTTTACACCACCTTTACTTTCCTTGGGAAACCAGCCTTCTAAGTGTCTCAGTCCATTTGGTTCTATGGGTGCTGATTCTAGCCCCTGGCACTAGGGCATATGACCAAGACTGGTCAGCCAGGGTGTTCTATGCCAGTGGTCACTATGGTTGGTTTAGATATTTGTACTGACACAGGTTGGTACAATCATTGTCAGGCTTAGAATATTTACTGGAACTATTATTTTAAAGTATTCATAAAAACAAAATGATAATAATGGACATACTTAGTTGGTAAAATCTAGCCTGGAGCTCTGGCAATTCCCTTTGCTACCAAAATGAGGAGGCCTGACTGAGAATGAAAGCAGCATGAAGGAACACTTAACCACAAAATAGTCATAGTCATAGTCTGTCTACAGTCATAGACAGACACTTGACCCTATGAGCCAATAACATTCCTTTCTGGGTAAGCCAGTCTGATTTGGATTTTGTCATTCACTACCAAATGTATGCTAATAGAACATTATCAATCAGGGTGATTGAGATGTTAGATACACAATGTGAAGAATTTGACTTACAGAGACCAGAAATGGAGATGAACTTGGAGCCAGGTGAATAGCCATCAATCCAGGTCTATCTCTAGTAAGCCCTGTGCTCCAAACAAATCAAATCTATTTGTCCTTCTGGGACATGTTCTCAACTTACTTCGGAGGCAGAATTCTATACGTGACTCCCAATGACCCTTGCGCTTGTGTAACCCCTCTCCTTTGAGTGTGGGCCAAACCTGGGAATATACCACTGTCATGATTATGTTATGTTGCAAGAAACAGTGGGTGGTCTCTAGGCCCTAACTGACAGCTAGCAGGAAATCAGGAACCTCAGTCCTATAACCAGAAGGGCATGGATTCGGCCTACAACGTCTGAGCTGAGAAGAGGACACCAAGCTTCAGATGACAATCACAGCCTTAGCTCACCCATTGTTTTCAGTCTGATAAGACCCTGAGTGAAGAATTCAGTCATTCCATGCCTGGACTTCTGACCTACAGAAACTGTGAGACTATAAATGTGGCTTTTTTAATTCACTGAATTTGTGCTTGCACACCCATAGAAAATGAATATAATCTATAAATTAGGTAGTTGTATCAAATTGTATCTATAGTCTTCCTTTTCAGTTCTGATGTTGCATGACAATACCTGCTGGTGCTGAATCCCTGCAGATTTCTACACGATATCTCAACGCCCGATAGCCTACCTTATGTCCATTCGTAAATACCTCCCAGGCTAGAGGAGAAACTCCTCCCACTCAGCTTGTAAAGATACTGTACCCAGTATCTTCTTTTCTTATAAAGACTTGCTCTGTTGATTTGTAATTTTGAAGTTCATTCCATCTGGATAAACATGATTAGTGGGGGTGGGGGTGTGAAAGTGGGTATCTATTTGTCCCACAGCTTGCTCTCAGTAAGATGGCCCTCGATGTGGTGACATCATTTTTCCTGAGGTATGAATAAACCCTGATTCTGTTCAAGTCAGTGAGCATGGTGGATATGAGAAATAGACTTTGGAGTCAAAAGTAAACGGATTTGGGTCCAAACCTGACATCACCACCTCCCAGCAAGGCACAAAATAAGCCTCACTAAGAACTGTATATGTGTAGCATTAACCCTTTCAAGCTTCGATGTCTTCATTTAGCAAATGAGGATCCAATAATTTGTTCAGAATTTATTTATTGAGTACCTTCTCTAAGCCAGACCTTCGATCTATAACAGTGAACAGACCATTCCCCTTGGGAGCACATAGTCTCATTAGGAAGTAACCTTTATCCCAACAAGGTTTCTGTAATGATTAAATGAGATCAGCATGTAGCAGGAAGCCTGACACGCTATTCCTAAATCAATGGGAGCCACGCTTAGAGGTGTTATATCCCTAAGAGTTACATAATTATTAACAACAGCATTTCTTGAGCACTTACTTTGGGCCAGGCATTTCTTTGGGCCAACTGCTGTCCATGTTTTAACTCATGTCATCTTCACAAAAATCCCAGGGGTAGATGCTATGATTATTATCTCTAAAAAGAAAAGAATTAGCAAGCATTAAACTAAGATTAAATTCATATAGTTGAACTCATAATTCAATGCACTTAATCATGATTGTCTACCAGCTCCAATTTGATGCCTTTAAAGCAAAAGAGGGGAGAGAGTTTTTGCTTTGTTTACACATTTCTTTTTGAACAGTTATACCTTCCCTATGCCTCAATCTTATATAACATGAGTGCCTCACACATGACAAATTCTGAGCAAGTTATAATCACTGACTGGGTTACACAAAAGGATATCACTAGCATTGCTGTTTTCTGTGTTGTTTTTATTTGCCATATATTTCATGCCAATAATGTGCCAGAAAGTTTGCTAAGAGCTTCAGAAATATTCTTTATTTAAATTAATTGATTAAAATAAGTTTCAAAAAAGCCATGAGTCACAGGTCCTCTCCACTGTCATCTATGAAGAAACTGAGGGTCGCAGAAGTAAAATGATTTGCTTAAGAACCCAAGGCTAGCCAGGGCGGATGATTGGCTGGGAGTCCCAACCCTGTGAGTCTGTGTTTTTAACTGCTGTGCTCTTCTGGGCTCAGCCCTGCTGGGCCCCAGTTTTGCAAACTATAACACAGGACAGCATTTACTAGAGTCCGCAGTGATATTAAACTGGCCTATCAACACACTTTCATTCAGCTTCAGCATCAGTGTTCCTGAGGAGGTATGGTTGGCTTGTTATGACATAAATATCCTTTCGTCAGTGTTTATAATTGACTTCTACTGCAATTAGCTTGATTGTGCTCACAGGCTAATCTTTGCCTTCTTTCAAACCACCAGATGAGCTTAGATTTTTCAATATTTCTTGGTGTCTCCTTAGTGTTACCTCTTGTCTATCTCTTGCCTGGGGCAGCCATTGCTAGTGGATCACAAAACTCTCTCCCACAAAACCCCAAAACACTTCTTAGTCCAGCCCTCCAGGCAACAACTACCAATCAATTAGATTAGTCATGAGACATGAAACCTACGAGTCAGCCCTGGATGTTCTCTGCCTGAGACAGGTGCAAGCCCTCTGTAGATGCCAGAGATAAAAGCACGCCTGTCTGATGGCAAGATCAAATAGAAAGAAATATTTAAATTGTGAAATAAGGATATCTTTATCTTTCTATCCTGAAGGTCGATCACTGTGTAACTCATTGCCTTCTCCATCTTTTATTGCAGATGTCAGCACAGAAAACTGTTTGTGGAGCCTGGGTCTCTACGGCTACTTGTGGAAAATGCAATATTTATGAAACCCAGACATATTTGTAGATATCAAACCCAATTTCGTTGATATGTGAGCACTGCAGGCTTTACTGGGGACAGGTATCCCAAGAAACAAATTAATGCCTATTTACTTAAACAATGAGAGTAAACAAGCCATGGTTAACGAATTTAGTCATTGTTTTTCTCTGCTAGCACGTGTGCCTGTATTAGATCTTGCTGATAATAACACTGTTAAGTAATCACACCATGATACAGCCTGAGCCATGTACTTTTTCATGCTAATCATCCTGCAGGGTCACTACACACTCCAGGGGGCTACCACAACTTCAGACAGGCTTTGAATGGGAGCACTTAATCAAACTTGCAGTATCAATTAGCATTCTCTTGCTTATAAATGACAAGAAACTCATATGAAACTAACTGCAGCAAAAATAAAAAGGAAAGAAAGAAAAAAAGAAATGTATTGGTTAATGTAACTGAGAAAAACAGATGTAGAACTTGCTTGGATTTGGCTTCATGTCATCAGGACCCATCCTGCCTGCCTTCTCTGTTCTTTTTGTTTGTTTATTTTCTTTTTTCTTTTCTTTTTTTACTGTTGTGTAATTACAGTTGTCCCAATTTCCCCCATTACTCTCCCCCACCCTACCCACCCCTACCTCCCACATGCAATCCTCCCCTCCCCTGTTGTTTTTGTCCATGGGTCCTTTATACATGTTCCCTTCTTTGCCCTGTTATCCCCCTCAACCCTCCCTCCTGGTTACTGTCAGTTTGTCCTTTATTTCCATGTCTCTGGTTCTATTTTGCTTACTTGTTTGTTTTGTTGATTAGGTTCCACTTATAGGTGAGATCATATATTTGTCTTTCACCGCCTGGCTTATTTCACTTAGCATAATGCTCTCCAGTTCCATCCATCCTGTTGTGAAGGGCAGTTCTTTTTTCCCTTCTGTTGCATAGTATTCCTGTGTGAATGTACCATAGTTTTTTGACCCCTCATTGACTGATGGGCAGTTAGGCCGTTTCCAGCACTCGGATATTGTAAATAGTGCTGCTATGAACATTGGGGTGCATAGGTTCTTTTGAATTGGTGTTTCAGGATTCTTAGGGTATAATCCCAGCAGTGGAATTACTGGGTCAAAAAAGTTTCATTTCGTTTTTTTAAAAGATTTTATTCATTTATTTTTAGAGAGAGGGGAAGGGAGGGAGAAAGAGAGGGAGAAAAACATCAATGTGTGGTTGCCTCTCGTGCACCCCCTACTGGGGACCTGTCCTGCAACCCAGGCGTGTGCCCTGACTGGGAATCAAACCAATGACCCTTGGGCTCATAGGCCCACACTCAATCCACTGAGCTACACCAGCTAGGCCATTTTTAGTTTTTTGAGGAAATTCCATACTGTTTTCCACAGTGGTTGCACCAGCTGCATTCCCACCGACAGTGTACTATTCTTTGTCCCTTGGGTTGACTAAGCAATCAAGCAGTCATTCTTCACAAGTAGCTGCATGGTAAATATTAACTGCTCCCAGAAATCCCAACAAAAATCCAAAAATCCCAAGATTGTGTCTAAATGGCAGTAATAGACTTGTGTCCCCATCATTAAATCTCCATCATGGTCCCCTTATTTTCCATTTCCAAAGGATGACTCAATATCACCTCAACCAGATGGATTAAGGGGAAAAGGTGGCTCTGTAGAAGAAAATCTGGGGGTGCTACCACAAGAGACATGAAGAAAAGATAGGTGCTACATAAGCAACCGATGTCCATGTCACCAACCCCTTTGACCTGAATCACAGCTGGCAATTATTAGTCTCTCCTAAGAAAACACACTCAAAAATAACTTTAAATTTTAAGTAATTTTTTAGTATTTCACCTAAAAAGCACCTGTGGATGCTTAGGATATTCACCGCCACCACTAGCTGTGTTCCCCTCAGGAACTTCCTAGAACTGGTATCTTCATCTGCAACACGCAGATCATTTTTTCTTCCACTTTGCATAGGGTTCTTACAGTATCCCAGAATGCTTTAATGGAGAGATTCTTCAACACTGCTGAACCTTCCATAATTTACAATTCAGTGATCACAGTTAATTGTGAAATACTTTAATGATGTTATTAAACATCACCAAAGATAGTAAAGATTGATTTTATTTCTTTTTATAAATTTACATGCCCAAACTTGCAAGCATCACAAAGAACAGGAGGAAATGCATATGATTAGAAAGTGGAAGCTAGAAATAGTTGTTTTTTTAATTGCCTCTTTTTCCCAGTTCAAGAGACTACAGAGCATAATTCAGGTATCTGTATATTGAAAATACAAAACATTTAGCAATAACCTTCACATGCATTTCCCCACTCTCTCATCTCCACAGGAGCTTTAATATATTGGTTTCTTTAAAGCACATGGATGGCCATGTCTAATCAATGTGTTGAGAGATCTATGAAGCTGGCATGTAAGAAGAACCCAAGTATTAAATTTAGAGGCCTACATTCTCCTGGCAGCTTTTCTACTCATTCAGCAGTGTGACCCCATGATTAGCACAAGCTTGGATGCCCAGGTCTCAGCACTATGGCAACAGAATCTCCGCTGATAAGCTGTGCCTAAGGATGACAACAGTCTACTTTGGTCCTATAGACCATCACCAACCTTCTAACAGCTGGCTGGTAAAGCAGCCACAAAACTCTTAACATCCCATGGAGATATTTAGGATTAATATACAAAATTAGTTATATCATGATAAAACATGGCAGGAGAACAGTTCTGTGTGGTTATAAAGACTTTCCCATGGAGGTAAATTGTATAGCTTTGCAGCTAGACAAAATTAGGTTCGAATTTCACCTCTGCCATTAATTTAATTGGGCCAGATTGCTTCACTTCTCTGTGTATCATTTGTCTCATATATAAAATTGGTCCAATAATATTTAGTTTAGAGAACTGAGTAAATATTAGAAACTACTATTGCTTGGTAAAATGCCTGACACACTTAATTCTCAGTCCAGTGTGTGATGAAATCAGATGGTATGTCATCTCATTGTCATGAGAATTAAGGTTCACTAAATGGCCTACATCTCACAAACAGGAGATCCAAGGTTAACACTCAGAACCTAGGGTCTCATCTGGCATAGAGCATGCATTCGGTAAATGCCAACTGAGTAAATGACTGAAAAAGTCAGCACACCTACATTCACCAACAACGAGTCCAGTCCTCTTTTTCCTCTTTTTTATTTTTTGTTCTGCACGCAAAGATTAGAAATTCTAACACACTAGGAGCAACCAGAATAGGTTTTCTGCTTGGTGCATTAACCTAGATAATGAACTAGTGAAACAATGAAAAATATTCCCTTAGTATGTGTAATGTTATCACTTTTTTTACCACATACAGTGAGGAAAGTAAAGCATATGAATGAGAGCAGGTGATTTTTTTATATTCACTCTGTTTGAAAAAAATAATTACCAGTAAGTTGAAATGAACCTAGGAGCTGAAAATAAAAACTCTAGCTGGTTCCTCAGATCCTTTAGAGGCCATTCAACATGGACCAACATATGTCCTTCCTGTTCTGCAAATCTTTGAAGGCAGCCACAGGGTTCTCTGCACAAGGGACATTTCATTTCTCATTGGCATTTTGTATACAAGACAAGCAGCAAAGTCCCTGCATCAATGAGCTAGAATCAGACCCTGTTTTTTGTTCCTCATACTATTTTCAGGATAGAAGTCTGTGAACTGGGAAGAGGCAGGGAGGTGTTTTCCCAGCCCAGTTTTCAAACTATGCAGCATGCCTTATTTTCAAGTCAGAATAGTTAATGTCTGTTCATCACAAGCTCAGACCGGGTTAAATGTTCTCCTGGAGAGCTGTGTTGATATTTCATAGTTCTCCAAACCTCCAGTGGAATGTCAACTGCATTTCCCTTCTGCAAACAAATGCCCCTCTAAGTGGTGATCCTATTTGACAGTGCCCAGAAACCATTGCCCAAACATCTGTCTCCTGGGTAGTTGCCATATCTACCTTCAAAAAGATCAGTGGGCCTTGACTGTCTTCTACGTTATCTTAGGTATGGATCCCTCACACAAGTCTCTGCAGAAACACAGGTGAGGCCAGACCTCTCCCAGGGTTCATGTGCTTTTCAATAACCAAAGGCACCCTGTCCACACTTTAATAGCTACACAAAATTTCAGGGTTAACAGATTCAGCCGAGATAATCTGTCTGTAGGAGATCTTGGTCTAGTCTGAGAGTTGAGATGAAATATTATTTCATTGGGGGATTAGGAAGTCTCTGTTTTATTTTTGTTTGTTGTTGATATTGTTGATTTTTTAACAACCATCACCACTCCCATCCTATTTAAACTGCATAATCCTTCATGCCTTAGGGAGCTGGCCAAATTTAGGATACGGTGGACTGAGCGAGGGTCCTTACACACATGGGCACATCTGCATTCATGCCACACCAACAGAATCCCTTGGAATCTAACAGCATTTCAACTCTTGAACATTGTTGGGTAGGATGTAGGGCAATGGGATTCTTATCTGATCTGACCCACTCTCTTCCCAGCTGCTTTATTTATCTAAAAAACTAGGAATACCTTTAAGAGTATCCACAGGGCCCTGAATCAAGGCTAAAATGACCTTTAAAGGTCAAGTCTTATATTCTGCTCCATCCCATTTTGAAAATGATGTTTGAAGCTCAGTTTTCAGGGAAGATAGTTAAAATAATTAAAATTCCAAAACTGAGTTGGTATTATGAAGTGGTCCCCAGGTTACTGAATGGTTGTTGCCACTGAAAACTACCCTTTGAAAAGCATCCAGTCCACAGAAATGAGAAACATTGTCTTGGAACAGGCAGTAGCTAGCTATGTGTGGTTACTGAGAAACTGAAGTATTGGTAGGCTGAACTGAAATGTGCTGTTAGTATAAAATATATACCATTTATTTAAAAAGTATGGAAAAGGAATGTAAAATGTCTATAATATTTTTCATGTCAGTTACATGTTGAAAGGATGGTATTTTGATATATGGAGTTTAATAAAATGTTATAATTAATTTCGTCCATTTCATTTTACTCTTTGTAATGTAGCTACTAGCTATTCCAAAGGATTTTGGAAAAGGAAATATCACTTTAGATGAGAACAATGGAATGATGAGATCCTACGAGGGAAAAGTGACTTAGTCATTGGCCCTGGAAAATAGGTAGAAGGTAAATAATAAATGGTAACTAAACAACCTTATACTTATTCTCACATTAATACGCAGAACAACTCTATGGGGACATCAATGATTGCATTCCCATTTGAAGTATCAGCTAACTGAGGCCAGTAGAGTTGAGGTTGTGTGCCAGCCCGAGGAAGTGGTAGAACTGGGCACAAACACAGGTCTTTCTACTGTCAAATCCAGGCTCCCTCTCCTATTCCAAACTGTGTCCCTCTAAAATGTATTTACCTTACTGTCGCCAGGAGGCTGAAGATTTTTAGTTTTGATTCTTCACCTTATCTCCTTTTGCCCATCACTCACAGAACTGCTAACAGGATTTAATATTATTTCTTTTTTTTTACTACAACCATTTCTGGCCCCTGCACTCTGCTTGGTGCTGTACAAAAACAGTTTGCCTTTGGGAAGAGAATGCTGGGCCTATGCACCTCCATGCCTGAATCCGTGTTTATAAACCAGGCAGGGTAGAAGGAGATAGAAAGTTGGCTAAGTCTGGCTCCAGGGGGCATGCATTTCTGGCCGAGTTGATAATGGAAATTGGAGAACTGCAGCTCCAGGTCAGTGACTGAATCTGGTACAGGCTTTCACTGTCTGCTCCTCTATGATTACTTGGTAGATAGAGGCTGGGATTTGGGACATTCTCCAAAGATTTCCCTATTCTCGTAATGCTCTCCTCCCTCCTTCTAGCCTGATTCCATGCCATTCTTTGAGGCCTAACTTCCCCCCAAAACCTTCCCTTATTAATTGGAAATGAAAAGTTAATTCCCACTGACCTCACTTCCTCTCATACAAAATGAAAGAAAGAATTAAAAGCAAATTATATAGAAAGACAGGATTAATGTTATCTCTGTATATTCTAATATAGTTACTATTATCATCATTAAATAGTATTAATTTAATAAAACATCTTATGTGATTTGTTTTAGAAATGAAGGTTGTAATCATGTTACGAAGGATTTTTGAGTTAATGGTATTATTAGGCTGTTTGATAATGCTGTCCATATATATCAGGTATGTAGTATCAATTTTCAAAGGGTGGAACACAGTGGCACAAAGAAAAGTTCATTAGATTCAGAATGAATAGACTTGCTTTAGATTGGACTCTTCTATTTACCTTGTATGTGACATTAGGTGAGTCTCTTACTGTCTAAGCCTCAGTTTCCTTATGTACAAAATGTACTAAATGAAATGTGAGCCTTTTTGAGTTGTCATAGGTCAACTCAGTAAAGCAGGTGCCCTGACTGCCTCATACCATATTTTTTATTATTTTGTGTTTGAGGGGAGTGGTCTCCAACATAAGGAAGCATACATTTTAGAGATGAAAGAATAATTCATCATGAGTTTTGAGAAGAAATTATCAGAATTCTATTTGCATTTCTTTTTCTCATCCTCTGAGTTTTTCTTATGTATGTAGGTGATAATAAATATATAATATAGGTATAGCAGTGAATAACATTTAGGAATAAATATATTACATTTACAGAGAATGTATATTAATGATATTTTTTACTGTTGGAATGTACTATCAAAAGTGATATAAATAGCACTGTTTTAAAAGGGTCCTTTTCATTTTTTTTAAGTTATAGAAGTTGAAGATGAGAAAAGTGAAGGTAACTGTACTAAGTTAATTGAATGCAAGGTCATGCCTTAAAAGTTAAATTTTAAAATTAATGAATTATACAGTTTTCATGTAGCTTACTCTTTTTCTCATAATTAAAAATACTATTAAATGGTAGTTGTCTTTCTAAAACAGAACATGTTAGCAGTGTTTTGTGGAGTCTATAACATGCGTAGAAGTAAAAGTGTATGAAAACAACAGCATAAAAACCAAAATAAGAGAAATGGAAGTATGGTGTTGTAGAGTTTTCATACAGTATGCAGTTGAATAGAATATTACTTGAAGGTAGACTGTAATACCAACCAACCACTAAAATAAACAAAAAGAGGGTGAACAGGTGAACAAATAGTAGAGATAAAATAGAATCACAGAAAATGCTCAATTAATGAGAATAAAAGTTTGGAAAGGAAACAAAGAACAGTAACCACATTAATAACAAAATAAAGTAGACCTGGAAAAGGGACAGGACAACAGCAGAGTCTGTATTCTTTCCAGTAAACAGGTCATGGTAGACCGTGTTCTAAGAACCCCTAACATCTACATAAGTTCAAAATGATCAAAAACTTACAGAGTACATTTTCTGATCAAAATGCAATTAAACTAGAAGCCAGAAAACACAAATGGTTTAGGAAAAATCCTAAAATATTTGAAATTAAACCACACATCTGAATAATCCATGCGTGCAAGAAGAAATCACAAAGGAAATAGAAAACATTTTGAATTGAGAGGAGATTAAACACAACACCACAAAACTGTGGCTTTCAAGTAAACCAGTGCTTAAACAATTTACAGGATAATATTCTTATTTTAGAAAAGAAGTCACAAGTCAACACTACATTAAAAACTAGAAAAAGAAGAGCAAATTAAATCTAATGTAAGTAAAGAAAAAAAAAGAAACACTCATAAGAATGGAAATCAAAGAAATGAAAACGTATTTTGCACATTGAAGTTAAAAGTTAAATACTGAAAAAAAGCAGGCAAGTAATTGAGAAAATCAATGAAACAAAAATCTGATTTTTGGAAAAGATAAAAATTTGACAGAACTTAGCTATATTTAATAGGGATAGAGAAGGACACAAACAACCAACATCAGGAATGGAAAAGGAGACATCATTATAAACTCCATAGGCATTCAATGAATAATAAGAGACTATCATATCACGAACAACTTTGTGACAAAAATTTTGACAGCTAAGATGAAATGTATGAAGGATTTGAAAGTCATTAACTACCAAGGCTCACTGAACAAGAAACAGGTAACTGGAACACTATATCTATTAAAGTTTATAGATTCATACTGAGAAAACTTCCCACAAAAAAAACTTCAGGCCCGGGTGACTTCATCCAAACATTTAAAGTCAAAAATAATACCAATTCTACATAAATACTTCAGGTAAATACAAAAAGAGATAATACTTCCTGTTATATGAATACAGCATTACCCTGATATCAAACCATGAAAAAATAAAGAAAAAGAAAAATATAGAACAATATATTTCATAAACATAGATAAAAATTATTTAATAAAAATTTAATGAAATTAATTGAGTGATAGCATAAAAAGATAAATCTTCATGAGTAGCTGAAATTTATTTTCAGGAATAAAAGTTGGTTTGTACAAAGGCACAAAATTAGTAATACTGCAAAGCCATTCAGACACTGCCGCCTCTCACAGCACATGCTTCCCAAGGTAAGAAAGAGCACAGTGCTCTCAACAAGACTGCCGAGACTTGAGAGACTTGCCACAAATTGCAGGGTTCCCAGGCTAGCTGCACTTCCGACAAACTGGTTACAAACTCAGGGTTTTATGCTCTCCCCTTGGGTTCAATAATTCACTAGAATGACTCATAGAACTCAGTAAAGTGCTATACTTCTAATTACAGTTTTATTTTAAAGGATACAAATCAGGACCAGCCAAAATAAGCGACCTCTAGGATCAGATTTGGAAAGGTGCTGAATATGGAAATTCCACATCCTCCCTCTGTTAAAACAGGACATGTCATTTATCTGGCACATCAATGTGCTAATTGATCAGGAAATTCAACTGAATTCTGGTATCCAGAGTTTTTGTTATGTAGGCATGACTGATCGGATTATTGGTGATGTGATTGAACCCCATCTCCAACCACTGTCTCCTCCCCAGATGTCAGGTTGATATCATCTGGTTCAAACCTCTATTAACATGGTTGGTCTTTCCATCAAGGCCAGCCCCAAACCTGAAACTACCCAGGGACCCACCATGAATCACCTCATTAGTGTAAACTCAGGTTTGATCCCAGGGACCCACCATGAATAATGAGACACTCCGATCAATTAGGAAATTACACAGGTTTAGGGTTAGACATTCCATCCCGAGAACCAGGGACAAAGGTCAGACAAGTTGTTTAGAATATAACACCATTCAAAATGCTGTTGATATTATCCACCATATCAACAGACTAACAAGAAAATCTATATGATTACTTCAATCAATGCAGAACAAGTATTTGAAAAATTCAACGTTTGTTAATAATAAAAAGAAACTTTCAGCAAATAAGGAAGAAAATTCTCAATCAGATAAAGGGCATTTACAAAAATCCTGTAGTATTATCGGGTTGGCCAAAAAATCAGTTTAGTTTTTTCCATAAAATAAAAGACACATTTTTCATTTTCACCAACAACTTTATTGATTTGGATATTTTGAGTCTCTCGGCTATCTCCCGCTATTGACTTCTAATGGGTAGAGGGTAGGGGTGCTGCTGAACATCTTCCAATGCATGAGACAGCCCCACAACAAAGAATCATTTACCCAAAAGGCCAATAGCGCCAAGAAACTTTGCAAACCACTTTTGACATGTTCCACCAGTCACAACACCTTCTCCATACATGGCACAAATCATTTTTTACCTTTCAGTTACCTTTTTACCTTTCTTGAAATAATAAAGCATAATACACTGAAGATGTTGCATATTTTCTTCTATCTTCAATATTAAAATGACTGCACAAAAATTTGCCAATTTTGATTTTTTAATGCACAGTGATATGACAGCTGTCACAATATAATCTAACAAAACTATTTCAAGTGAAGTTAAAGACAATTTAGCACTCCTAGAGCCATAGTACGTAAAAAACGTAACAGACGTTTTGGCCAACCCAATAGCTTATTCAATGGTAAAAGACTGAATGTATTCCCCAAAAGGCCAGAAACCAGGGAAGCATGTTTATTCTCATTACTCTTAGTCATTACTGTATTGGAGATCTTATAGTGCGCCATAAGGCAAGATTTAAAAATAATAAGCTATCTTTATTTCTTTATTTGCAGATGACATGATTGTGCATAAAACCTCTGCCCCCTCTTCTGCTAAACCTATTATAAAGCTACTGCAACTGACAAGTGAGTTAAGCAAAAGTGTCTCATACCAGATCAATGTGCAAAATGTAGTTTTTCTTACACCAGCAATAAATAATTAGAAAGTGAAATTAAAAATATACCTATGATTTTAATGGCATCAAAAAGCATGAGCACGGAGATAAATTTAACAATATATGGCAATATATGCTCACTGAATATTTTAAAATATTGCTAAATTTTTAAAAAGATGTGAATAAGTTGAGATGTGCACCATGTTCATGAATCACAAAATTTAATATTGTAAGCTGTCAATTCTCCCAAACTAACCAGTACATGCATGTAAGTCCCAATAAGCATCCCAATAAGTACTTTCTGTAGAACTCAAGAAGTTGATTATAAAATATATGTATGAAAATGCAAACAATCTAGAATTACCAAAACAATTTTGAAAAAATAACAAAGTTGGAAGACTTAAACTACCTAATTGGAAGACTTATTATAAAGCCACAGAATTAAGGCAGGGTTGTTTTGGCAAAAGGATAACATATAAATCGATGGAACAGAACAAAATATCAGAAATGGATTCAAACATAATTGGTTAATTGATTTTTGACAAAAGAGCCAAGGAAATTCAATGGAGAAAGGTACCATCCTTTGGAACAAATGGTGCTGGCACAATCGGATATGCACATATAAAAAACGAACCTCAACCTTTACCTCACCAGTCACAAAAATGAACTCAAAATAGATCATAAAATTAAATGTAAGAGCTAAAAGCTAATTCTAAAAGACAATATATATGGAAATGTTTGTGACCTTGGGTTAGGGCAAAAACAGATGACTATAAGACACCGAAAGGAGAAATTACAGGGAATTTTCAAATAGGACCTCATCAAAATTAAACTTCTTTGCTCCTCAAAAGATACTGTAATGAAAATGGAAAGGAAAATTACGCATTAGGAAAATATGTGATAAGTTTATATCTGATAAAGGACTTGTAACCAGCATATATAAATAACCCATTCAACTCTATAACAAAAAAGATAAGCAATAGATTTAAAGAAAAACCAAAGAAAAAAAATAATCTGAACTGATACTTCACCAAAAATAATATACAGATGGCAAAATAAGCAGGGGAAAAGATGCTTAACACGGTTAGACATGAGGTAAATACAAATTGAAACCACAATGAGATACTTCCACAAGCCTGTTTAGAATGACTAAAATTAAGAATGACAACAGCAAGTTTTGCTCTCACATGCTGCTGCTGGGAATGAAAAATGATGCAACCACTCTGCAGTTTCATATACAGTTAAAATTTGACTCACATTTCCATTCCTAGATATTTACCCAAGGGAAAGAAAAACATATGTCCACACAAAGACTTCTACAGGAATGTTAAGAGCTTCATAACAATAGGCAAAACTAAAAAGCTATATGTCCATCAACTGGTGAGTGGATAAACAAATTGTTGTACAACCATAAAAATGGATCTGGAAAAACTAACGATACCCAACAACATGAATCAATCTCAAGAGCTTTCTGCTACGTGAAAGAAGCCAGACATAAAAGACTATACACTGTTGGATTCCAGACGACTTTGAAACCAGCTCAGTGGTTGAAAGGGACCAGGGTGAGCAGCGGAGACCAACTACGTATCACAAGAGATTTTTTAGGGCTGAAGAAAATATTCTAACCTTGATTATGGAAGTGGTTGCACAATTGTAGACATTTGTCAAAATTAATTGAACTGTATACTTAAACTTGATGACTACTGTTGCATGTGACTTACATCCCAATAAAGCGGATTTAAAAAACAAGCGCGTATATGGCTGTCAGTAAAAAGTTGAGGTGGAGGTACACTTCATACTAACAGTGATTGTCTCTGTGGTTCAGCATTAGCTGTGCTTTCCGTCTTTTCACTGCCAGTCACTTCCTTAATCACATATTCAGAAATCGGTTTACTAATTAGTTCCAACATTCTACAAATCACTGGAGATCAATGGGTGCCAAGGAAGATGTAGTTCCTGCAATGGGGGACTCTACACTTAAGCCACCTGTTTCTTCTCTGCATGTCCTAATCTTTCTGCGATAACATTGTTTTATGTTTGTCATAGGAAGGAGAAAAATGTACGTCTAACTTCAAGAACTATAGGGCCTTTTGATCCTATTTTTGTATGAGTTTGCTTCTCTGATTCTTTACTGGGCCACTTTCATAACCATCAGCATATGTTCAGTACACAGAATGTACTGAGTTGGTCAACTGTTGTCACCATGAAGAATAAGAGAGAATGAGAATCTGGCTGCATCCCAAAGTGTGTTAGAGGGAACACATGACATGGTTTAAATTTTACACAAAATGAATCAATATTGGCATTTCACATAGTTACATTATGTATATAAGTAAATACCCTACTCAGGTAATCTATACAAGTGAAAAAGAAGAAAATGTACTAGTATCTCAGGATGGAATGAGCTATGATATGAGTGTGCATGTTTTAATAATATAGTCATTATAAACTTCCTATAAAATCACTGGCTATTTCAGCTAGATAAAACCTTACCAATCACCTACTACAATATCCAAATTTTAAAGACTCGTAATGACCTTTGAGAAGAAAATGACCTTTTGAAGACCACACTGCTCATTATTAGAGGAGTTAGAAATAGAATCCATGTGTCTAGCCCTGGTTGGTGTGGCTCAGTGGACTGAGTGTCAGCCTACGAACCAAAGGGTCACTGGTTCAATTCCCAGTCAGGATATATGCCTGGGTTGTGGGCCAGGTCCCCAGTGGGGGACATGCAAAAGGCAGCCACACATTGATATTTCTCTCCCAATCTTTCTCATTCCATCCCCCTCTCTCTAAAAATAAATAAATAAAAATCTTTAAATAAAAAAGAATTCATGGCTCCAAATCCAGATTATACAGGTAGCTAGTACTTTGGAACTTATAATTTACCAAGTTTCTAAATTATATGGCATGCATTCTGCCTTTTTACCAGTACCCATGCCATGTCCCAGACAGACATTATTAATCAATCATCACACTTTCTGGCTAAACTCTGACACAGCCTCAATCATTCCTAACAGCTGTCCTCACAGATACTACCAATAGGTCCAAGTAAACATTTGGGTTGAAATCCACATGAAACACACACACACAGGCACACATCCCTTTTGTACCTACAGCAACCCATCGGTCTTCCCAAATGAGTCTTTACTGTCCTGTGTCCCACAGACTTCAGCTGAAAAATGCAGATGATAACCTCTATTCTAGCTTGATCTGAGGATTAGATGAGACAATGGATCTGAAAGAACTTTGAAAGTTCTGACACTTAAAATGGTAAGTTGTCTCTATTTCCTGACCTCTGTCTCCCTCTCTCCCCAAAAGTGCGTGTGGCTGTAGCGGAGTGCAGGCTCAAGCTTGCATCTTGATATCGAACCAAGGTATAGTTAAAAGGGATTTATGTTGAGGCCTTTAGTTCCCTTTCCATTATGTACAGTTAAAAGAAAATTAACTATAAACATGGGCACTGAGTGAGATGCTCCCAAAGAGAACACTGTCAAGTGGTTGGATGGAGAAGTTAACGAGTCGAAGTCCTGCCACATTCTCTGATCAATCTGACCAGCTGAGCAGTGATATTCTCCACCCATGAGCTAGAACAGACGTAAGACAGTTGCTCTTCTTTAAAGTACTTTCCAGCATGAATAATAGTTTGGAAATCACTCCTGAGCCCCAAACACAACATTTGCAGTAAGTAAAGCCCCCTGCGTGTACCCCCAAACTCTCTCTTTTGCAAGGGTGAGGCATCTGAGAAGAGCCTCCTGTGGATTTCAATCCACATCCAATTTTATGGCTAAAATTGCACTCCGAGGGAGAGGACTACACATTACACAATTATACAAATAAAAAAAATTTTAAAAAAGCACATAGTGAAGATTATCAAGAGAAACAACAACACAGGAAAACACGATAACATTTTTCAGATGGACAGAGCAAGCCCATTTGCGAAGATGCTATTTGACCCAGGACCTGGGAGATTTGAAGCAGCCAGCAGCAGAAGTGCTGATAGGAGAACAGGGCAAGAAGAGGACCTGGGGTCAGAAAGGAGCTAGCTCCAGACAGAAATCTCAGTGTGGACAGGACAAGAGAGTGGAGGTGGCTAAGGCGGCAGGCTGGGCAGTGCGGGTGAGAGGTATCCATAGTTTGGGATCCACAGTTTGGAATTATTTAAGTAGGACTTTCACACAAGGTGATAGGCATTTGGGTGTAGTTTTCTAAATTGTTACAGGCAGCCTTTGCACAGCCTGTAAAAACAACATGGACTCCTCAGTCCTGGAGAGAAGGAACGGGAACTTTCAAGAAGATGCAAATGCTGGATTTGTCTGCAAAACCGCAGTGAGAGTACAAGCTCCTCTTCCAGCGTTGCTGGTTTAAACCCAGCAGATCTGCGTGGGCTCTCAATAATCACACGGAAATGTAGACACATAAATAAGCACCATCCCCTTTCTCTTAACAGGGTCTGTGCTACCTTTAGCTTAGCTCAGAGACGATTAATTGTAGCTGCTCGGAGGACAGGGCATGTTGTGAGTGAATTAATGTGCTTCAAGAGCCCTGTGTGTCTGACTTTTCATGTTGTCTAAATTTGTAACCTGTGAGACTGCATTTCCATAAGTTTTGAAATGCAATGTGTTCTATGGTGCTCGGAACTCGATCAGGATGAAAAGAGCTTTAGAAAGTAAGATGTTATTATTGTATTTGCCTTCGCAAGAGAAAACAGTCAAAGGAACACAAACAGGGAAGAAGAAAAAAATGATCCTATCTAGATTAGCACTCCCACACACCCTGCAACCTGGGGGAAAGAAAGAAAAGAGAACCAGAAAACCTCATAGAAGAATAGACCTTAGCAAAGACTGAACACTACAGTCAGGCCTCTGTGCTGTGAAAAATTCACCTTTTTGAACCCCAAAAGGAAAATTATACTCACTAGAGGAAGAAAAGAGTTATTAACAAATCAGTTATCTGATGCTTAAATAATATACCTGCTAAAATGAGGCTTCGAAGTGATCCTACAGCAGAATTAATTAGTTCAGCATTTTGGCAATAAACTCATCTCCCTTCCCTTTAGCTTAGAAAAAATGGGCCCAAACTATTAATACATAACACCAACTATGTGATAAAGCAGGTATTTTAAAGAAATAAATTTGATAGGCTGGTCTTTAAATCTAACTGCTGTTCCGATGTAGGTGAATTCGGAATTTTCATTAAGCATTCTGAGCAGAGCCCGGCTCAGGAAATTGGCAGCCCTGAGTTCCAGACCTGGCTCTGTGAGTTACTGCTTGGGTGACAGCAGGCAAGCCATCGAGCCTCTCTGAGCGTCATTTCTGCCATTTCTACCGCGGAGACATTAACATCCATCCAGCTTGTCTCTTCAGTGGCTGTGATGAGCAAATAAACCATCACAGGTGCAAGTGTTTTGAAGACGTTTAAATTCAACATACATGTCATGACTATGTTTACAAGAGAGTAAGTGTGAAAACAAGGTAAAATGCTAGGTCTGCGCTGTCTGATAGGGTAGCTGCTAGCTACATGAGGTTACTGAGAGCTTGAAATATCACCAGTGTGATGAGGAATTCAATTTTTAATTTTATTTCATTGTATAGCACTTAAATTTTCACTTAAAAGCTGATACTCAAAAATTGCTAAAGAAACAATTTTCAGTATGTTTGGAAAACTCAGGTTTAAGAATCAACTTTTTCAATTACTATATAACTCTTATGAAATCTAAATCTGGGTCAATATTTTTTATGAGAATTTACACTTTGTATTGAGATATGCGTTAAGTATAAAATATACACTGGATTTGGAAAATTTAATGTGAAAAAGGGAAATTATTAAGAGTTTTGTGCTGGTTACATGTTGAAATGAGACTATTTTGAATATAATGGGTTAAGTAAAATATATTTCACCTGTTCCTTTTTTAACGCAGCTACTATAAAATGTAAAGGAGCCTGGGCATCACGCTTTTATTGGTATTGGACAGCGCCTGGGTGGCGTGTGAGGCAGGGTCTGAAGTCAGCCATGTCAAAATGCCAGTATTTCCTCAACTCCAAGATGTGCAGCATCTCCATTTCTAGGAGGGACGTGCACCAGGGAGGACTGAGTGCTTAGTGTAAACTCAAGCAGCTGCAAATGCACAACTGGGATTTGAACCTATGACTTGAAAAGCCTTGTTTTCTTAAAGCACCAGAGGCATGGAGTTCAGTGCCGGCTGCGCGGCTGAAGGAAAATATGCTGATAGACGTCTGGTCTAGAGCCAGCAGGTCTGAGGTCTGAGCCGGCCTTGCCATCAACATCCTGTGGGACCTGCCTGGGGACACAGCCGGCCCCTAGCTGACACTCAGTTTTCTCACTGTCTCATGAGGGTGGGGCCCTAGAAAAAAATGTTTGACAAGTGAGACGTGGGTCAGTGGTAGAGGCACAGCTGGTTGTAGGAGATGCACAGAGACTCAGAGCTACATGTGAATATTCACTCTATTTTGACGATTGTAAAATAGCTATATATATTTTATATGGAGAACATATGTAATGTGTGCCCATTATGCTTTTTCCAAAGATATTACTGTTTTCTTTTAAAAACTCATTTAACTTCAGCAGGCAGAAAGATTTAAAGAGAATGAATCACTGGGAGTGCAACAACAGCAACGACAAAGAACTTGAGGCGATGTGCAGACACCCGAAGTTTGGGAAGCTGCTTTAGAAGACTCGCAAGGTCGCTTTGAATTCAGACTAGGGTTGTGTGGTGTTGGATTCTGAGAGACAGCTTCTGCCATGGAGTGCAGTCTTGCTGTGAGACAAGCTGGAGAGCACCAAGAGCAGGTAGAGAGATGGGAAGGTGGCTCTGTCACAGCAGAGGGGGAAGAGTGCTCCTGGCTGCACCGGGCGGCCTGGGAAGGGGTCACCTGCATTGCCCTCGGCTGGGCCCCGAAGGACCAGGAGAACGGAGATACCTGATGTCGTGTCGAAGGGGTAGGGGATCTCAGAGGTGTGCTTCTCTAGCTCTGACATCCTGGGGATGAAGAGTGCAGGTTTGGAGTCCAGTGAGCTCCAGGCACATCCCAAAGCATATGTTTGTTTAAAAGAAACAGGGCAGCAGGCGCCTGTCTTCTGCTATGTAAACGGCATCCAGCATCCCTACTGCAGGCAAATTCAGATCCTGACACAATGACTTCCAACTGTGTCCACTGGACACCTATTCTCAAAGAAATTTAAACAGTAATCATGGCCTCAGCATCCGCACCCCACTAGCATGTCCTTGATGCAATTGTTATGCATTCTCCCAGGTCCTGAATATAAATCAATTTTCGTGACAGCAGGGTACAGAGAAGTGCGCCCCAGGCAGGAGGCAGGAGCCCCAGGTTCTCCACTCTGCTCTCTTACCAATTAGTGAGGTGACATTTCCCTCAACACACATTTCCTGGACACCTGGTATATGTCAGGGGTTATGCTGAGCATTGGGGAACCATGGTCAAGGGTAGGCTGGGCCTGCTCCCTGTCTGGGCTCTGCACTTCCTTCCTAGTCCTGGAGGAAGACAGCTAATTGAACTACTGCAGAGGAAGTCACTGCCATTCTCTGGCCTTGATTTCCCTTCTCTGATACTAGCTAACTGTGTTAGCTAATCTAGGACATGGCTATTCCAATCTATTTTTCATTCATAAATATTTTTTTGAGTTCCTACTATGTGTCAGGCACTTTTCTAAGTGCTGAAGTTGAACTGTCTCATATGGTAGCCACTAGACGCATGTGGCTGTGGTACACTGAAATGAAGCCACCCTATACTGAATTGTGCAGTAAATACAAAACACACACTGGATTTCAAAAACTTAATATGAAGAAAAACAAAGTGCCCTGGCTGGTATGGCTCAACAGATTGAGCACTGGCCTGTGAACCGAAGGGTCACCAGTTCAATTCCCGGTCAGGGCACATGACTGGGTTGTAAGTCAGGTCTCTGGTTGAGGGCGTGCGAGAGGCAACCAATCAATCAATATTTCTCTCACACTTCACTATTTCCCTCTCTCTCCTTCTCCCTCCCTTCCCCTCTCTCTAAAAATAAATAAATAAAATATTTTTAAAAAGAAAAACAATAAAGCAAAGTATCTCATTAATACTACTTTCTATTGGCTGCATGTTGAAATAATATTTTGGATATATTCATTCAAATAAAATACAGTATTAAAATCATATTCACCTGTTTCTTTTTACTTTTTTCAAGTGGCTACTAGACAATTCAAGATTACAAATGTGGCCAGCAGATGTGACTCACATTATCTTTCTAGCGGACAGAGGTGTTACAGAGACAAAGCAGTAAGCAAAAAAGTCCTTCAAGGATTAAAGCCCATGTAGCAACATGAGGGGAGGGGTTTGGAGAAGTGCTGTCTAATAACTCTTAATAAATCAGAAGGTTGCTTGAGGCTGATATTTCATGGGACATTTCATTCCTAGGCTTCATCATTCCAGTTCTATAAAATTCCAGACCTGGGAAGGCCTTTCGAAGTCATTACGTTCAATCCCCTTCTCGAATGGATGGGGGTGGGGAAAGCACTGGAAATCACAACTCCAACCGCACTTATAAATTAATGCTAAATTTAAACAGGTTGAACATCAGAGTCGTGCTTTGCTCCTGCTGGCTTCCTGGTCGGTTGAAGAACGCTGAAGTCACCTTTGCTCGGGTCTTATGTGAACAGCATTGCATCTAGTGGTCATGAAGGCAGGTGGGAGGCCAGAGAGTGGACTATCTTTCCTGCCCTGCCATTGTCTTTGTAGCCTTGACTAAGTAAGCTCGCCTTTGGGCCAAGTTCCCCCCATCCATGCAAGAAGGGGATCGAACACCATGACATCAAAAGCCCTTCCCAGGTCTCGAGTTTTATGGAACTGGAATGATGAAGCCCAGGTGCAAAATGTTCCATCAGATGTCAGCCTCAACCTTCTGATTTATTAAGAGTCATTAGACATTTCTCCAAACCCCACTCCTGCCCAGAAGGGTGTTTAGGGAAAATTCAAATCAATGAAGAGGCCTCTAAATATACTGTGTCAAACTTTAAAATACGCACTCGCGGAGAAGGGGGAGGGGAGGGCCTTCCAGTGAAGGCCGGAGGGCTGTGCTGTCACTACGACCGCCTGGAGACCTGCGGAAATTCCTTAGCAGATTGTAATTAAGACGGTCCCCCAGGGATCACAGAAGGAAACAGAGAGAAATTCTTGTTCAGTCCACAGACACCAGCTTTGGGGATGAGCTGTAACCAAAACAGGGATTTGGCAAACCAGGTGGCAGCCTGTCAGGGGTCCCCCGGTGGGGCCTGTCCTCAGGGCGCAATGGGTCTTGCACCAGCAGCCTCATGTTCATGAAGGACCCCAGGTTTGGGGGGTTTTTAACATAATTTACAAATGAAGCTATACATAAAGTCATCTCCGGGTGGGTTAACTGTGTGTGTGTGTGTGTGTGAACACTATGTGGGCATTTATCCACTTGGCCTATGGCCTTGGCCCCCACTGCCTGTTTGAGATGGTGGTCATAGGAGGTATTTTCCACCTCTTCAGGAGCCCATAGGCTACAGTTCCCTCCAAGGATGATAAAGGTATTCAAACGCAAATACCACTGAAGTAGAAACACACGCTAGGCCAGGATGAATGACGTTCACACTAGGCTACAAAGGAGCAATTGATTAGTGACGAGAACCAATAAACTGGATTGCTGTGTGACCTCAACTAAATATCTATCTCTGAGCCTTGTTTTAATCACTTACAAAACAAGAATGTATTAAATCTAATTTATTTATTGTATGAACCTTGAATACACATTAGAATTCCCTGGGGGTAGTATTTAAATCAGAACCAATTAGGGTTGGGTCATCAGTTCCTCCATGATTTCAAAATTAGGAAACTCTGCTCAAGGTAAACTGACAATTTTTGATGAGCAAGTTGGCTAATATTTATAATTAGGAGACCCTTCTAAGCATGGGAGCAGTGGAGACAGGTCTCAGGGTCAGCAGGTGCCCCGAGTATTAAAAGAACAATGAGCAAATAAACCGTAGCAGAGGAGAAGACCAGAGCAGTGCAGTCCAGTGAAGACATGATGTGAGCCACATATTTAGGTCACATGATGTGACCTAAAATTGCCTAGGACCCACATTTAAAAAAGTAGAAAGAAATAGGTAGAATCGATCTTAATCATTTTATTTAAATCAATATATCCACAATAGGTGACCATGTAATTAATATTGTATCATTAACATTTTATAGCCACGTTCAAAAAGTAAAAGCATGTGACCTTCATCTTAATGACATATTTTATCTAATCCAACATCAAAATATCATTTCAAAATGCGAGCAATAAAAAAATTACTAATGATACTTCTACACTCTTTTTTCTAACAGAGTAGTTGGAATGGATGTGTAGTTTCCACTCGGGTTACATCTCCATTTGAACCAGCCACATTGCAATGGCTCTTTAGCCCCATGTGGCTACAGCCCCCAAGCTGACACAGATCCAGGCCTTCTTGCCCAGCAGGGTCAGTGGACTGCACCTTGGGCATCACGTGAGAGCTTGTGAGAAAGGCAGAATCTCAGGTTCTATGCCAGACCTAGTGAATCAGAGTCTGCGTTCCTCGAGTGATCGTTTATACAGTAAAACTTGAGAAAGCCCCGTCCTTTCCCAGCGCTTCCACCAACTCTCACCTGTATTAACCAACCCCTTGCAGAGCTAGCCACTGCCTACTTTGCTGGACAATTTCTTCTGGTTTCCCCTCCCAGACACAATGAACTGCTCTCCGGGACTCAAGTCAGCACGCGGCCTTACACTTCTGAGCATTTACACATGTAGTTTCTTCTACGAAACTCTCCGTCTACCCTCCCTCCCTTCTCATGGCTGATTCCCAGTTGAATTTCAGCTTTGATGTTCTTTTCTTAGGAAGACACCCATAACTTGCCCCCTTGAGTCCCCTCATAGATGGGACGCGCCCTGATGACAGGGAGGGCTACTCACTACTTCATCCCAAGCATCCAGCACAGAACTGGCACATAGTATGTAGGCAGGGTTGAGGGCTTCCATATTTTTTGTTGTTGTTGGAAGGGAGGCAGAGAAGAAGGAAGGCAAGAAGAGAAGAAGGAGGGTAGGTTTCTCCAAATATGAAACTGAAATCATATTTTCTATTTAGAAAATTCTCAATATAACACTGAAAGTTTGGGCCAGAGGGTGAGGAAGAAAAGGGAACCAACATGAATCAAAGGCTCCTGTGGCATCTAGAGACCATGACTGCCTGGAGGTGGGCCACCTGGGGTCTGGACAAGTCACTTCATCTCTCCAAGCCCCAGTTCCCTCACTGTGAAGTAGGGATGGTGATGCCTAAACAGGTGTGGAAATTCAGTGAAAACCCACATCCGCAAGGCTTTGTAAACTGTGAAGTGCTGTGAAAAGAAAGGAATTGTGGTTGGACTCCCTGACATTGCAACCCTTTCCCTGCTCCTCTCCGGGCTCTGAGTTTCATTTTCCACTTGAGTTTAGAAGTCAAATATTTAGCTGTGCTAATGGGGTATTGAATCTTTTCATTACAGCCCCACCACTCAGAGTGTGCAGCTTCACTGAGATAATAAAAGATGTGAGACCTGGTCTCGCAGCTGCTTAATGCAGAAATGCTATGGGAACACACCTGGGGTGCGACTTCGAATGGAATCAGTGGTGAAGTTAGTCATGTCCCCAGCAGAGATAAAAGCATTAATATCCTATTTCACCCTCAGCCCACACTGGCATGATGTTGATTAAAATTATTTCTAAAGTTTGACTTTTTTTAAAAGAAAATTTGTAAAGCTGTATGTTCTGAGAAAGAGAGAGTGTGTGTGAGAAAGAGAGAGAGGGGGAGAGAGAGAGGTAGGGGGTTTTTATAGGAGTTGGATTTGATACCACTGCTTGAAGTCTGGCTTCAGATCTAGTTTTAATGGCATACATTTTCACAGTCCCATGGCTTGCATGGAGCCACAGGAAGGCTTTGCTAAGTGCACCGGGCCTCCGCCACCCCCAGCCTTGCCTTCTGGTCTTCTGTGCTAGTGTACGTGTTCTTATGCATCTATGCAGGCCTGTTGTTTTGAGCCTGTTTTATGGGATATAAAAGAGAAAGCCTCTGCTGCAGAGCTGACGCGTCTCATGAGAAAAGGTACAGGTGGGTGTGAGTATGCCAGCTCCCGGTGCAGGTGTACATATTCACACATAGGTACCCTTGTGCACGTGGGGGTTGGGTTGGTGGGGATAGGTGGAAGGTGGTAAGATGACTTACTTGATGAGGAAGTGGTAAATTGCACATTAGGTAGAAGGCGGTGTGTGCATGTTATGTATATATTTGTATTAGAGTCATAATCTAAGGGTGTGGGGTCCTATATACAGAAGAATAGCCATGACCATTGAGAAGGAGGTTTGTATGACCACAGGTTTGCTCACAAGATGGACACAAGGGTGTATGTGCCTATCAGTCCACAGATACTTACTGAGCATCAGTTACAAATTGGTCAATGTGCATGTGGTCCAGTGGAGGACATGAACATACTAGCCAACATCCCTATCCATGCCAAGCCCATCTATGTGTGGTTGGATTTCTCAGCTATGGCATTATTGACATTTTGGGCCAGAAAATTCTTTGTTGGGAGGGGGCCAATCTTGTATATTACAGGCCACGTGGCAATACCTCTAACTAGAAATACCACCCACCATTTGTGACAATCAAAACTGTCTCCAGATGTTGCCAAGTGTCTTTTGGGAGCTAACTCACCATATGTTGACAAGCGCTGGTCTATGGAGAATGACAGATATTCAAAAATCACAAAATTGATTATATAAGCAACTACATGTGGTGAGGGAGAAAAGCAGGGTGCTGTGAGAGTTAGGGTAAGCTAGCCAGACTGTCGGGCTAAAGGGTTAGGAAAGGTCTCTGGGATGGATGAGATGCATATGTGGGGCATTAAAGGTGACTGTGGCTCAGCTGGGTGAAGTGAGCAGGAACAAATGTTCCAGGAAGGAGGCACAGTAAGGGAAGACAGGCCCCGATGGAAGAAGGAAGGAGCACGTCATTCAACACAAACCAAACAGAGATACTAGGAGAGCCTTGTGGGCCTGGAGTGAGTGGGAGAAGAGAAACTGGGAGTGGTGAGGCCAGCTCTTAGGGTGGGGCCTAAGCTCCCTCACCAGTATATGCAAGCAGGAGAAGGTCAGGAAAGTGGGGCATCGGACAGAGGCACCCCAAGTGTCATTTCTGTCCTGAGAGGCAGTGTGTCTCTGAAAGAATCTTGAGGGTATAGTGATGAAAGTGTGGGGAATGTCTACATACCTGCTTACACCCGAGGCTTTGGCTAAATGAAGAGAACTTGAGGCAGCATGGTGTCCGCCCCGCCTGTCTACGAGATCATCTCAAGAGAGCAGGTGGTTTTAAGTTTTATGGAGAACGAGAATCAGGCTTTTCAGTAGAGTGTTTCCACTTACACCTGGATCCCAGCTACTCTCAGGCTCACCCACAAAATTGCACAAAACCTCCTTCATCTCTGAACACAAACACTCATTCACTCACTCACTCACACAACTTCACCTCCTTATAATTAACCAATAAATAATGAGCAGCATATGAATGGCATTTTAAAATATACCAAGAAATATACCAATGCCTTTCACAATTGATATTTCCAAGGCTCCTTTTTCAACTTACAGAAAAAAACTAAAGCTATGAGAAGTGGCAGGTCATCCCCAGAGTCACACATTCAGGCTATGACAGAGTGGGGATTGAACCCAGGTCTGGCTGATATCAAGCCACCTGCTCACACACCTGGCCTCCCTGGGAAGAGGAGCACACACACACCATCTCTGATAAAGTCAGTCCCTGTTTATGAACTTTCAGCAGATCCACAGAACTTTGCTACTGCTCCTGACAGCAGGAGTCCACCCCTGGTCCAGGCCCTGTACTATCACCAAAATTGCCGGCCACCCCCTGCTACAAGTCAGCCAACAGCATTCAAGAAAAGGCAGCCTCCTCAGGGGGCTATCAAAGTCCCTTTACAAACTCTCTCCTGCTCCTCTCTGCAGCTTCCTCTCTGCTGTTCTCAGGACAGCTGAGTTCTCTTGCAACTTCTAGCATTTGCATATGCTGTTCCAATCTCTAAGCATGCCCTGGCTTTTTGTCTTTTGCTTTAAGAACGTCTAATATCTTGAAAGGCTTAGCTCATTTGTCACCTCTCCCCCTCCCCCGTGCCTTCCTTGATAAGCCCACAACATCTACTCATACCTACCTTCCCTGGGTCCTTTCCACCAAGCTCCCGGCATCCTCCACTGCAATTGTGTGTCTGCTGTGTCTCTCACAAGTCTGGGAGGTTCGGCAGGGCATTAGTGTGATCTCTGTAGCTTTTGCTCACAGTAGATGCTCAGTAAATACTTTGTTATTCTACGCCTACCCAGCTCTCTTGAAGTGCTTTTGCTATCTTTAGGAGAGTGAACACCCAAAAAACCTGTTAGGTTAGCCACCTGTATAAATCATTAAAGAGAGAAAGGCATGGGATGAGTCTGGAGCAGGGGGAGGAGAAGTGGTGTATGTATGTGTGTCTGTGTGTAGGAGGAGGATGTTCATCAACAGTGTCAACAGAGGTTCCTAAGGAGGACTGGTGGACATTTTCTCCTTTAATATCTCCCCACCCACTAGAACAGGAAGGGTGTGGTCCAGTCCACCAATCCTGGCTCTAGGGAGAGTAAATCAGTGGAGTGGGTTCAAATCTGCAGACTTTTTTCAGGGACCCACAATGGGAAGTCAAGGGACTGCTGGCTATCCCAGCTTCAGGGTGGCAGACAGTGCGGCCAACTCAACCTCCTGAATTCTTATGCAAGGGCCCCACTACTAACCTAACAAGTCTGTTTCCCTGTCTGCCTCCAACTAACACATTCTTTCTGTCATTCCAGTTTTCATTCTCCAAGAAGAAATTTGATAGATTCAGCTCACCCTCCCAGGACAAGCTATTTCATGCTTCACTACCAGCCAATGAATTAATTCTTCTATGTCAAGTGATTATACCTGATCCAATTAGTGTCTACCCCCAAACAGCAGGCCCCTGTATGTGGGAGAATTTTGTCTAGAAGAGGAGGTTGGGCACAGGGGACACAGTAACTGATGTGTTGTTCCTTAGCAACCTGGATACCCACATAGGATAAGGCAGGTTCAGTGGCCTAGAGCCTGGAAAAGTCCCAGTCACTGAGGCGGAGCAGATACTGAGAACCAAAACCCACTCGTTAAGGACACTCCTTCTAAGGATAAAACAAAGTAGTCAGAGGCTGGGGTAATACGCAATGGGCTCAACACAGTAGACTTTGAGTTTCTACTGTGACAAAGTCAGAAATCAAAGACATGTGACATTTGGCTTGTTTATCATAAAACTCACCATGTTCTGACACTCTCTGAGCATCTTAAATGCCTGGATCATGTCCTACTCATTGTTATTTTCCAAGGCCAGGCATAGTGCTAACACAAATTAATGGTAAAAGGAGCTTATTAAACTGAATTAAATTCCTTGATATCTACCTTCAGGTCTGCCTGCTCTCTCACCAGCTTGTGAGCTACGTGAATGCAGGACTGGGTCATCCTATTTATTTTGGTATCATCTTATTAACCAACCTGGCACAGGGCCTGACAAATAGTAGGTGTTCACTATGTGTCTAAAAGTCACACCACACACATGCCTCTCAGTTATTCCTAATACACACAGATTCCTTCTACAGACACTGACAACATCAGCTCTGGAGTCAGTTGCCCAGGTACAAACCCAGGTTCACCACTTACTGGCCATTTGACCTTGAGCAAGTTCCTCTTTGCATCTGAGTCTCACATTTCAAATGGAAATAATAATGCTTACCTTGTAGGGTTGTTGTTCGTATTAAATGAGTTAATACATGTGAAGTGTTTAGAAGAGTACCTGGCACGGAATCGATGCACACTAAATTATGTTATCTTGTTTTCTCTCACATTCACACACTCTCCACAAATAGTTCCAAATATACATGCACCAATCCAATAGTTATCTTTACCTCCTGCTTTACTTATCTGGAATGGTTTCAAAGCCTTCCTTTGTTCCAAAATTCTCAATTAATTGATAGCTTCCTAAGCAGAAGCAAAGCCTATGATAATATTCTCACAAGCTGACACATGCCCTCTTGCTCATGAATATCCATCCAGGTAAAGAACTTTGGTTTTCTTGTTTTTTTGCAGCTTCTCCCAGATACTGATTTTGCGTAGCCACTGTGGACAGTCTTCCAGGGGCTCCTGACACAAACTGCATTTGTATATGTGGTTTGGACACTAAACCCAGTCCTGTGGCTACCCTATCCACAATGAAACCCCGAATGTCAGCAGTCCTGGGAAAAAGAATAACACAGAGACGGAAGTGAATGGTGATGATGATGATGATGAAGAAGAACATGTACTGAGTTCTTACCATGTTCCAGGTCCTCTACTAATGGCTTGACAGGTATAAATAAGACATGTCACAGAAGGGGATCTTTTGTTCTACTCATAGGGTCAGAGAAGACTTCACAGGAGCTCTGGCACTTGGCCCAGGCCTTGCAGAATGACCAGGCCTATGACTACTCATTCACTCTAACTTTAATTAATTCAGTGTGTACCAAAGAGCTACTTTGTGTTAGGCATTTGGCTAAGCACGGGGCATTTAGAGATGGGCAAACTTGATCCATGTACCCACAAATATAGTATAATGGTGGGGGGGACACACAAGTGACTATTAAAGACAATATTCAATACAATGATTACAGTAATTGATGCACATTCAAGGTGCAATTGAATCATTCATGGAATGATGGAAACAGCACCCAGGTCTGCATGTGGGAATCAAAAGAAGTTCCATAGAGGATAATATTTGAGCTAAAATAGTAATGAAAATAAGCCACTGACTGAGTACGTTCATGTGCCAGGCATTGTGTTCCAAAATTTATATACATTAACCAAATGAATCCCCTTAACAAGCAGAAAAGGTAGGGAGCATTCTCTCAGCTTTTTTGAAAACTGACAGAGAAAGTGAATAGCTTGTCATGGTCATGCAGATAGGATGGGACGGAAGCCAGTATTCGGTATATCAAGTAGTCAGTGTCAGGTCTACTTGATGCCAAACTCTTGGCTTTTAGCTATTCTCTAGACGGCCTGAATTTCTCTGAAATCAAGGAAAGACGCAAAGTAGACGGACTCTAGGAGAAAGAACTTACACTTACAAAGGCAGAGAGATGTGGAAGAGCCAGCAGATTTGGGCACTCATCAATCAGTGCTGCGGGTGGAGCAGGCATTGGGTGGGGATGAGCTCTGAAGAACACGATGAAGAAGGCAAGGGAGCTACAACTGTGAGAGCGTTTTGTGCTACAATTAGATGTTTGAGTTTTGTGCTATAGTCTACAAGGAGGCAAGAAAGATTTTGAGCAAGACTAAGAGAAAAACCAGATCTGCCTAGGGAAAGATGGATTAGGGCAGAGGCTAGGGACTTCGAATGCCAAGCTAAGGAGAGTGTGCAGTTATGTGAAAAGATATTGGCAAGAGTTAAAAGAAACTCTCTTTCGCCTTTTTCTGTCTGCCTGTCAATCTAACCCATTGAGATGGAAGGCTGTTGAGTTTATTTGATTTCAGAAAATGATATATTTTTTATGTTTTTTTTCTTTCTCTTGCTATCTTTATTTCCCCCCTGGACTGCATATCATTGCATGCAGTGGCCTGCACATTCTCCGTTTTCGCCAAGAAATGTACTTTCGGGGTTGTTGGGCCTGTAAAACATGAAATTAACCAGTGTCATATCTTTCATGCCCTCCTCCCTGCTCACCCAGGAGCTCAAATTAAATTTCACACTGAACAACCCGAGCAGCTGACATGCTCCACAGACACCCGGCACATGGCTTGGATGGCTGCAAGGTGGATGTCTCTGTCACCAGGCTCCATGTCGACCCCACCACCACTCCCATTTTAATGGCAAAATGTAGCTGATTTTGGACTTGGTCACCAGCTGCTATAAATTCCCCCAGGGCCAACAGGATCTGTCCCTGAGTACAGGAGTGTTTGCAGGGAGGTTTACAGCTTACCGAGCAGTGCCTGTGAGAATCTGTTGAGCGGGGAATATTATGCACTTCTCACAGGTTGGGGAAACAAGGCTCTGGAGGTAACGAAGGCCACAGGCGTCTTAGGCCACATGGCAAGTCCCTGCCATACCTTCGGATAAGAGGCATTTACGGGGAGCAGGGTAAAACCTGATAGAAGACTGGCCCTTGGTAATTTCTTGAAGTAGAAATTGCCACTTTCAACCTCCCCCTTTATTTTAGACCCCATCTTCTCTTCCAGTTCTGTACAAACCACATCGTTGCTATTCCCACAGCCCCTGCAATCTCTCTTTCTGTGTCCACATCCAGCTCAGCATATTCCTACTTAACCTGTCTCAACCAACTTGTACTCTCCATTCATCATGCCTTTTTCTAGAACACCCGTCCTGTCCAAGATTTTCCATCTTCAATCTTAGCTAAAAGTGCCCATCCATAAAAATGGAGTTCTTTGTCCTCCTTACAATTAATTTGTCCCTAAGCAAGGTCTCATAAAACTGGAGTTCTCACAGTACGCCTGTCATAGGCTGCCGTGTATTTCACTCTGTAACCATGTGAGGCCAGGGGCCACATTGGAACATTACGCAATGTTGTGCGTATAGCAGTCATTCGTGTCTGCTTTACTAAATCCAGGGTCACCCATCAAATAAAAAATGTTATTGTGCTATCTATATTGTTTTAATAGATCTGGTAATAGTTAATCTCATGGATAAACCTAGAGAATGCATCTGATGGGTGCCAATGAGTAACACTTCTTCCAGTTTGCATTTTATGGTGCCTAGCAAGTCAGTTGACAAACTTTGGGGGCCAGGGAGAGTGCAGGGGGAAATAAAGGAAAAAATAAGGCTTACTAGCTTTGAAAAATAATCCTACTGAAAGGCATTTCTGAGGATATCTAGTTCAAAATGTAATACTTTCAACACCATTCTCCCCCTAATAAATCCTCCTTCTATTGTTTAAACTCTTCTAAGCAAGGGGGTCATTATATTATAAGGCAGCACCTCTTACATTGGAATCTCATTGTGAGACACACTTTCTTTATCAAGCTTAAATTGGCATTTTTCCTTCCATGCAATAGCCCTGGTCCTACCCTCTGAATAAGCCTCTGTATTCCTTCCAAGACTGACAATTTCAAATACATAAAGACAATTTTCGTGTCTTCTTCATGTTTTACTTTCTTCACTCCACCCATTCCACAGAGCTTCACACTGAGTTTCAGAGAGAAGAGAAGACCTGCCCAAGATAACAGAAAGTCAGAGCGATAGCCACTTTCTATTATACCACAAGGAGTGTGATGGTTAGTTTATATGCCAACTTGTGCTAGTCTAAGTTATGCAATTAAATACTAATGCAGGTGTTTCTATGAAGGTGTTTTGTAGAAGTGGTTAACATGCATCAGTTGACTTCAGAGGAGATTATCTTCCATAATCTGGGCGGGCCCTCATCTGATCAGTTGAAAGGCCTTAAGAGCAAGACCAAGGTTTTCCTGAGGAAGAAGGAATCTATCCCATCAAGGAACTGTAGGTCCAGCTCTAGAAGTTCCAGTCTGCTGGCCTGCCTTGGAGACTGACAGACAGACACGGGCATACACACTACTGGCTCTGCTTCTCTCTGCTTCTGCTTTGTCAGCTTGAACCCTGATTAATACAAGGAGCTTTATGCTTTACCCAAAGACTTGACAATGGGTGGGGAGGTGGGGGGATGTGAGGAGGATTTCAGACACTAAGACAAGACTGAAAGTGGAGACATTTATGGAAAGGGAGCCCCTGAGCTCCTCTCATTACCGGCCATGAATCTAGGGCTGGCCATGGTGGCATTGCTGGGCTGGTGGCCTTCCGAGAGCATAACAGAGCCTCATGCGTTCACAGGGGGTGTAGGTGGGGGGTGCCATGTCTTCCTCCTGTGCTCTTGGAAGAGGAGCAGACTCTGGCCCCCTTCACCCGCAGGCCCCTGGCTCTTCTGCTGCTGCTCCCTGCTGAATCAGGAAGGAGTCAACCAGGCTGTGCTTCTCCCCAAGGCTAATGACATCGATCAGATGCAGGTGACATGGGTTAGGCAAGCACCTGCTCTTCTGAGGCCTGGGGCTTTCTGCTAACCTGGGAAGGAATCTGCTGCTGCAGCTTGCTCTTGGGAAGGTTAGCTGAGAATTGCTTGCAATGGTGAAGCCTTGGAATGCTTTTAAAACAGCCCCAGGACACCACTGAGTACACAGAGTGAGCCAGGGATGGGGTGGGAAAAAGAGCTTTCGGCTCAGGGGATCAGCTTCCTTAGGGGGGAGAGGTGGTTGAGTGGCGTGACAACAAGCTTCATGGTTCAGCTGCCAAAGACCTAATTTTGGAATTTTTACTTACTAGTTTTGTGATATCTCTGAGACTCAGTTTCCTCATGTGTAAAACAGGGATAAAAATAGTACTTCTTTATAGGTTTCCATAAGGGTTATTTGCACTTGTAAATGCATGTAATACATATAACACATACAAATCTCCTGGCACATATGTGCCCAGTAAATGTTTGCTATAGTTATTACTATTCATTTCGTCCTTAAAACATTTGATTGAAGTTTCATTTGTTCCTAGCCTGGTTGGAAACTTGTCCTTAGCGTAAAGGAAAATTGTGAAGAGCCTAAGCCTTATCATCATGCAAGCCAGGGTCTCTTCCTGTCTCTGACTTTGAAGAAGTAATTTGCTGAGTTAGCTCATGTGAAAATGGGCATAAAAATACCCAGAATGGTGATGTAACAAATGGGTGTGAAAATAGTACTAGGTTCAGGCTGCCATGGTTCAAATCCCAGCTCTGTCACTTGATAGTAGTGTGGCCTTACACACAAGTGACTTAATCTCTTTGCTGTAGTTTTGTTATTGATAAACTGGAGACAACAACAGCACCTATCTCCCAGGGCTCTTATGGGGATTAAATGCATTAAATATGTATAAATGTTTGGAACAGTGCCTAGCACTTAGTAAGAACCTGATAAATGACCATGATTCTCACTGTGCTCTGAGTAAGGATTAAATGAGATAAATGCTTTAAAAATATCTGGGACCTAGCAGGTGCACAATAAAGTAACAGTGACTGTAGTCCCTGTTAGTGCATATAGTAGTAATAATAATGACATCATCATTAATATTCTGACTTTTAGAGACAAAATACACTTTTCTATAACGCAAAGTTCATCTTCAGGCCTTCTCTGTTTTCATCCCTTTCAATTTTCTAGATGAACCTGGCTGAGTCTCAGGTCCATGTGACTCCCCTGTTAAAACAGTAAGTCTTCAGTAACTTTCACTTGCAGAATAAAGTTCAACCTCTGGCTGTCTTTAATTTAACCTTCATGACTCAGCCCTTCACGAGCTTTTCCAACTTCACTTCTAGCCTCATGCAATTCCCCATCTCTTCCCTGCTTCCATAGCACCATCTGGATCCAAGACAATGATTCACATTAGACCACCCAGTCTGAAAGGGTGTCAGCCTGACGGCGTGAGGATCACATAATCATAATAGAAACCAGACAGCAGCGGCTTGCTGTGTACCAAGCATTAGGCTAAGTAATTAACATGTAGTCTTCTCTTTCAATTTAGTACTCACAGTGACCTTGTGAGGCAGGAATTATTAGTCCCTTTTTAGAAAGGAGTATGGGAGGTTCAGCCAGGTAAAATGACTTCCCCAAGGTGCAATGGTTAGTTCCTGGCTGAGTTGCTCACAAGCTTCATGTCTTACATCCCTGGCTCCTTATTTATTAAAAAAGAAACATTTTATTTAAGTATAACATGCACAGAAAAGTACAGATATCATAAATATGTGCTTTGATGAATTTGTATAAACTGAATATACCCGTGAACTAAAATTGAGAACATGAATAAACTCATCACCCACCCCCCATGTCCTTCTGGTGCTCCCTTCTAGCTCCTACTTCCCTGAAAGTAACCACTATTGTGATTCAGTGTGTTCAGAGACACACAAATCCTGTGTTCATGTGTTCAATGATATGGGCTTTTTGCTATTTTTGTACTTGATAAAAATGGAATCATTTGTACCTATATTCTTTAGTTCAAGATATATGCGTAAGATTCATCCATACCATTGCCTACAACTATAAATCATTCGTTCTCATTGCTGTAGGTATTTCATAATGAATTACCTACAATTCTGTGTAGATGGGCCTGGCCCCATGCAAATCTTCAACAGAGACAAGTCTATAAATCTGAGTAAACATCACGACACTTATCACTTGGAAAGATAGGGTCGGTGCTATGCATGTGAGCAGGCTATACATGCGTTAAAAATTAAAAGGAAGCAATATAAGCTGATATCCTTCAAGTTCAATACCTGGTTCATGTATTATTTTAAAGACTATGTCTAAATCCAAGCACACAACTTCACACACATGATTAAGAATTTGGAAATATCTCAGACTTTCTTTAGAAAGATAGGGACCCCAAACAGAGAATTGAGTGAACTGCTTCTGCCCAAGAGTCAAAAATCCCCAGCCCTGTTCATGCTTCTTGTCTCAGTGACTCACTGACCTCCATGACCTGGAGAGCATCTGTTTCCCTTTACCTGAGCTGACCTCCCTGGATAGGATACCATGGTCAGCCTAAACTTGGAGCTTCTGCCTGGTACATCCTTCTCAGTGGCCCTACTTAGTCATCCCTTCAACTGTTCTGGGTATTAGTGTAGTTTCTAGGTTTCCGGGTAGTGCTATGAGCATCCGAGTACCTAAGGATGCATTTCTGGTGTTAAACAGTTTTATAGCTCTGTATTAAACTAGACTTCCGTGTTAGACCTCCTAAGTGGCCGAGCTGCATGCATGTTTCCTCCTAACAAGGAAAATAAATGAGCATGCACAGCCACGCAGATATTATTGCTTTATTATCTCTGACAAGGAGCAGTCTCTGGAAGAGGTTGAATCTGGTGACTAGTTACTGCCACAACGACCTCAGTGTCAATTACACTAAGCAGGAAGAGCCTGTTTGGCAGGCATTCTCTGGCACCTTAAAGAAAGTCACGACTTCTCCCCATTCAACAGGTTAATTTCGACAGCTATTTTAGGGGATCTTGTACAGCCAACTCATTCTGCAGGCCCATCAGGATATAGCCATATTCAATAGTAACAGTGACACCTTTCATTTGCACAGCATTTTATAATGTAGAAAGCACTTCTTACGTGTGTTTCTTAGTGTCACGGACACACCCCACGTATATTTTATCAATACCCCCTCCTGCCGCACTTTACAGAAGAGAACAGTTTCAGAGATGCAGCTGTCACTCAGGTTGCACAGCTCAATCAGGCCTCACATGTGGCTCGGTGGACCTTAAATATCCTTTTAAAGATGTCCTGCCTTTTGCCTAAAACAAGATATGTGGGTGCCTAAAGAATCCTTCTGCAGATAAAGAGATTACCTGGTGATTCTTACCTTAAAGAAAAAAAATATGGAGTTAGGGTAGTTTCTCTCATGCTACACAAATGTAGACCTTCTGTCAACTACAAATTAATTCTCAACAGCTATTTGTAAGTGAGGAATGAGGATGGCCCTTTAACAACAAGTTAAAGGGCAACTCCAAACCTACAAACTGTGGTCGGTCAGAGTTAGGCTGGACTACCTGACCATCCCTGATTCCCCAAACCTGTCACTTCTGGTTTCTAGTTCTAGGGTCCACACTACTCCGCTCAAGGTTCCATCCTTTCCTGAATCTCCTTCACCACATCCTGATCCAGCTTCACTCTTGATGGGGCTCATGTCACCCCTGGGTTTTGCCACTTCTCTGGTTTTCGCCCAGGTTTGAGTCTTGCTATTCTCTACCATTCTGCCGATCCAGAGCCTGGGGCGGACTTGAGGCTCTTTTATGTGAGGAAATACTGGTTCTGCTTACAGATATCCCCCCAAACCCCATCCACTCCGGCAGGGAAGTGGGTTAGTCTTCTGTTTAGATGAGAGTAAAAGTGATTCTTACAGTCTTCCAATGGGGTGACTATGTGGTCCCCTCCCCATCTGGCATCTAAAACACAGACAAGTAGATAAATCACCCAGCATAAAACACAAGATTATCTATTTGACCAGTGAATTGATTATCTGCATCAAAAATCATCAAAATTTTCCTGTAAAAATCCAGACAGTGAATAGTTTAGGCTTTTGGGCCCTTTGGTGTCTGTGGCAACTACTAAACTCTGTCATTGTAGCATAAAAGCAGCCACATATAATACATAAATAAATGAGTGTGGCTGTATTCCAGTAAACCTCAATTTAAAGAAACAGGCAGCGGGTCTAATTTAACCTATGGGACATAGTTTCTTGACCCTTGATCTATAGGGCCAATTCCAGGCCAAGGATCCTACCATCAATTTACTGCAATATAGAATCTGCAAAAAAATTAGTTATGACATCAGACATTTGACAGCAGAGTAAAATGACCATGTTAATTTCTCTTCATTTAACTCTCCCACTGAAGAGGTAGCATGCTAGGTTGACAAAATCTCAAAATAAATGTTCTACTTAAATTTTGAAGGCAAGAAATGCTAATGGGAAAGACAGAGTAAAGAGAAAGTTCAGATGTTGTTGTTTTTCTGGTTGTAATAAAGGATCTCGACTCACAGTGGCTTACGCCAGTGCATTCATTACTCACATAGTTATACCAGAGTTGGGGGTTCTCCGTGTGGATCGAGCAGCTCTCAACTTGTCTTCAAGAACATAGGCCCTCTGGGTTTTTCTCCCCCGCCCCTCGCACTGTGTTGGCTTCACTTTCTTCTGTTGGTCAGCTTGCAGTTGCAGGACAGGTGTAGAACCTCCTAACATCACATCACCACAGGTCTGTGTCCAAAGCGGGAAGGAACGGGATTGGGCAAAGGGCCTTCCCCTCAGGTAGGTTTCTTTTATGAGGAGTAGGAATGTTGCTGAGGAGCCCCTCGGAAGACTTGGTCTCACCTTACCGAGAATTCGATCACATTGGCGTCCATAGCCAGTAACTAGCGAAGGAGAACGGGATGGACCACGGGCTTAGAAAAATCGTGATTCTGGATACAGAGAACAGAATAATGGCTGGCAGAGGGGAAGGGAGTTGGGGAACCGGGTGAAAAAAAGTGAAGGAATAAAGAAGTACAAATTACTGGTTACAAAATGGTCGTGGGAATAGAGAATATATAGTCAATAACACTGTGATAACTATGTATGGCGTCAGGTGAGTACTGATATATCAGGGGGACACTGCGTAAAGTCTCTGACTGTCTAACCACTATGCTGTACACCTGAAACCAACACAAAGTAATGTAAACTGTAACTGATAAAAATAAAATTAAAAAGAAAAGAAAAAAGACAAAATGGGCACTTTATTAAGTTAAATGATACAATTTCACAATAAAAATATAACAGCCCTGAAAAAAAAAAAAGAAAAATCGTCATTCACCCTCTGGGGGGAGGGGTACGTTCTCTTCAACGAAACTGAGTAGTATGTGCATGGAAGCAGGTGTTACAGGGAGGAGGGCGCATGGGGAAGGTCGTGGGTAGGAAACCAAGAGTTTAGATCACACAATGCAAGGGAGATCCGGAGATCCTCTGTGGAGGTGGCGGTATGCAGAAGAGCCTGCTGGGGCAAGGGGAGGATAACGCACTGTCTTGAGCTCAGCTCTGGCTGAGCCGAGCTTTCCAGTCCCAGTGGATCTCAGACACTAGCGCTCCTCACAGTCACCACGGGCCCTTGTTGAGATGCAGCGGCCTGGGTCCCTGTCCTAGAATTGTGATCAAATAGGGCTGGAAGAAGGGAACCAGGAATACGGTTTTTCGACAAGTCTCCCGGGAGACGTGATACAGGTAGCCTGCTGCTCACACCATGAGAATTGATCGCTACATGACTGAAGCCTGGATGAGTGATGGACACGGTAGAAGCAACTGTCATTCCACACTTCCAGTTTATCTTACAAGCAGAGATGTGGATACGGGAATGTAAATACTGGGAGCATAGAGCTTCCCTTTGTTGTGAGGAAGACATACATCAGGGACTTTTTCATCACATGACTATCAAGCCAAAGTGCTTGTATCAAAATGTATCTCCGACTACACATGTACAGAGCTGCAAGGCTGAACATGAAGTCAGGGGAGTTTATGTGAGTGGCATTTGTAAGCCACCTGGAATGTTATACAGACAACATAAGACAAGGGCTCTGGGTGCAGAGAAACCTGGTTTGGGTCCCTGACATTACAAATTTGAACATAGCCTAATCTTTTTAGCCTTGGGGTCCACCTACATGAAATGCAGGAAAACATTTTCCCTCTATCCTTTGATTGCATGATTGCTTAAAAAATTAAGAAATAAAACTTATCAATGTAAAGCATTTATTGTGGCACGTAGGGCCTCTAAGTCAATGTCAGCACTCATCACCATCTCTGCCCTCATCATATTTGCAGCAGTGGTGATGGTTTATTCATGTTTATGCGTGTTTATAGTTATTGAGGTTGTCTTCCTAACATTCTCATTTATAGATGTGAAACTGAGTCCCAGCTATGTGAAATGACTTGCCAAGTTTACCAAATTAGCTGGCTGAGGCGGGTCTCAAACTCAAATTGATTTGTGATTCTCTAGTCAAATTCTCTAATAATCTACATTCTAATTTCACAATGAGCACATGTGACCTAGTTTCCTGGCTCAAGTTCAGAAAGCACCCCACTCTGGGGAAAGCTGTTTCATTCTAGCCCCCTTCTTTCTCTGTCTTTCTCCTTATCTCTCCCTCTCTGGCCTGTGCCCTGGCCACCACGCAAGGGTAATCAAAAAGGGGAGTGAAGATGCTCATTGGCGGGACCCGGAGACAAGCCCATGTGGCTGGACCTGCTGGGAATTGACTACAATCAATTTCTCTGAAGGCCCATCCCAGGCTGCTGCGGTAAAGCGCGCAGGGAGCCGATCAATGGTGGCCCTGAGTGCAGCGGAGGGAGAGACGGAGCGGTGGCGGCAGCCCCAGGGCAGTCTGCAGCCCGCTCGCTGGCCAGCCTGAGCCCGAGGTCAGCCTCTGCGTCCTTCTCCCTCTCCCCTCTCCGCACGGCTCCCTGGCAGAAGTGTCAAGACAAGATGGGGCATCTGGAAACACATGAGAAATGTTCCAGGAAGCTCTGGGGGGAAGGGTGGGCAGAAAGAAAACTCATTTGCTAAAGATAATAAAAATAATAATAATCTTATATTCATCATCATAACTGTAATGACAGTAGTGGTAATAATGGTAGGGTACCTGATTTTATCTTCAGCTCTCTGAACGTGAAACTATATCTCTGTATCCAAATGCAAGTCATTTAAGGGTCATTGTTTTGTGGCAAATAGAATTCATTACATTTAATAAAATTTTAATTGATGTGAAGGAAGCCTAGTATTTCTGTTTTGTACAGTTGCTCTTTCACTAAAGAAATAGTCAAGTACTATGATAGTATAGTGCCTAGTATGCATTGCACTTTGCGCATAGTAGGTGTTAACTTCATTTTTAATATGTAAGACAGTGTTACATGTTATGAATAAAATATGCCTTTTGTTTTCAAGAAATTCAAATTCTAACAGTGTGTAAAGAAAGTGCTTCGTTCATCTGGGTTGCTGTAACAAAATACCAGAAACCATATAGCCTATAAACAATAGAAATTGATTTATTTCTCACAGTTCTGGAGGCCAAAAGTCTGAAATCGGGGTGCCAGCATGGTTGGGTAAGGGCCCTCTTCCAGGTTGCAGGCATCTAAGTGCATCCTCACATGGTGGAAGGGGCGAGGATGCTCTGTGAGGCTTCTTTGTAAGAGCAGGAGTTCCATTCATGAGAGCTTCACCCTCATGGCCTGATCAGCTCTGACAGGCCCAAGCTTCTAACACCACCACCGCGCTGGGTTTTGGAAGTCTGAGTGGGAAATTCAGGGGATACATTCTGACCATAGCACAGGGGATTATGATGATCAAGATGTGACTGAAGCAGTAAGAGAGCCAGAGGAAAACAGGTCAGCTCTGGTGAAGTCAGGGTAAAAGGCGGGGTGGGGGGAGGGAGTAGATGAGTCCCAACTAGAAAATCAGATATAATTTCTGCAGGAAGAAAAAGCCATTCAAGGCAGAGCAAAAAGCACAAAGGAAAGCAAGCGTACAGCAAGTTTGCTGGAGGGAAGAACCCAGTGTACTTAGAAGGTGCTTGAAGAAGAGTTACCAAAAAAGGTTGGAGGGGAGGGCAGGAGCTTAGAGAAGAAGGGTCCTCCTTTCACACAAAGAAATTTACACATTTTCCTTTTCCATCCCTTAGCCAATGGGCACCAAAAAGGGTTCTTGATAGAAGAATGTTCAGTTCTCATCTGGAAATTGGATCATTATAAATAGAAAAGAAGAGAGAGAACTGAAACAATTACGCAGAACAGGCAAGAAGACAGAGGTTCAAAGAGGTGAAGGAAATCGCTCTGATCAGCAGCTAATAGTAGATCTCATATCCATTTTTGACTTACATTCCAATAAGCTTTCCAATACTTTATACCAGCAAGGCAGGTAAGAGCACTGCTTTTAGAACTAAATAGACGTAGTTTAAGCCTTGGCTCTGCCACTTTGGGGCTAAATGACCTCGGGTAGGTCAATCAACCTCCTTGAGGCTCAATTTCTTCATCAATAAAATGGGGACAAAATGCCTATCTATTGAGAGAACACTGGATGCAATAATATATATATATATAAGGCTTTCAACAGAGTCCTTAGTATGTTGTAAGATTTTGATAAATGTTACCTGTCATTATTATTAACTTCAAATACCCTCCCCATGTTTCCTTTCTGAACCTTTCTTCCACTTCTTTTGACATCTCTTTGAATACTTTAGTATCTTGGATTAATTTTAGGCATTATGATAGACTATCAGAAAAGCTATTTTGGTTTGAAGGGACTTCCCCTCAGCATTTTCAACACACCACCCAGCTGAGCATCATATATCATCTAAAGAATGGTGAAGGGACATGAGAAAATTTGGATGGGCATGCAAACCGTCTTCAAGTATTTCAACGCTACCCATTTTAAAATGCACAAGACTCGTTCTTGTTTGGCTTCAAAGGTAAAAGTTTTACCAGTATGTGGAAGCTACAGAGAAGTTTGTTTCGTCTTGGTAAAGAGAATTCTATTGACTAATGTGGTCTGTGAATCAAATGTGCTAAATGACCTGGTAGCAAGTTCCCCCTCACTGAAAGGATTTGAGTTGAGATTGATGACTGCAAAAGATGTTTTAACTGGAGACTGAGTTAAATGATCTCCGGAGCCCTTTCACTAAAACCATGAAGTCGTCCACTAAATGTAAATAAAGGAGGCCATTTCCAAGTGTGTTGGAGTTTCTAAATGAGATTATTTGGTGTAGTGGGGTGTGCCTACTGACAGCCAGGAGCCAAATCCATCCTGTAGATGTGTGTATGTTCTCCAACACAGGGACAGATCTTTGTTCTGTATAGTTCACCACAGTCCACACCATCCCCTACTGTCCTACCCGAATGAATTTTACCCATTTACTTTAAGAGTTTGACCCTGTTTGAAAACAGCCTTAGACCCAAAGCCAGGAGGCTCATTTCTGCACTCGGCACTGCCAGGGATTTGCTCAACACCTTCCCATCTCAGTCTCATGGTCTTATCTGTGAAATAAGAGCAGTGGATTCAATACTTAACCCCCCCTTTGCTGTGCTAGCTTTCTGAGATCTATTATCATAAGGAGAAAAACGCACTTTAATGGCCTTCCTTGGAAAAGCAGTGTCTGTCTGTGAACCCCCTGGAGAGAAGTGGCCATGTATATGTTGTCTTTTCCAAGAAATGTAGTAATTTATAAAAACATCATTAATAAAAACCGATGAATCTGCCGTCAGCCTACTTGGCTTTTCCTGAATTCCCAAGATATTTCAAATAATTAAACTGAGATACAAATAGCTTAATATTGCCAATGTGTTCTCTGTTGAGATAAACACTTTTTAGGCTTTGTACTCAAAATAGCTAGGCCCCACCCTGTTTTAACGGAGCTGATTTAACTGACCAAAGTTTCATTTGAAGGTTATGGTTGCTGGCATTTCCCTATGAAAAGTGACAGTTAAAACTATGAAGAAAGTGATATGAGGAGAATCTCAAAGACTTAAAAAAGTGAAAACACAATGCAGTAACTGCCCGATCATTCTGAAGCTTGCGTGTGAGGTTCTGTCACTCCAGAGAGCAGCTCCGCTGTGACTGGAGTCCATTTGCTAACTGTGTGACACGGGGCGCTCCTCCTGCTCCCATTACAGGACAGTCCCTCTTATCTGCTGAGATCAGGATCTGTAATTGTAGGTTAATGGAAAGTCAGAGAAAGCAGGCGTGCACTGGAGTATTAAAGAGCCGTCTCCCCGCAAGGAGGGGCTAACTGGCAGTGGGCACTAGTCAAATCTTCAAAGAAAATGGAAAGTGTTGGTTAATACAGAGAATTGACTAGTTCAGAAGTCAAGGATGATCATGCTTAAACAATTAGAAAATACAGAAAAGCAAAATGAAAGATAGTTGTCTAAATCCACTCAGCTAACATTTTTATGTAATACTGCTAGAACTTTCTCTTCACAAACATTTTCTATATGTAATTCATATACATATATAGTATCTAGATATGCTTTATAATATATGTAACATAACATGTAAAGAGGTCACACAAATAAATAATTTTATTACCCACATTTCAACTAGTGTCATAAGCATCCATTAAGACTCATAAATATGAATACATATCATAATTTTATTAGCAATTTTATTTCCAGTTATTCACAAAATGCCACCTAGACACACTTCTGTTTTTCAGGTTTTCTACAATGAGAATGCATTAATTATGAGCAAGCACTTAAAAATGTGAAAAACAGAAAAACAAATGAAAAATGCAAATATACTTGTTAAGAAGTAGCACAGTTAAAGTTTAAGAGTGTGGGTTTGTGAATCAAGCATACCTGGTTTCAAGTGTTAGCTCTATTCCTACGAACTGTGTGACTTTGGGCAAGTTACGTAACCTCCCTGAGCTTCAGTTACACCATCTAAAAATGGGAGACGTAAATCACAGAGGCTTGTTGCAAGGGTTAAAGAAACCAGTGTCTATGCAGTGCTTTCCATAGACTCGGCACACAATTAAACGGTAAAATAAAAACTAGCAAACAGTAAGGATCCCCATTATCATTGCTGATTTATCGGAATTTGAAAAGATATATGACCAAGTGGGAAAAAATAACAAAAAAAATACACTTCATTTTAGAAGTTCCAAATACCAATACACATGTATGTTCCTTGATTCTTGGATATCACGTGTAGCAATACCTCATTCCATTTAGAGAATATTCCCCTTCCCAATTACAGATAGTCCAAGGTGGTTAAGAACTATTCAAGAAGACTTATTATGATAACACAAATTCACACAATTTTGCTAAGGGGCTATTGCTGCCCCTGTATCTTTCACAACTTTATTGAGATACTATTCACATAGTACACAATTTACCCACATTAAGTGCAAAATTTAGTGGTTTTTAGAATATTCACAATGTTGTGCAACTAGCATCATGATCAATTTTAGAACATTTTCATCACTCCCAAAATAAACCCCATATCCATCAGTGGTCAATTCCCATTCCCCACACTCAACTTTTTGAGGAACTGCCATAGTGTGTTCTAAACTGATTGTACCATTTTACATTTCCAGCAGAAGTGTGTGAGTGTTCCAATTTACCCACATTCTTTTCAACATTTGTTATTGTCTATCTTTTAATTATAGCCATCCTAGGGGGTATGTAGTAGTATCTCATTGTGTTTTTAATTTGCATTTATTTGATAGGTAATGACGTTGAGAATCTTTTCTTAAGCTTATTGGCCACTTGTAAATCTTCTTTGGAGAACTGTGTATTCAGACCTTTTGCACAGTGTCTGAATTGGGTTATTATTTATTTTATCATTGAGTTGTAAGAGTTCCTTGTATATTCTGGATACAAATCTCTTAGGAAATATATTATTTATAATTACTTTCTCCATGCTGTGGGTTGTTTTTTTCACATTCTTCATGATGTCCTTTCAGACATAAATTTTTTAAAATTTTGATGTAGCCCAATTTATCCATTTATTTTTCTGTCACTTGTGTTTGTAATGTCCCATCTGAGAAAGCATTGCCTAATCCAAGATCACAGAGATTTACATTTTCTTCTAAGAGTTTTATAGTTTTAGCTCTTACATTTAGGTCTATGATATATTTGGGTTATGTTTCATTATGGTGTGAAGAAGCCACTCACCACCACTTCTTTCGATGTGGGTATCCAGTTGTCCCAGCACCACTGTTGAAAGAACTACTTTTCCTCACTGAATGGTCTTGGCATCTTTGTTGAAAATCAAGTGACCATAAATGTGAGGGTTCTGGGCTCTCAATTCTATTTTATTTACATAGATTTGTGTCCTCACACCAGTACCACACTATCCCATTTTATATTATGTTTTGAAATCAGACACTGAATTCTTCAGATTTGTTTTCCCCCACTCAAGGTTCTCACCCCCACCCCCCACCTCCACTGCACCACACACCAAGTATGCTGAGCCCCTTGCATCTCCATATACATTTTAGGCCCAGTTCATCAATTTCTGAAAAAAGTCAAATGGTATCTTGTCAGGGATTATCTTGAATCCATAGATTGACCTTGACAGTATTGTCTTCTGACCCATTAGCATGATGTCTTTTCATTTCTCTGTATCTTCTTTAATTTCTTTAGTCAATGTTTCTGTTTTTCTGAATATATGTCTTGAACTTCTCTTGCTAGCTTTATTTATATTTTTTCAATGCTCTCATAAAGGGCATTGTTTTCTTAATTTCATTTTCAATTTTCCATTGTTAGTTTATAGAAATACATTTAATTTTTGTATATTGATCTTGTATCTTGAATATTGTTGAACTCACTTATTAGCTCTAATAATTGTTATGTATTCCTTAGGGTTTTCCACATACAAGATCATGACATCTGCAGATACAGTTTCTTTCTCTCCATTTAAAATATATATTAGATATGTGTGCATGCACACACACATATAATCCCTTGCATAGTACCTCCAATACAACACTGAAGAGATATGCTGAGAGCAGACATAAGTTCCTGATCTTAGAGGAACAGCTTTTAGTCTTTCAACATTAAGTGTGTTATTAGCTATGAGTTCTTTGTAGATGTCCTTTATCAGGTTGAGGAATTATTTCTAGTTTGTTGAGTGCTTTTATCATGAGAGAATATTGTATTTTTGTCAAAATGCTTTTTCTCTATTAAAATTATCATGTATTTTTTGTCCTTTATCCTATTAATAGGGTATATTACTTTGGTTTATTCCCATATGTTGAATCAGCCTTGCATTCCTGAGATAGATCCTACTTGGTCATGGTGAATAATCACTTTTGTATCATGTTGCACTCATTTGCTAGTAGTTTTAAAGGACTTTTGCATCTATACTCATAAGAGATATTGGTATTTAGTTTTATTTTCTTGTGATATCTTTGTCTAATTCTGGTATCAGAATAATAGTGGCCTTTCAGAATGCGTTGCACAGTCTTTTCCCCCCTTATATTCTTGGAAGACTTTGCAAAGAACTGATGTTAATTCTTCCTCAAAAGTTTGCTAAAATTCCTCAGTGAATCAGATCTTGGACTTTTCTTTGGGGTGTTTGATTACTTGTTATTCAGATTTTCTATTTCTTCTTGAATCAATTTTGCTAGCTTGTGTCTTTCTAGGAATTTGTTCATTTATGATAGGTTATTAATTTGCGGCATACAGCAGTCCATAGCATTTCCTTGCAGTCCTCTTTTATCTGTAAGGTCAATAGTAATGTTCCTTTATCCATTCCCAATTTTATTGAGTATTCTCTACTTTTTTTCATGGCCAGTTTAAAGATTTGTCAATTTGACTGATCTTTTCAAAGAACAGGTTTTGGTTTCATTTTCTCTTTTTTATATACGTTGGGTTTTTTTCTCTCTAATCTTTATGATTTTTCTCCCTTCTGCTCACTATGGATTTAGTTTTGTTTTTTTCCCCCCTTTTCCCAGTGTGTTAAAGCATAAAGTTAGGTAACTTCTTGCCCCTACATTTTAATGGAGTGCAGGCTCAGACATAATAGTCATAACAGTAAGAGCACCTATTTATTTTTTACTGTGTTAGATATTTGTATACATTATTGCTAGACTTTATAACAAACCTGCAAGTGAGGCATCCTTATCTCTATTTTACAAATAAGAAAACTGAGTTCTGAGGAGCAAATTGAGTCCCCGAGACTACACAGCAGAGCCAGTAATTACGCTCAGTTCTATATGGCTCAAAATCGGTGCTGTTTCTGTCCCACAAAGAGAAAGAACAAAGCATGAAATTGGGAGTCATTATACCTGACCTCATTTCCACTAAAAGCACCAACCTAAGTCCTGCCTGAAACTCATTTTCCCCAAAGCTTTGGACAATCAGTGGCCTCTCATGCTTTGGATCTCAGCTGAGCATCGCTCCTGGAAGCATCTCTGACCATTCTTTCAAAAAGAGGTCCATCTCCTCAACCTGCTTCTCAGAAGTCTACTTGTTTCTTTTGTTCATTCATTGTATTTGTTAATGTGCTACCATTTACTTGTTTGTTTATCAGTTTGTTTTCTTATCTTGCTTTTGGTCTTCTATCCTCATTAAAATGTAAATTCCATGAGGTCATTGTTTTGTTCATTGCCTTTTCTCAGCTTCCACCATAGACCCTGGTTCATAACACATGTTCAATAAATATTTGTAAATTGAATGAATAGGTAAGATAAGAGGTACCTAATGTCTGCTCAGCTACGAAGTTATAGAATTCCCTTGATGCTGTTTTCCAGTGGTAGAGATTCACTCAAAGAAACCCAAGAAAAAGGAAGTGAGAAACTCCCATAGAACTCAATTTCTAATCCTCACAGGAACTAGAACCTCACTGGGTATCTTCTCTCCCTTCTCTCTCTCCCTCCCCCCACCTCCCTTCCTCTCCCTGGCATCCCATCTCTGCTTCTGTCCATCAGACCTTCTAGGCTTCTAAGGACCAGCTTGTCAAATCTATTACAAATTTAAAAGTTTGTGTTTAAAATTTAAATTTTGTGTTTAAATTATCCACATGAATGGCCAAAGTCACATGGATAGTGAGTGAGACTAAATGCCAGGTCTTCTCACCCGCAACATACATAGTTACTTTGGACAGAGATTCAACATCTCTGGCCCCGGGCCCACAAAGCAGAATCTGTTTTGTAAAATTCCTTGTTTCACAGGCTAGGAATCTGGACACAATCCACTTATGGGACATTCAGCCTAAGGAGGGTCTCTTGACTCCTGCTGCTGAAGAAATTGCATTATTGGATTTTTAAATAAACTATTGGCCTGAATATCTAAGAGCCGTTCTTGCAGACCTTGACAGGTTTATTTTTTTTTTTTAAATTAAAAATCCTGGCCTGAGGCAGAATGAAAATGTCTTCAGATTTGCAATCAGTGCTTGTTTCAGATTTGAAATGCACATGAGAAACTGGAGTTTCGTGTGACCTGATCTTGGGACGCCACGCAGGGGACTGCTGACTTCTGTGAATCTAGGTGTCCTCGATGGGAACTGCCCTCGATCATTTCTAGGGGGCAAGAAAGACTCCAAGTACCCCCACGTGTGAAGACCATTTTCCTCCTTCTCTCCCAGTCTGACAGAAATCAATCAGTCAAACCGCACCACGTGATTGAGAAAACAAAGGGCCCGTGAGAGACCCAGCACTGGGCACAAGGCTGTGTCACACGGAGCTGAGCTAAGTTAGAAGAGATCACGGATGTGCACACACACTTCTGTCGGTGTGGGCGAGAGCACGCGGACAGCTCAGCACTGAGGCGGCATCTTCAGAAAAGTGCATGAGTGAGGCTTCCAGGTTACATTTTCAAATACAATAAATTGTCAGGGGGAAAAAGGCTTTCAGCCCCCACTAAAATAGCTGGCACACACTAGGATACCGAGTTGGGAATTTTCACAAAAATGTTTGGATTTCATACATGTACCTCAAGAAGGCAATGCCTCGGGGATTGAAGTAACAAATGATTATCTTCCGATGTAAGAGGGTACATAAAACCGAATTGTGTATTTACTTTATTTACTTGTTTATTAATACTCCCCAGGTTCCACAAGGATTAATGCAGAATTCTAAAAAGCATTTTGTTTTTAAATGCCCTTGGTAGAAATCCAGTTTTTACATCTAAGCTGAAGTCAGAATGTTGAAGCAGAGTGGAGATCGAGAGGACTTTCGGCACACACCCCATCCCAAACTTCACTGCAGTACATATTTCAAAAGCAGAACTCACAAGTGAAACAACTGACCTGAATCTTCCCCATTAGTAAAATTACGGAGTTAATACTTGCACTCCAGTCCTCTGAGTCCATACCAAGCCCCCATTACCAGAACCACCTCTGATTCACGTCACTCCCAACTCAACAAACCAAGCGCCTGCGCCAGGCCAGGCTCTGGGCTGGAGTTGGGCTCAGAGGGATAAATGAAACATGGCTCTGGCTGTCCAGGAGGTCATGGTCCAGTGAGGAAACAAACAGAGAAATACACACACGGTTGCCCTGGAGCAACAGCTGCAGGAGAAATGGAAAGAGTTATCAAAGAATTACTTCTCTGAAAGCTGCTGATCCCAAATAGTATTTTTTTCCCAAGCAATTCCTTTCAAAATTTTAAGAAACAGATAATTCTCTGTACCTCATATGCTGCTCCAAGAGCAGAAAAGTTGAACAGCTCTTTAGGTCACGGTCTAAAACCAGCAAAACTTGCCAAAAACAGGATTCACAGGTGTCAAAGACCACATTCCCACCCAGGGCCCAGCCCCAACCTTGGCAGGGCTGCAGGGACCAGGTGTGGACCCCTGAACCAATGTCAGCTGACCCACTGGCCAGCCAGCAAATAACAGAGTTTCTCTCTCGAGCTGTGGGAAATAGAATCAGAGAGAGGATGCGTACCAGGGCCATTTAGATGTCAGCACTTGGAGGACAGTTTATACATTAAGGAGCATCTGCCAGCAGAGAAAGTTTTCTAAGTGAGAGAGGATAGAGAAAAAGAGAGATCAGAGGCTCCAGAAGCCGAGGGAAGCAAAATATCATGTAACTTTGAAGAGACAGAGAGTGGCTTCGGTTTCCAGTAAGTTGCCTAGCTCCAGTTCCCGTGAGACCACGCGGTATCGGCTTCTGTTTCCATGGTGTTGCCTTCTGAGTCCCTTCAGTGACAGCCTCTTCACCACCCCCACTGGCTGCACTCACTGCCCCTGTGCTTCATGGCATCGGTTTCTAGTCTGTGTAATAAAGGTAGCTTTGTGGCAATAATAATGGCTTAAAACAAAGAGACAAAATTATCATTAGTGGCAAAAGATAATATTTTGATACCTAGAACACTCAAGAGAATCAACTAACAACTATTAAAATTAATAAGAAAGCTCAGCAGAGATACTGGGTACAGGGTAAATACACCAAAATAATAGCATTTTTCTTTACTGGCAATAACTACTTGGGAAATATGATTTTAAACTATCTTATTCACAACAATAACAGAAAACATAAAATGCTTATAAATAGCTTTAACAAGAAATATGTAAGGTACCTATGAGAAAAAAACCACAAAACTTTACTGTGAGATGTAAAAAATACTTGACTAAGAAGGATGATAAACAGTGTTTTTGGGCAGAATAATCAATAATATAAAGAGATCAGTTTTTCCTAAATTAACTTAGAGGTTTATTATATTTTTCAATCAAAATCAGGACAAGATTTTTGGAAATTTTAACAAGATGGTTCTGAATTCACCTACAATCATGATAGGTAAAAGCAGCTGAGTCATTTTTGAAAAATAAGAATTATTGGAAAGGCTTACCCTCCTATATTATACAGAAAAATCATAAAAACATTATGTTTCTGGTATAATAAGACAAGTCAATGGACAAAACAGGCTTTGAAAAATAAGACTGAGTTTACACACACACACAGACATTTAATATATGATTAAAATGGTATCACAAATTTGTGGGGGGAGTATTATTTTTAATACATGGTTGTGGGGCCCTTTCACAAGGGGTTAAAGGTCTTGGAGTGCAGAGAAACACTCAGCAATCCTGTCTACTTTAATGCCTTACATGTTTATAAAATAATTAAGTACTTTTAATTTTAAAAAACAAAAAGTAACTAATAGCAAGAATTAATCAAATTGAGAGGCAAAGAAAAAAGAGGATATTTTAACTTAAAAAGGGAAGAAATTACCCACAAGAAGAAAAATTTGATGTTATTATAAAAAAATTGAAAATATTTTGTATTTTGCCCTGGCTGATGTGGCTCAGTGGACTGAGCACCAGCCTACGAACCAAAGGGTCACCAGTTCAATTCCCAGCAAGGGCACATGCCTGGGTTGTGGCCTAGGTCCTCAGCAGGGCGCGCAAGAGGCAACCACACATTGATGTTTCTCGCCCTCTTTTCTCCCTCCCTTCCCCTCTGTCTAAAAATAAATAAATAAATAAATCTTTAAAAAAAGAGTTTGTACTTAAACATTAATGACAAAAAAAGCAATACTAGGGGGCAAAGTGGAAAAATTTTATGCAAATGTAACAGAATAAGGGTTAATCTTATGAAATAAAGAAAACGGATACAAAACTTTCAGATTCCAATTGATATATGGCCATAAAATGTCACAAGAGGCAATTTGTAAAAAACAAAATGCAAATACTAGATAAGCATATGTTTAAAAGAGGCAACCTCACTAGCAATTAAATAAATGCAAATTAAAACAATGAGCTCTTATCCTCACCTCTCAAATTAGCAAAACCGGGAAGCAAAATTCTCCTCTAAACAGGGCCCTGTAATACAGCACTCTTCTCTGCTCCTGGGAATATAAATTTGTGTATCTTTTGAGAAAGCAATTCAAGTATTGTATCTAGAGTTAAATACACTGAAATGTTTTAAAGCAGTATTCCCATTCATAAGGTCCAAAGAAACTAATTTTGAACAAACTGAAACTATCCCGAGATATACATTGCAGAGCTCTGTGCGTGCGCACATGTGCGCATTTTAATAACAGCATAATTAGAAGCAAAAATACACTAAAAAAGAAAGAGCTGATTGCAATTGTGGTATATTCCATATGATAGAAATTAATGTACGCATTGTAAATGAGAGTTGGGAAGGATTTTTAATTTTAAAGAAGTCCTTATTAGTATCACATTTTCAAAAATAGAAAAAAAACGCTCCACATACATTATGATTTCACCTAAGTTAACACACGCAACAAAAATATTTCAAACACGGAACGGCCATTAGTGATTTAGACTAGGGACAGAATTCCTAAGGATTTTCAAAATTTTTAAGCTCATTTTCTACACTTTTAGTTATTTTTTTAAAGATTTTATTTATCTATTTTTAGGGGGGCAGGGAGAGAGAAAGAGAGGGAGAGAAACATCAATGTGTGGTTGTCTCCTGCACGCCCCCAACTTGAGACCTGGCCCACAATCTAGGCATGTGCCCTGCTGGGGACCAAACTGGTGCCCCCTCTGTTCGCAGGCCAGCACTCAGGCCACTGAGCCACACCAGCCAAGGCTACATTTTTAAATATATGTGTAAAGGAATACATATTGGATTTTATAATCTGGAGCAAGAAAGGGAGAGAAAAAGGGAAAAGTCATCTGACTACAATGAAACAAGTGCTGTGATACAGGCCTCGGCTTTGTGAGCACCGAATCGGTCTTCCGGAGTCCCGCAGGAAACATCTCCACTGGAGCTTACGGAAGTGGGCTCTGGGCGGGGGGAGGCCATGGAAGGGCGTTCTTGGCAGGGCCCACTTCAGTAAGAGGAGGTAAGAGAAACACAAATTTAGAGTTAAACACTACTGTGACACATGCAAAGGTGGAAATCGTCATCTGTTTATAGAAAAAAAGCATGAAAACAAAACTAGGTAGTTTATGCTCAAAGAGAAATTAAGCAGTAAACAATGAGATATGGGAGCAACAGAGGAAAAGAGAACCAGGGGAAATAACAGTGTGCTCCCCGCTGGGTCCTCTCTTCCAGCCTTCTACCCTGTCCATCCATGTAATCCTCTCCATGTGTCCATCATCCCGTACATTCAACCTGCCTGACCCTGCCTCCCATTCTGCCACATTTCTCACTCTCCTCAAGCCATTGCAACAAGGACAGAAAGAGAGTCATGGCCTGTTCAACTCCGGTAAACTCTGGGGCCTTCGGTTTTCTCAGCAGGGGACTACCAAGTTTAGGGTGAAAACGTTGCAGTGATTTGTGTTTTTTTTTTTTTGAAACCTTCTCACTTGAAAAAGGAAGGCAATTCTATATAGAAGGTTATTGAACACCTCATTAGCCAGTTAGATACTGACTTAATGCACGAGCAATCTTCTCTGTGTAAGACATTGTGCTGGATTGATGCAAGCAACTGTAATGGCTGAATAACAAAGAATCCCCGCTGCAATAAATTTATAATTTAAACTACTGGGTCTTAAAGTTGGCTGCCCATCATAATCGCCCAGGGAGCTTTAAAAAACACTGATGCTCAGATCACATCCTCAGAGACTCTAATTTAATTGGTCCAGGGTGCGGTCTGGGCACCAGGAGTTTTAAAAGCTCCCCAAGTGATTCTAATGGGAGCCAAGTTTGGAAACTACTATCTAAAGGGAGTGGAAGACAAAACGCCTCCTCATTAAATGGTCCCAATCACATCACTTTCCTGGATCAAATCCTTAATGGATTTGCATGTGAAAGTAAGTTAAAACTCTTAGTTGGCATTGATGGCCCTGTGTAATCTAGCATTCAATATCTGCTGGACCTTATGCCTCTGAGGCTCCCCGAGTATTGGACCTTACTCCTCTGAGGCTCCCCAACAGAAGGTCTTTTGCTTGAGCATGCCTTTAGGCTGCTGACTCTGCTCCAAAACAGAAAATAGGCAAGTATCTGCCAATTTTAATTGTTTGCTATTGGCTACCTAGAGAAATGTGCTTAGAAAAATCCTGAGACCATTACAAAGCTCAAACGGAAAAAGCAACATGATCTATTACTAAGGTCTGCCATGGGCAAGAAATAGAAAAGGGCAGATCAAGTGCTAGACATTTACCATGCTGGCATTATTCCCCTCCCCCTGCTCCCACCGTGGGTCTGTAAAGTCCTCCAGACCATCCTTGAAAGCACACCATAGGGGCCTTTCCTCTTAGAAGCCTGCTCATTGCCTTCCAGATTCTCCCTATCCTTCCTCATAGAGTTTGTGAAACTTTCCTCTTGAATCCCCATTAGCACTGTGTTGTCACTTTTACTACAGAAATCAATATCAGCTTCTGTGAACATGCCTCAAATACAACATGACTGATTCTCCAACTTCAGCTTGCATTGCAATCACATTGGGCTTTTGTTATAACACACATCACAATTTCTGATTCAGTAGGTCTGGGGTATGGCTTGTGCAGCCATCAGCCTCAGCTCCCAGGGCTGGGTACCACACTTGACAACCATTGTTCTAGAAGGCCTGTCTCACCTCTTAGCAATATCTTGAACATAGTGGCTGCTAATTTTTCATCAAATTAAACCACAGCAATCCTAGACAGATACGGTAAGTGAGAAATGATAGGTGCAGACACACTCTGTAAGAAGTCACATTGGTTTGGAATGATACAAAATTTTTAGATGACAGATTATCTTTCAGACAGAACAGAAATCGGGGTGATTCCTGGCTCAGTACCTAGAGCTGGGGTCAGGGACAGGGAGCATTTCCGGAAGATGCCAGGCTGGTAATTTGGAAACATACTAATTGTCTCCATCTGTCTCAAGCAGGCAGGCCCTGAATCAACTGTGGATTTCACAAGGAGGAGGAGCGCCTGTGAGTGTGACCAGGGGTGGAATGAGGGGCCCAGGGAAGAAGAAGCCCTGGCAGTAGACTTTAGGAAGAATTTCATCTTGCATCTCTGGAAATATGTCTCCATTGGCTTTACTGAAAGCTGCCCCAAGGCTGGTGGGGGAGGTGGGGGAGCCGATAGAAGATGAATGAGAGGACTCTCTGGGAAGATTTTCCCGGCTCTCACCGTCTGGGTTTTAAAAGCCATTTCAGCAATTGTTCAGAGCTGTCAAATGTCTCTGTCAGATCGATAGGTTACTGTGGAATTTGCCCAGACTGTTGGCCAATCAAAATGTAAATTCCAGATAAATTTAATACATAAACCAACTTGTCTTCCTCAAGCCATTTTGAAAGTCATGAAAAGTAATTTGACTTTTCCTCATGACTATCATACCGGAGACACATTTCTGCTGGTGTTAAGCATTTATTTGGCCTCGAAATTCATTGTGGGTCCAGTGATGGCAAGGGAAATGCAGTTCTGTGCGCACTTCATGGCCGCGTCACCCACGTGCCTCGGAGAAGGCTGGCAGGTTCGATTATTTGGGTGCCCTTTATGGGAAATATATAAATTAATATGAATATGTGTGGTGTCTGCATGCACATGAGGGGGTGAGATCCGCTTGGGAGAGGTGTGATGAAAAAGTCACGAACTCCCTTTTTATGTCTCCCACGGGCAGTCTCGTTTTCTAAAACACGCACCGTGCGTCTGGATGCATGATTATGCGTGTGCATGTTGCAACCTATCTTTTCCAACAAGAACCATAAATCTTTACATGGAAAGAAAAGATTTATAGCCCAGCCAGGATGGCTCCAGGCCCCATGGGAAAGTAAGCATTAGAGGCATGCCCTAATTTTTCACATTGAAAAAAGTCATAATGGGAAAATCATGTAAGCAAGAGGTATAAAGCTTTAAACTGAGGAACATCTAAAGTAGCAATTTTGCATTGAATTATTTTTCCTGTGGTCATTAGACTGCAGATGACCTACATCGATGTGACATTAGTTTATAAAACACTTTCACATCCATTATGCCATTGGATCCTCACAATGCACATTGAAGAAGCTAGGATGGCCCTCTTTTCACAGGTGGGGAAATTGAGGCTCAAGTAGGTGAAGTGGCTTGACCATAGCTGTATGGTAAGGGTAGAGCCAAGACTTGAACCCAGGTGTCCAGAATATTCCCCATTGTACGCTCAGGTACTTTCTACCCTCCCTATCCTAATCTACCCTTTCATGTAATACATTAGGTAGGCTTTTATATCATATTGTTATGGCTGCTGTAACAAATTACCACAAATTTGGTAGCTAAAGACAACAAGAATCTATCCTGTGGTAGTTCTGAAATGGGCCTCGGTGGGTTAAATCAGTGTGTTGGCAGGGCTCCATCCTCCAGAAAGCTCGAGGACAGAATCTGTTTCCTGGCTTCTACCAACTTCTAGCTGCATTCCTTGGCTCCCTTCAGACTTCCAGTTGGTGGATTCTTTCTCATGCTGCCATCTCTCTAGCTTTCCTCATCTGCCTCCCTCTTCCATTTTCATAGATCCCTCTGATTACAATGGGTCCACCCAGATTCTAACATAGAGATAATCTCCCTATTTTAAGGTCAGCTGATTAGCTCCCTCTGCCCATGCAAACTAACATAGCCACAGATTCAGGGATAAGGACAGCTGCATAGCACAGCTCCCCTGGTTTTTAGCTTCTAATCGGTTCAGCCAGTGCAGGAGATCAGGAAGTGAAGTGAGAGCAGTCCAGGTGTTTATTTCCCCTGTTTCCTCCTTACTGTGCTGCATTTCTGCAAAGGCTGCATCAGTCCATTAAGGTCACAGCTCTGTTAGGTGGTCCACTCCTGTAGCTAATGATTCCTCTGGTTTCCATCCAGCCCTTGTTCCAACAGGCCTGGGGTGGTAACAGCTTTCCTTAGTTGTTATCTCCTTGTTGCTTCATGACCCTTGGTGGGGTCCTTAACCTTCCCCACACCTTTGTCAGCAACCCTTCCATTAAGCCACTTTCAATCACTCCTTTAAGTGTAGCATCTGCTGCTTGCCAGGACCCTGACTGATGGATGAAGGAAACACCTTCCAAGGTCAGCTCTTTTCCCTACA
>CM052540.1:11320903-11365033 GCA_028533065.1 Trachops cirrhosus | reverse complement strand
ACCTTTCCTTATCTTTCTTCTGGAGTGGTCTCTCTTCCTCACTTCAAATTCACAGTATTGTATGAAATTTTATATGATGGATAATTAAAAGTAACAATAATAACCCACAATGTTATTAAACATTGACTGTGCTAGTCACTGTCCTGAGTTCTGTGCACACACCATCTCATTGTGTCCTTGCACACAGCAGTCCTCGGACGTAGATGCAATGGTTTTATCTACTTTATAGATTAAAAAAAAACCCCGAGACTTGCAGTGTTTAAGTAAATCACCCAAAGTCACAAAGCTACCATAAATAATATCATAAAATGATGTAATTTATGAGTAAAGAATTTCTTTTAAAAACACTTAATTTATTATTAGAGAAAGAGAGGGAGAGAATCATCAATGTGTGGTTGCCTCTTATGCACCCCTGACTGGGGATCTGGCCCAAAACCCAGGCATGCGCCCTGACTGGGAGTCAGACTGGTAACCCTTTGGTTCACAGGCTTATGTTCAATCCACTGAGCCACACCAACCAGGGATGAATAAAGGATTTCTTAAATGCCAACTAAGTCAACCAGTTATCCAATGCTTGGACTTTTTCTTTAGCATATGAAGAATCTAGATCTAGAGAGATTAAAGTGTCTTGTTTCAAAACAGGTCACTGGAACAAATGGGTTAGATGGAACCCGGCAATTCCAGCACAGGGCTATCCCTACCATGCCAAGTGCAGCTTCACACGTTTTGACTGATGAATATTCTCAGCCCATCAGGAGCACTGGCTCAACATCAAGGCAACTGAGGGCTGGAGAAACCGTCCCACAATTCTCAGGCGAATCCATGAAATATCTCTGCTTTGCAGCATCTATGACCTGTGGATGGAAGTAGTCCTCAGTCGGCAGTTCACAGACCATAGCATCAGCATCTTCTAAAAAAATCTTGTTTGAAATGAAAATTATTGGGTTTGAAATGAAAATTATTGGTTTGAAGTGAAAATTATAAACCGAGACCAACTGAATTATGAACTCAGGGGATAGGGTCCAGGATTCTGGTTAACGAGCTTTCCAGGTAATTATGCTGCTTGCGAAAGTTTGAGAACTAGCCCTGGCTGGTGTAGCTCAGTGAATTGAGCATTCTCCTGCAAACCAAAACATTACCAGTTCCATTTCCATCGGGGTACTCAGGTTGGGGGGCAGGGCATGCAAGAAGCAACCAATTGATGTTTTTCTTACACAACGATGCTTCTCTCCCTCTCTTTCTCCCTCTTTTCCCCTCTGTCTAAAAATAAATAAAATTTTAAAAAATAAAGTTTGAGAACTACTGTACCAGCGCAAGTTCTAAAGCACAGATAGAAATGTGTGTTACTACCACAGCAATTCCATGAGTTTTCTGGACTTCTGTGTGGTTGACTTGTTTGTTTCCTGAAGCATCTGTTTTTTTTTTTCTTAGTAGACTCACTTGGCCATTAGCATCTGAATTGGGAAGAATGGGGGAGGGGAACAGTTCCAGCAAGGTCAGCCAGCTTCTTGGCTTATCTACCTCAAATCTATTTCCCTCTCCCTCCTCCTTCTTCTTCTTATCCTTCTCCTTCTCTCTCTCCCTCTCTCCCTCTGTCTGTCTGTCTCTGGGTAGAGTTGTCATTTTGGTCCTCAGTATAAAAAGATTAATGGAAAAAAAAGTCAGGGCTTCCTTTTATGAATATGAGAAAGCTTTGTTCAGGCTTTTGCTAATGCAGCTGTGCCTTGATTTTCAAGCCCCAATATGGTAGTTTGAATTATGTTTTCTAACTCTTTATCCCTCTATAAGATGATTTCATCTACACACTTTGCCTTTGTAGTGCCTCTGTTGATGGAATATATTTCCTTGTCCCACTGATGTTGACCTTGATTTCTACCAATGCAGTGTAAGCATATGTGACATGAGCAGAGGCTTTATACTTGCTAACATGGCATGGTCCTATTGATCATCTTAACCCATCATTAGAAGAGCATGCCCCAGGTAACCAGAGGATGATGGAGCATGTGGATGATACTTAAATCCAATACTTTGCCTAATGCGAAGCCCAGATGACACCAGCTGAACTACAGCCAACTCAAAGGTTTGTGAATAAGAAAATAATTGTTCCTTGTAAAGCACTAAGAGTTTGATGTGTTACCAACAATAACTAATATACTCAGACTATCTCAGAGCTTACCGAATAATCTGCAGCCAACCTTCACAAGAGAAGAATAAATATAAGCATCCCAGTCACTCCAAGAAGAGGTCTTAGAATATGACCACAACAATAACCAGAGAGAATTCTGCTTCTGCTTGGGATGTAGGAGATATAGGAGACCAAGACCAGCTATGGCTCCCACAACTAAAACTATCAGAAAACATCATATACCTTTAAAGTCACTGAGGATTCGAGAAACTAAGAAGTCTAAAAGAATTCAATTTCAGGGAGAGTTGAACCCATACTTCATGAACCAAAAATAATGGCTGCTTTTCTCTCTGGCAGCATCTGCCATGTTTAGGCAAGAGAGGGTAGAAGCTTAAGCCTGCCATAGGCATAGGGTCTTGTAAGCAGTAATGATAAGTCAATAAAGACTTTCATTGTTCTCTAATCTCATATGATGAGTTGCAATTTGTAGAACTCCACATAGCAAAACAGTGCTGGTTCTCCCAGCCACTAAGTCTTCCCCACACGCCTTCAGCTGAGTGCATGGTGTCACTGCAAGAGGATGAGGACTGGACTGGTAAGGGAACAACTTCTCTTCATCTAACAGCCCTAGAGCTCAAAATTTCTACTAAAGAAATGGCCCAGTAATGCACACAGGATACATCTTGATCCTGGATATTTGAAACCAGAGGTGAACTAAAACTAAATAAAGCTGCAACTCAGATGTGACCTAACCCAACTCATGACTGAATCTAATTGAAGTCATCACACCCTTATTCTAGTTTCCTTGCTGAGGAGTTTTTTTCTCTCTGGGGTAAAAGAATATTTATTCCAGTTTCTATGAATGTTTAAAACACAATATTTGACATACAATAAACTTTCAAAGTCTGCAAATGAAAGAGGCAACTGCGTGCTACCCATAAACAAGAAGAAAAATAGCCAATAAATATAGAAACACAGATGACTCAGAGATGACCCACAGGTACTGGAATTAACAGGTGATGACTTTCACAAATTATAACCATGCCATAAAATAACTTAGAGGAAGTAAAAGAGAGATAAAAATGAGAAATGTAAAGGAGAAATAGAATCTGTAAAACAGTTCAAAATAAACAGTCTAAACTGAAAAGTACATTAGCTGAAAGAAAGAATTAATTGGATAGGCCTAGCATCAAACCTGACACAGCTGAATAAAATAACAGTGAATTCAAATACAAATCAATAAAAATTATACAACCTGAAGCATGAAGAAAAAAAGTAAAAAGGTACATGTAAGACAATAATAAATGATGTAACTGGAGTTCCAGAAGAATGGAGGAGAAAAAATATTGGAAGAACCAATGGCCAAAGATTTTCCAAAATCGATGAAAGATATCAAATCATATATCCAAGAATATCTCTGAAACTCAATTATGTTGATGAAAATCCTAACCAATCTCAAGATGCCAGGCATGAGCGTTGGGTACCCTAATTTCCCCTTGCACCAGTATCTGTTCCCTTTGTTCACTCTCACTGGTGAACCTCCTGACATAACCCCTACTCCAGCGGCTCTCAGATTCTCTCATGGAACTCTCCCTGTACTGAAGAAGTCCCCCTTGGGAGCTGCTGATGCCTCCACAACTGTCCACCTCAGGCTAATTTCCCCCACATCAAGCCACCAAGGGAAGTGGTGACTGGGTGTTCTATGCATCAAAATGATACTTGTATAGTGAACACATGACCAGAAGGCAGCTCCTTCATAAGGCCAGTGATGTCTGATTTATTATGAAGTCAAGATTCTGCCTGGTAGGAATATTCTTAACTAGCTAAGCAAACCACCAGGAAAGAATATTGAAAGAATTGGTAAATCCGTAGGAAGGAAAGAGATGAAAAGCTAACATGAAAAAGAGATACTGTGAGACTCTGGAGAGAAGCCACCTTGGATTATTCATTTAATCTGTGCAAGATGCAGAGCACACAGATTTCATTTGCAGGTCTACTACAAATGCTACTAGAGTGCTTGTTGCTTTTGCCACCATGAGTAAAGCCGTGGTTCTGCCAGAATAGTCTGATTTTCTGTCTCTAAATGATCTGAAGGTCTTTGCCTGGAACCTGATTCTGTCATAAATAGCACAGGGCAATGATCCTATATCCTGAGGTTGCTATACCATCAGACAGTTGTGTCCTAGATTGCTTTCTTCCTCCAGGTCCTAATGATTGTGACCCCTCTCTATCCTATCCTAGCTCATTCCACCCTTACTCCCCTACCAATTCCTTCCTTTTTTAGATATGTCTCTGTTGGTCGTTAGTCCTAATCAACAAATATTTAACACCAACAATGTGCAAGCCACTATGCTACTTATAATAAATAGACATAGCCAATAGGTTTTTTTTTTTAAATGAAAACTCTGCTTAATCAATAAAGGCAGTTTAGAGAGTTTTATTATGAAGGATTCTGAGGCCTTTTCCAAGCAGTACTATAAGGAATGCTGTGATCAATTGTCAGTCTGCCTGTAGCAAGGGATAAGGGAGAGGCAGCACATTCCATACCTGACAACTTGGCTGTAAGGGATGTACATACACAGTAAGGGGGTCCCTGTCTCAAAGAGTCTCTCAATTTGTTGGAAAAACAGACAAACACATAAGTTGTTAAATCATAAAGACACACAAGCCAACAATGAAATGTTAACAAATTCTAATACAACATCTGTGGGAGGGTAATTTATCTTAACCAGGATTGAGAAAGGTCTTTGATAGGGAGGAAATCTGAGCTTTTCCTTAAATGGAATTAAAACATTTGTGAGTCCAAGTCAGAGTTACAACTGTAAGTGGCTTTTGGCCATTTAATGTTGTGTCACTTTTCTCTTTTCAAACCCAGCATTTCATTCTGGAACTTGTGAGTTTGATGCCTGATCTTTATTAGAGTTGGGGAAGCTAATCTTAAGCATGATCTCCAGATTCCATCCTGAGTTCCTTTAAGGCAACATTTCCTGGCCCTCCAGCTCATGGTGTACATAATCCCACTCCAAACCCACCTTTGAGCACTTCAGGGGCTTGGGATCCATGTTCAGGCTCCATGAAGAGAAGAGGATTTCCATTGGCTCACAATATACCCATTTTCACACCATCAGGGGTTAATTGCCTTCCTTGATACATTACATTTTCCTTTTCACAAGTGACATAAATGCCTTAGAAATAAAGTGGAAATTTATCAATTTAATTGGTCATATTTTTGCATCAGAGACTGTCTATCTGGTGAGATTCAGATGTAGGAGTCAAAGTTCAGTTCTCCATTGTGTGAACACAGAGAGATGGCTGGGTCTGCTCAGGAGGTAGCCCTGACTCAGCCACCTGTAATGGTAAGCAAGTAACTGACCACAGTGCAAATGAAGGGCAAAAGAGAGGGCTATCCATGAACACGGCATTTGCTACACAGTAGTCCTGCCCATTAGCAAAAAATGCTGCAATGAATGTTCTGGGCAGGACTAGGATGGAGCGAACAGATGGGCAGTAACATAGGAAAAGGACATAGCTCCCTCCTCCCCAGTCAGCTTTAAAGCTTCTCCCCAGACTCATGAGATCCACCCAGTAACTGCCTAAGAACCTGGCATATCAGGGCTAACCTCAACAGTCATATTCTTTTTGAAAGCATAGAACAGAAACAACCAAAACAAAACACTATATGAATCATTTGAGAATAATACTTTTGACTAATTATAAATGTATTTGGAGTTTAGAGAAGAAAGGTCAGTATGAGCTGAAGAGATTAGGAAAGCCCCCAGAATGAGGCTGGATTTGAACTGACCTTGAAAAATAGGAGGAGATACTATATAAAGTAGTAGTATGCTTTAGAAAAATAGGAGGCAAGATGTGAATATGTATATACATTCAACAACAGACAAATAACAAGAGAATACATTCCAAGAAAGGTAGGAAGATAAGCAAAGGAGCGGAAGTGGGACTCAACATGATTTGTTTGGGATGAGAAGGATAATTTTGACTTGACTTGTGAGTAGGGAACATTGGGAGATGTTTGGATGGGTGAGATGGAGTCAGATTTTGGAGGGCCTTCAAATGAGTACAGGATTTAAAGAAGATAATTCTTATGGCTCATGAAGAGGAATTGGCATTGGGGGGGCTGGCTTGGAGGCTGTCACAAGAACTCCAGCCAGAGGTATTGAAGATCTACAACATATGGTTAGATGCTCAAAAATAGCCCTAAGCCTAATGGATGAAGCCTGGATTGGCGGAAATGGCAGCAGAAATGGAGATAAAATGTCAATTTAGAGAGACAATTCAAATGAATAGATGTCTCAGTGATAAACTGGATATACAAGTGAGTAATTTGAAGAAAGAGCTCTCTAGATATACAGATCTACCTTAGTGACTTCCTATATCATTTTCTCAGGGAAAATAATACATAATTCTACTTTGGAATTAGATTTCACTTCAGGTCTAATTCAGGCAACAAGGATTAAAAGACTTTCAAATGTGAGCTTTCACTCCAGCCAATGGCAGGGACGCCAACGAAACCCAAGATGAAGTTGTTTAGAATGATTCTCACCCAATTTGGCAGCTCCGTTTTCTCAAAATTTCTCAAGGAATCCACCAAATCTCAATCATATGAGAAGGGGCTGACCTTTCCTGAGGGCCTCCCTAGGTGCTTCCTATGCATTTAAACCTATCAACCCTGTTGATACTGCACACAACTCTTGGCACTGAATGACAAAGAAGCAATCACAGGAAGAAAGCAAACCTTAGGCACTGGGGGTCCAGTCTGCCTATCTCTAAACACTCTTCCACCTACGCTATGCAGGGACTATGCTTCCAGACCCAAGGACATCTTATTCTTTGATTCAAAGTGACAGGTTGTAAATAACTCTCTTTTTCCAAGTGCCCAGGCCCAAAACAGTCTTTATAAGTTCAAGAAAAAATTTAAAAAATCATAAGACCAGGTAGCTCCCTGCAGAGACAAGACTCCTCTCTCTAGTGTGACTTGACTCAAGATAAAATCTAAAAATGAGCTTCCGTTCCAAGGGTTGTTGTGAAGAATGTGCGCATTTTTTTTCTTCCAGGCTCTGTCTGTGCCTGTTCCTCAGTCACCTTTACTCACTCCTTCTCTCAGTAGATGTATGTTCTGACCCTTGCCTTGACTGATCCCACGGGATTTCACGTGCAGACTCAGCTCACAGCTGGGTTCCAGGGACTTTTTCTTACACCCTCCTAAGGCGTCACCTGAGGACCTGCAGTACCTGAAAGGCCACAGACTTGGTGATATTTTGAATTGCAACAAGGCCATCTTTGTGTCTCTGTAATTCCCACTTTTGCTGCCTATTTCCACTTCCAAAGACTCCTGAGATGTAATTGCTATGACCTGAGGGAGGAAGCAGGCAAACATAGGGAGAGAGAGGCTGAGGCAAATGGCAAGTGCATTGGCAGGACGCTGGATCTGAATAAGAAAGCATATCAAAATGTTCCCCAGGACTTATGAATGCTGTTTCCACTAGAATATGTGTATATATTTCAGCTGGCCAGTGAACATACCAGCTAGAGGGCAGGGACAAAAACATAATGGATAATCCCTAAGTGTAGCATGGAAAGGAAGATATGCATACCTTTGCTGGTGAATGTATGTGATAGGAGAGAGGCATAAACAGGGCTTGGGGAAAGATAAGTGTTTCCATTCATCAATATATATTCATTGACTCCTTTTTGTGTCAGATAACGTGCTGGTTGGTGGGATGAAGTACAGCAGACAGAATCCATGTTGGAGGCTCACACTAATCCCATGATCACACAATGAATATAGCATAAACTATTTAACAAAGAAAAAATAGCCCATGGAGTCAGAGCATTTATAGAAGGAGCTCTGACCCAGTCTATGAAGGGGGAGCCATTGCAGGCAGGAGAGGCTAAATATGTGAGAGTCCTGAGAAGAAAGCTGTCCAGCGTGCCTAAGCCCAGTGTGTAAAATAGGGCCAGTGTAGCTGGGGCACAGAGTGGCATGACCCAGGAATGGAGGGGCGGGTGAGAATCAACCTTGGCAGAACGTTATGGGCTACCCTGAGAATCTGAATGATTGATTGAGAAGTTGTTTTGCCCACTGACTGTTGGGTACCATTGATTGGGTTTGAGTGGACAAGTGAAATGACCAGATCTGCAGTTTTTACAGATTATCCTGGCCGTATGTGAAGAACTAGAATGCTGAAAGCTCACAAATGGTAATTGGTTTCTAGTAAGATCTGCTGAAGTTAACATGTCACTCTGAGGGCAAGTGCGGATGGATATAATAAAGGAACCAGTTTTTGCTTAGTGCCTTTTATATACCAGGTATTGTGACAAGAGTTTAGCAATTCTGATTTCATTTAATCTTCATAAAGTCATTGTGAAGTAGATGGTACTTCTGCCATTTGACAGATGGGGACTATGTACTTTAGAAAAAAATCACCAATCCATCCATTCATCCATCCATCCATCCATCTATCCATCCATTGGCCTGTTTATTCACTCACCAAATTTTTTTGGAGCACCTACAATGAAGGTACCTAACTAGGCACTGGGATTACATTGGCAAATGAGACATGGTCCCTGCTCTCAACGAACTCATAGCCTAATGGAGATACAGATGAGTCAATGAGTGATTTGGGGTCAATGGAGAGAGTTCTATGATGTGGATAAGCCTGTAGTAGTTGGAAGAGCAAAGGCAAGACCCCATCCTCACTATTTCAAGTCAGAAATCTTCCCTACGGTCTCAGCACATGTGCGTGTCAGAGCTGAAACTCAAATCTATGTAAGTGTGCCTTAACTGAAACCCATGCTTTTCACAAATATAATACAAGCAATTACTCTGGATTTTTGGTAAACTTTCTGAAAACACATGACACATCTTAACGAAATCCCCCTGGAGGTTTAGCTGTGACGCACTGTAAAAATAAGCTCAACTGAGATTGGTGGACCTCCGCAACCCTCCCCCGCACTGCCCGGACTTGGCTGGAGCCCGGCCACTCTGGAAGCACTGAGCACTTAGGCCTCTGTAAGCACCTGCCCAGGACAGGCTGTGCATTTAATGAGCTGCCACAGCAGAGGGGCACTTGGCACCTCAGCCGATGGAAATGGCCCCTCAGGCCAAACAAAAATGAAGTGCACAGGCTGCCAGCGTTTTGGAACATGAGAGAAAGAAATCTGGGTTGACTGAGGATGAGCTATTAATTATAATCTCGGCTCAGGCCTAAGAGTGGTGAGAAGTGTTTCTTCTGAAAATCACTTTTCTCAGAGAAAGGGAGTGTGCTATCACCCATTTGGTTCCATCTGACAGGCCCACAAGGACCCTGCAGGGGTGTGTGAACACACACACACACTTCACACACACTCAAGTTCATACACACACATATGCTCACATACTTCACACACTCACGCATATACTCACACATGCACATATACTCACAAAAACACACTATCATATACATATATTCACATACAATCCACACATACATACACTCACACACACATATACTCTCATGCCCACACACACACATGCTCACACACTCACACATTCACACCCATGCACACACTCATACACATACACACACACAAGTTTTACCAAGCACTAACTATGTGTCAAGCATGGCATTTAGTGTTTCTCTGCATCTTATTTCATTTCATTCCTATAATTACCCCTTATGATTATTTCTTAATTGTTACATATTCCTTACCAATAGACCAAAATATAGAGCCCCCACCTTCACCCTCCATTTGATTTTCCAGACTTTTCTTCCTTTTACACAAACTTATGAAAAAAAGACTAGTTAGTTAGAAAAGATATGATGTTGCACCAGTTTCTTTTTCTTCACCAGGCCCCCAGGAAGGGAGCTGGCATTTATGATCCGGGCCTTTGAGGGGGATCAGGCCGCATCATCCCAGAAGACTGCAGGAAGAGGGGAGGTGGCCTATTTTAGGGGGGGGAGTGAAAGAGACCCAGCCTGAGCTGCTCCCACCTAGAGAGGAGCTGCAACTGGGCGGCAGACCCTGGCCCGGAGGACACCCTGAGTGGGGAAATGAGAGGGGGCTGCCACACCTGTGTTCAGTGGGGGCTGCCACACCTGTGTTCAGTGAAGAAGACCACTACGCGAGGCTTCTCAGAGCCCTGTGGAGTAGCTGGGCCTTGGAGAGAGGAGGCCAGGTCAACACCTGTAGCCAAAGGATCAACCATATAGAGGGGACAATGCACCCACTGCAGCAAACTGAGGACCTCTTCCCTCTCCTGGTTTCTAAAACTTACTCTACCCTCAGGGCAGAGAAAGGCCTTACCGGAGTGAAGCTTGCGCATTCCATAACCATCTCCATAGACACCGCTCATTAACCCAGAAAACAGGTCCATCCCTTATATACCTGTAAACTCAGCATTATACACAGTGTTTCTAGCCCTCTTTTTCACATTAACTGATTTTTAGGGCCTCCATGTGCATGCCTGTGTGTGTTGTGTGCACACTTGGTGTGTGTGCATGTGTGCATCCCCATGTGGGTGCTCATACAGAGGCAGGGGCACTGGGGGTCCATCCAAATGATTCTCTTAGAGCTGCACATGAAAGTAGTGAACTACTTAAAAACTCAAACATTATTGAGTGGCTTAGAAAAAAGGATCAGGGAGAGAGAGGGAGACAGCCAGCAAGCGAAGCCTCCTTGACGGGGGGCCAGGACGTCTTTTACCACAGGAAACATCAAGGCCAGGCTCAGAGCTCAGGCAGCCTGGGCAGCTGCCTGCCTGGCATGGTTGAAATCTCCCGTCCACCCCAAAGTCTCCCCTCAGTAATCCTTCAGCACACTGGATCTCCTCCCATATGTCACTCTTTGGGTTTTGGCAAAGTCCTTATTTTTAAGCAGGGATAGAGGAGACATTTACATATGAACTCTGTATCAGCACAGTGAATTACTTACAACCGTGGTCTAGAGATGAGACTGAATTCTATTTGCATCACTATCGGGTGATTTTTGGCAACATCTTGCATCTTTTTTTGCTTCTATCTTCTCATGTATCTAATGTTTTTTGTTGATGGTGGTGGTGGTAATTTTTTGTTGTGTTGGTAGATGAAGTACAGTATGGTGGGAAGAACTAAATGAAGAGATGCAAGTGAAGTGAATGGCTCAGTTGACACTAACCTCATCATCATCGCCACCATCATCACCATCACCACCACCACCATCACCGTCCCCAGCCATTCATATGCTATGCAGGATGTGGTTTCAGACTGACCAGCTTTGTGACTGAGTGCGACGGAACATGAACAACAACAGGATCATGTTCTGACGTGGGAGAGTGAGTGGGGAACTGCCAGGGATGAGGAGGTTTTGTCAACAAAAGCAGAACTGAGTAGGGCCCTGAGCTGCTGGTGATGCGGGGGTGCACCCTCACATGTGTGTGGATGTGGGATGGATGGCCTGTGATAGCAGCAGCTCCTTTAGCCCCTTCAGGCTTGATGGGAGGAGGGCTGCTGCAGAGACCAAACACCTCTGTCACCAGCACTGCCCCTTTCCAGGTCCCTGCCAGAGCCTTGCCGCCTGCAGTGTGAGGGCTCCGACAGTGTTCAGAAATCTGCAACACGGATCCTCCACGGTACAGAGCAAGGCAGTGCGGCTCAGAAAGGAAGAAAGCTTATCTGAGGTCACACAGCAGGTCAGCTCTGGAGTTGGAACTGGGACTCAGGTCACTGGACTCCATTCCAGAATATTTTTAGAACCCTACAGTGTCTCAATTCAAATTCCAGCTCTAGCCCGTGACAGAGGTATTTATCGAGCAGCTCCCTCGCAGCTATCTTGGTCCTGATCTGCCCCTAGCTAACTGTGGCCCTTAGAGGGACCCTTCCCTTCCCTGAACTCGTAAATTGGGTGGCTGATCTGGAAGGTTTCTAAGGTCCCTCTAGCTTTGATGATCTGTGCTTCCCCAGCTCACGAGTCATGGAGGCTGTCAGATGTCCGAGTGGGAGGAGGACACAGCATGACAGGTGGCGTCCCTGACTCTGAGGGGGAACTTGGCAGCTCTTCCCCCTCTGATGATGATGGGGAGGGCGGGAGCTGGCAGAAGGATCCACCCACTTTGGACAAAAGCTATGATTCACCCAGTGGCAGAAGGAAAGGAGGGAGGCACCGCAGCCAGTAGAATGGGACTCCAAGAGCGATATGCCAGTGATCTAAGCCCCAGACCCACACGCACAAAAGGCCTGGAGCTGACTCAGGCAAACCCAGAGGCTTGAATTTACAACTTTCCCACTGAGATGTAAAGAGGCCACTTTTTTATGACAAAGATATTTCAGGATTATGCAGCCAGTTTTAGTGACTCAGTTCTTCATGGCACAGCCAGAGGGGTCTTTCTAAAATAAAAATTGGGTCATGGCATTTTCTTATCTAAAATCTTTTAGAGACTCCCACAATCCTCGTCACGGACTCCAGAGTGGTTAGGTGGGGCCTCTGCTGCCCCTCCAGTCTCCTCCCAGCCTCACCCCCTCCACCAGGGCCTTACTCCGTTTCCCAAAGGACCCCAGCTCATTCCCTCCTCCCTGCTTTTGCATGTGCTGTTCCTGCCACAGGGATGCTGTTCACTCCATGCCTCCACCACTGATTCCTAACCCTTCTCAGGTCTCTGATTAAATATTACTTTAGCAGAAAGGCTCTCCTTGCCCCTCTCCAATCTAAATTATGATCCCCTCTGATATTCTTGCTCGGAACAACACTCTCTTTTTCCTTTTAGTGCTTCCCTCAATTCTTAGTTATACGTTTGCTTGGGATTTTTTGTTGCTCTCTCTCCCCTTCATTATTCCCAAGCCCCGTGTTTATCCCTTTCCCCCTTAAAATGCCAGTTCCTAGCACACTGCTTGGCGAATAAATAGTGAACACACAGTAAAAAAAAAAAAGTTTTTTCCTTGTTTAAAAAAAGAGACGTATCATCATTGAGACGCACATTAGGAATAACTGTCATAAAGTGTGAAATGTCCACAGCTCCTCCCCAAGTGCCCTCGGGGGACATGTGCCATTACCTAAATCAGCACTTTGCAACATTCCTCCCGGGGGAGAGCAGTTTTAGAACCATAAAAATACCCAGACTGGACAGAACTCTAGCAAGAACATCCCAGCCAGTGGGTGCAGATCCTTGTTTAGTAGTGGAAGCTGTTTCCCAGCCAAAGCTTTCTTCAAACCCCCATATGTAAACATTAAAGCCAAGTCCCTTACTGAAGTGGGGCTGGGGGCACAGGGGGAGGTTCCTAGCTTACTCTCCCTAGGATGCAGTAGTGAGAGTCGTTACCTTGGGTACAGGTAACAAGTGGTCCCTTGTCTGTAGAGAATTTAAAAACAACAATATGATCAAATAATAAACATAAAACAACAAGACAAACATGAGACAATAAGATCAGCTAAAATTTGGTTGGCTAGTTATTAAACCACTCTAGCTACTGTCAGTGATAGAACACTCCTTGCCAGGAGAGCAGGCCCCCACTCCTTTCATGCTGAAGATCCCCATGGTCTTCCTTCACGAAATTCTTATCCAAAGTCATCATCCAGGAGGGAACTGACTCAGCCAAACAGGAAAGCTTCCATGTTGGGCAAGCTCAGAATGAGGGCACCCCAAAAGCACTAGCTCAAATGGCTTTAGTGTTGTTACCTTTGTGGCTACTCCAGGGGCAGAGGCTTGAGTCTTTGAGAAGCAGGACTGGCAGGAGTCAACGGCACAGACTCTGTAGCCAGAGGATGTGGATTCAGATCCCAATCAGGCCCTTTACTAGTGTGCTCAGCTTGGCACCTGGCCTCTTTGAGCTTGTTCTCATCTGTGAAATGGGAATACTTAATGACCTACTGTGAAGTACCACTCTGGGGATTAGAAAAGACAGTCCCTGCGAATTGTCTGGCAAGGGCGTAAGCACCAGTAAATGTAAGTTTCAGTCATTGTTTGGAATTTACATGTCTGGGGTCCTCTTTGTCTTGATGCCATGTTGATCGTTGTAGGGGAAACACGCAGCATCAGGGTCATCCTTGACACCAGCATTGCAGGGGCACCTCTCTCTATCCGCGGATGCTGCTTTGCAGGGGCTGGCTGTGCAAAGTGTTGCAGCCAATAAGAAGCCAGGAGTACCCAGGAAACCCCCCAAAGCACCCATCAAAAGCTTTATCTTTCTGTCTGATCTTGCTGATCTAACAACTGACCTGGATGAGGGGGATTGGGGTGATTGCTGCCTTCTGCACAGGACCAAAAACTAAACTTTTTTTTTTTAATCACAGAGTAAGTTGTCTTCTTAGATCTAGGGAAATGCTGCTTTTTCTGCTCCCATAATTCTGGCAGGTCTCATGAGCTTTCATAGACTCAAATAATTTCCCCCTCTGGGTCTCATAAATCACTTTTCATATACCATCTCATTTAATCCCTGCAATAATTTTGCAAGATATTGCCATTTGTCAGGTTGGAAAACTGAAGCTCAAGAGGTAAGTCCACTTGTCCAAGGTTATACATTCTAGAAGGAGCAGAGCAGGTAAGAGAATCTCAAGCCTTTACTATTTCCTCTATGCAACTCTGCAGCTCTTTTTACATTTTATTTCTCAAACATTAATTCACTCATTATTAAGCCAGTCTTGGAAATCAGAAGTCATCGTGCCCATTTTAGAGGGAGAGAGAATTTTAGAGAGACCACAATGATTGCCCACTGTCACATAATAGTTTTGAGGGCACAGCTATGAACCCGAAAGATGCAGATTTGGTTGATCACAGAGCTGACCCGTGAGCATAGGAGGCTCTCACACCCTCTACAGCCCCCAAATATCTTTCCTGAGAGAAATGCAGAAAAGGAGCAGGGAAGCTACACCATTTTTCTAATGCTAAACAGTAAAATATTTCTCAGTCCTGCATCTGTGGGACTTTGAAGAATCTCCCCAAGTGAGCTCTGCTTCAAGATTTTCAGAAACAAAAGCTTTGTTCTGGATCTTTGTAGCATCAGCTCTCTGGTGGAATGGAATTTTCCATTTGCTAAAAGTAACTGACTTCTGAGTGACAGCATCCTCCCACTCAGCACCTGGATCAGGCCCAGGCTTTAGGTTCCAGGAACTGCCATGAAATTCCTGAGCCCACGTCTACTGGGGCCAGGCCGTCACGTCAGGTGTGGGCAGGTGTCTACACCGGAGCCTATCTCTGAGAGCTGAGGGGTGCATTCCACTCTGATAGGCTCACGCAGGGAAACCCACTCCACCCTGCAACCCTTGCGAGGCAGAAATGTTCCAGCCCGAGAACATATGAGTCATGGTGATGACTACTGCTGACTCCAGGCAGTGCAGGATGTAGCGCACGACCAAGGGAGGAGGCCCCTGGGGACTGTCCAGGCCAGCCTCACTGGTTTCCTGATAAGGAAACTGAGGCCCAATGGGGGACAAGTAATCCATCCAAGGCCACCCATTGAGTCACGACAAGCAGGAGTTACAGCATTTGCTCACACTGATCAGGGCCTAAGGAACTCTGAAGGGTGGTGGTGGCCAAAAACCACTGAAGAGATATAGGCATGTTCCAAAGATTGGTTCCATTAGTGTCCTGGGAAAATGCTGGCAGATTCTGGGCTGGGTGGCATGATCAAATCATGAGTCCCCCATTTTTTCTCCTTCCTTTGGACCTGGAATATAGGGCAAGAGACCTGGAAGGCACCCCAGGAGAGCCTCTAGTGCAGACACAACATTCACAGAAGATGATGCCGAAGGTCACGGACCTGAAGGACTGCACTCGTGGTCCTAGAGCTGAGTGAAGCTCCTTGGACCTTCACATCTGAGGCTGTGTTAGGAGGAAGCTGATTCAGCTTCATCCCTATCCATCACTTGCACTTGCCACCTGACCACTGTAATCATATTCATTCATTCATTCATTCATTCACTGAACACATACACAGAGGGTGCCCACATGTGCCACGCACTGCTCTGGGTGCAGGGATATAGGAGCAAAGCAAACAAAGTCCAAGCCCTCAGGAAGCCTGAAAGTTACAGACCCTTCTCAAATGTCCCCTCCTCAGTGAAGCCTTCCCAGGTCGCTCCAGATGGAAAAGGTCTAACTTCCCATAATTTTTACAGCACACAAAGCCAGGAACTCAGTAATGCCTAGCAAATGTGTCTTGAATTATTTTATTAGCTAGGTCAGTCAGTCATCCACAAACACTTACTTAACACTTTCTGTGTACAAGATCTTGTATTGGTGTTTATCATACACTAATGAGTTTTATGGTTTTCAGGATGTATGCCTTATCTCCTCGAATATAATACAAACTTAAACTTATTGACAATGATAAGGACTATGTTTCCTGTCACAGTATGGTGGACATGAAGGCTACTGGAGGTACAATGGTTACTTAGTACATGTTGTCCGAAGGAGACAGAGAGAATGACTAGTAATGAAAATTATCTGAACTTCATATTTAAAGACAGAATATTGCCACTATTTCAAGATTTGGGAACTGTAATTCTTCTAAGTAGGTCACACTCAGAACAGGATTAAAGTCAAAGACTTCTGAATATGGCTCTGGGTAACACACAGGCTGTTAGCGTGAAGTTAGGAATGAGAGCTCTCCAAGGGTCCCCGCCTAGCCAGCTCCATGCTTCAATCTCCAAGGTTCCCCGCCTAGCCAGCTCCATGCTTCAATCTCCAAGGGGTACCACCTAGCCATCTCCATGCTTAGGACCACAGCAACCTTACCTTCATCCATCAGGGTCTTGGAAATCCATTCCAGAGCTAACGCACCTTCATTTCCAGGAAGTCCTTATTCATGGTCACCTGGAATCTCTCCATTCTTCTGTGAATTGGTTCTGACCTCCATGAGAATGGAGTTTTGTAACCATGTGATGGTTAAGAGCATACACATTTGTGTCAAAGTAAATATGGTTAAGGTTCTTAACTTTCTGAATTCCTGTCCCTTCCCCTGTAACTTCATTGGTGACAGTCCCAACTCCTAAACTGCTGTAAAGATTAAATGAGATCATCTGTGTAAGGTTCCTATCCAAAGTCTAAGCACTTGGTGAGCCCTCAGTAAATGTGAGCTCCTGTAGTTGTTTGCTTTCAATAATGAAGATCATCCATCATTTAGCAAATCTCTTCCGAACGTGATATGTACAGAAGTTGTGTTCATCAAAGCAGAGTCAAACATAGCACAAGTGGAACACCCGTGTTGAAGCATACAGCGAAGAAAGCGTAACTGTAACTGGGGTTTGAGGAGGGGGCAGCATTTGAGCCAAGTCCTGAAGATGATCCACAGAGAGAGACAAAGATGAGGAAACTGCATGATCAAAGGGCTGGGCTATCTGAAGGACTGCCGTGTTCCTATGCCGTGGGAGTGCAGGGGGAGGAGATGAATATAAAGGGGAGTAGGACTGAAAGACCCAGACTCATCCATTTGCAGAGTGTTTTAGTACCATGAAACGTAATTTGCACTTAGTTTTTCAAAAGTCAGGGAGCCACTGAGAAATTTTGAGGATGAAGGTGGCATGGTCTGACCCAAGGCTGGATAGAGATTTCAAATCAGGTGCACAGGGATGGTGGAAAGAGGAGACACTGGCATCAGGAAGAGTAGTGACAAGGTCCTGTGGCAGTTTAGACAAGAGGTAATAGCCTCTGCATCCCACTGGGCACCCACCATTATCACAACCAAGTGACCTGCATAAGCGGGCCCCCATGTACCCTTCTTACCACCTTTCCTATTACGTTAGTCCTTAATCACACACTTAGATGGACTGGCTTCCACATGATGCTGGGTGTAAATCTCAGGGTCTGTCCACTTGGTTTCCTCTCTGCCTGCAACAACCATCCCCCAAATATCCACGTGGCCTGGTTCCTTTCCAGATGTCACCGACCTATCTATAATGGCCCCCAGTCATTTTTAATTCCCTCATCCTGGTCTATTTTTACTCATAAAACTTACACTACCTGTCCTTGTGGCATATCTTTACTTGTTTATATCTTTTTAAAAAACAGTTTTATTTATTTATTTTTAGAGACAGGGGAGGGAGGGAGAAAGGGGGAGAGAAACATCAATGTGAGAGAGAAGGATTGGTTGCCTCTTGTACACACCTGGACTGAAAATGAAACCCACAACCCAGGCATGTGCCCTGACAAGGAATCGAACCAGCAAAATTTCACTTAGTGGAATGACACCCAGCCAACTGAGCCACACAGGTCAGGGCTTGTTTATATCTTGATTATTTTTCCTGAGGGTAGAAAACTTATCTTTCTCATTCTTGCCTATGTCCTTAGTGCATACCCACCACATTATAGGCTCTTGGAAAATATTTGTTGAATAAATAGTCGTCATTTATCCCTAAATCATGGTAGTTTCTCACCAACAAGGCATTTTGTCAGGGGACAAGAAAAAAAGAGGAAATGGTTTCTGTCCTTGACCATATTACAAAATGTGTGTAAAATGTTTGCACCCATGTGAACTCTGAGAGCTCATGGCACAAAGAAAGAGTTTTAGGTGTTAAAAATAATCACTCGAGAGTAGAGATTCTTGGGGCTACAGGGAGCATTGGGAATAAAACTTTGAGGACAGAGACCTCATCAAGCTCCCTAGCATAGGACTGGCACAGAGAAGGCTCTCAGTAAACATCGGATGAATTACTGAGTGAACGACACATTTTGCCGAGTTCCTTCCAACATGTCCACGCCTGTTTTAAGTGGCAAGATGGAAAGCAGAGTAAAATACTGGCCCAGAGGCCAGAATAGAGCTGGAAACAATGAGGGAGGAATGAGCAAGCTCACGCTTTTATTCATGAAACCCCATATAGACCATTTTCCTCTCGAAACGAGGAGTACTCCTGTTATGTGGTGTTACAAATGCTGCAACAACAATGCCTTGTATTTATGGAGTGGCTGCCTCTCAGGGGCTCAGACCGTTTTACAGACATGATCTCATTCATGCTGTCTTAGGTCTCGTATTCAATTACAGAATGGTTCATTGTTCCAAACGATGCAAACTATTTCTCTTAGATGCACTCTCAGAATTATCCATTCTCCTGTTACAGGTTCAGAGATTTACAAATCACCACCAAATGGCTCCAGAACTGCTACAGCAGGAAAGGTGGTGGGCGGAAATGGAAATTTTCTGAATTCATAATTTATGAACTCTTCAAATATTAGGAAGCCACTCTTTGTATACGCATCTTAAAAAAAAAAAACAGGGAAAACAGGCTATGACTTAGCTGCAGCCACATCATGTAATAATAAAAAGAAGGAAAAAAGAATATTAATCCTCCATAATGTTAGCTAGGACTCTAAAAATAGGAGTTAACCAGTGTGGCTAAAAGGCAAGGTAATTATTACTATAATAAGCATAAGAGCAGGTGGAGATATAAACATATTCCCAAGCTAAGTGTCACAAGAAGTGGGTTCTTCACTTGCTCTGCTATGAATTACTGTGTGGCCTTGAACTTCTAACTTCTCTGGTCCTTGGTTGCCTTATCTAACAGTGGAGGCAATTGGATTAGCTGCTCCTCAAGTCCCTTCCATCAGTGAGATTTCATGCGTCTGTGTGGTTCTGCTACCCCCACCATTACCAACCCCCCACCAGTACTGCTGCCTAATGTGCAACCTGGAACATAATGGGTACTCACCATGTATTTCAGAAATGAATACATCTAGTTTTTATTAGTTGCTACACTAAGTTTGATTTCATAGACATTAGGTGAGTGCCTATTATGTTCCAGACACAGATATGGTGCTGCGGCATCAAAATTTGTGGAAAAGATCATCATTGATTAATATCTACACACATATACACATAAACACATGTCATATATATGTGTACATATATATACACATACACATATATACATGCATATACGTGTGTGTGTGTGTACACGCACACATGCAGTGATGGGATCCAAGATGACTAACTTTGAGTCAATAGAGGCTTCTTGGAGGAGATTACAGAAGCTGGTTTTGAATGTATAATTAATGAGTTCACCAGATAAACTACAAAGGGAAATGACAGAAAAGGAAAGGAAAAGCATTACTGTCAGGGGGAAGAGCATGTACAAAGACCCAGAGGGTGCAAAAGAACTTGGGGAAACGTGGATAAAGTGTGAGAACGAATCAGTAGGAAGCCAGGTTGAAGAAGTAGGCATGGCTCACATGATTAAGAACCTCAAAGCCTGGTTATGGCTCCCAGGCTGTGTAGGCAGCTGTGCCATTGAAGGGCTCTTAATAGGAGCTGGTCACACTTGATTTTCAGAAAACAAAATCAGAAATTACTTTACCATTTACTTCTCACCAAGGAAAGCAAGGACTCGATATTATTCTTGTTTCACAAATGGAGAAAGTGAGAATTAGATAGGATAAGGCAGCTGCCTAGAACCAAAAATCTTAAAAAGAACAAAATATATATATATGTAATATATATTTAATAGAATATTATGCAGCAAAAAAAATGAATTCTTGCCCTTTGCAACAACATGTATGGTTCCAGAGGGTATTATGTTAAGCAAAATAAGTCAAGCAGAGAAAGACAAATACTAAAATAACACACAGTTTCACTTACATATGAAATCTGAAAACAAACAAATAAGCAAAACAAACAAAAACAGACTCACAGAAACAGAGACCAAAGGAATGGTTACCAGAAGGGAGGGGGGTGGATGGAAAAGGGAAGGGGAATATAGTCAATGCTATTGTAAGTTTGCACCGTGAGAGATAATTACTAGAATTAGTGGGGTTGTCACGTTGTAAGGTATAAAAATGTCAAATCACTATATAGTACACCTGAAACTAATATAAACAATATATATTGTATAATATCTATAGTTAAATTAAAAAATTTTTAAAAAGCAGGACCAGAAATAGACTCTTTTAATAATGCCTCTCGAAATCTACCTTCTTCTACCTATACAACTTAACCTACTCTTCCTCTCCTGCACAGAAGCCTCGTCCCAGCAGATAAGTCACCCACTAGTTCTCTGAGCTCCCAGTGACAACTCCCTTTCCTACTCTTGGCCCCATGCTGTTCTGTCAACCTGGGATATGCTACCCGTGTCCTTCCAGGCCAAATTCCACAAATACTTCAAGATTCAACTCAAGCTCCACCTACTCAGGGAACTTTCCTTAGTCACTGTCATTTCCACAGTCATTTCAGAAGGACTACAGTGTCTGTGGCGTGTGCCCCCTAAGCTAACAGTCTTCCTTTGCTCACCCCGTTCAACTATCCAAGATGGTACACAGCTTCATGTGCCTTCTGATGTCATGCTAGGCAGTGGCAATGACAATGGTGAGCGAAAGGCACAGTCTTTACCCTCACGTAGCTTAAATCTAGTTTGAGGAGGCAAATAACAACTAGCCATGGACTACACACTTAGATAGTGTCTTGGAAGGAAGAAACAGTGCAGTCACAACAGATAAGAAGAGGAGCACTCCGGTACCTCAGGGAAGGCTGCCATGAGGAGATGATGTTCAAACTGGGATCTCAAAGATGAGACCGTGCATGGGGGTTAACTAGGAAAAGAGAATCAGAGACTAGGGAAGAAACCATGGCCTGGGCTGAGGGAACACCCTGCACAAAGCCCATGGTGGGAGAGAGCACCACGCATTGAGGGACAGAAAGGAGGGAGTGGTCATCCGCCAGGACACAAAGGAGCAAGCAACAGAAACTGACTGTGGTGAAAGTTAAGGCCAATGGAAAATTATTAGAAAGATATTGAGAAGTTCACAGCTTCACATGTAGGTCTAGGAAGCAAAATAAGTCCACACAACCAGAACCCGTAACAAAGATGGCATGTAAGCCATGCAGTAGGGATACTGATGGCTCCATGGCTTTAACATTGGGCCCTATAGTGAGCGCCTTCCACACCCCAGCACAGGGCTTCTGGCACTGCCTCTGATACCCTCGTCACTTTTGGCCTGGAAACCGGCACATGTCAGTGCAGCCAACATGTTGATTTTTTTTCCACAGTCCTTTCTGCCCTCCACATCACCACCTCCAGTCAGGCACCTCTGATTGGCTGGCCATGCTCTCATTCCCTGTATAGCTGGAAAGGTTTACATCTGGCTTTTCCAGGTTCTAGAGCAAGATATAGACATCTTCTCATAAGATTTAAAAGGTGAAAGACTCCCCAAACATAAAAAGAAGATTCAGGTGCTGGGCACACAGCAGCAAAACTGGAGGACAAGCATGCCCATATAATTCTCTAATTGTTTTAGTTGTGTTCATCTCATCTGCTGCACAGAATCAGGATCTCTGGGGGGAACTGTCCGTGATTTCTTCCTCGTAAGCTCATCCGTGACTGGCGGCTCTGGCCACATACTCCCTGCTCAATAAATTCTTGTTGACTTCAGTCTAGTTCATTCTGCAAAGGTCATTTCATTTGGCCTTAGCTGGGAGATGGTTTTCAAATGTAAAATATGAATAACTTGGCCCTGGAGTGAGTAACATCTGCAGATAATTATGTCATCTGGCCATGCAGAACCTCTGGGCATGGAGAAGCTTTCTGGGAATGTGAGCAGATAGGAATGGAAACTGCTACTTGACATACCCATCACTTCTTAGGGGCTTATTCCCTCTAGGGCAGTAGAGAAGCTTATGTCTTGAAAATGCATCTGGGCAATCCACTATGAGGTAGTGGTTACTTAGGTGAAAAAAAAGCTCCTTAAAAAAGAACAGTCTACACAACCAGGTGCAATGCCTTGCAGCAAGAAGCTTCCTTTCTCATTTTCTTTTACAGCGCTACTGTGGGAGGAAGGCAGGATTAGGAACCAGACTATCTGAGTCCAAGACCAGGCTCTGGGCTTATTAGACACGAGGTCTTGGTCTAATCCCATTATTTCCCAGACCCTCAGATTCCCCCTCTGTAAAATGGGTGTGATGATTTATTAGGGTGCAAATTGTAATAGGTGTCTGCTGTTTCTGCTTGTTTAGCATCCTATCTTTTTCTGGAAATTGTTCACACGTCTTCTAGAACAAGGACTCTCAAATTTCAGCATACATCAAAGTCACATGGAGGGCTTGTGAAAACACAGATCCCTTCACTCTCTTTCCAGATTTTATAGGCCTGTGCTAGTGCTTGAGACTATCGATATTTCTATTGATAGGGGATGTTCATGTTACTGATCCAGGGACCACACTTTGAGAACCACTACACTAAAAACTCCTCCTCTCTCTTAATCTCATTTTCTGAGGTTCAGAGGCTAATTACAGTTTTTGGCTCAAAAGATGGGAACACAAGCCAGGCCTGACCAATTAGTTAATTCCATCCACCTAGCCATAGAGGATTACTTGGAATGGGCAGGAGAACCATGTCAAGCCAATCTCTTCTTCAAGGGTTTCTCATCTAGTAGAATATAAGCTTGAAACTATGAGGGGGGGAGTATCTTGTATCTCCTGATGGTTAGCATTGATAAAAGAAGGAAAAAGGCAGTCCAATTGGCCTGACTCCAGAAGCCATATTCTGTCATCTTTGTGAGATCAGAAGTCTTGACCTTCCATTTCAATTCAGAGACCACATCCTCTTGAGGATACAAAGATGGTCCTTGGGGCAGTCAAAGGAACAAACATACAAGGAATGGACCCCTTTGAGAAACGAGAATACTTAAGATCCAATTTGGCCTGAATCCAATTCAGTCCCTCAGAGGACTGAAAAACTCCAGCTGACTTCAAACTGGCAGAGTGGTGCAAGCCTTCTGGAGATGTCTGAGGGTCTGGAGGTAACTGCCTCTGTTTCTGTGACCAGCTGACCATCTCTGTCTGTCCTGAACTCTGTATGGCACCCGCTTCAGAGACTCCTGACAAAGGCACCTGATGCAGCATGCCAGGTCCTTTCCTGCCCTGACATCAGCAAACTCTTAAACTGTCCATTTGTCCCAACTCATTTTGCTACATTGACAGGGGCCTGAACCCATTGTCTGCCCAACTTATCTAATCAGTATCCCCCATAAGCCTGCCTCTAATAAGCTGTTTCCAAATTAGAATTTTGCAGGTACTCCAAAGACACTACCATTAAATATTTTATTAACTGCCAATTTCCCTGTCTTAAAACATATACTCAGAAGGTTTCATTATATAAACATTGATTTCTTTAAAATTTTCATAACTTTCAAGTCTTTTCAGTGTGTTCTGTGGCTCCTTCACATATTACCTCAACTGTTCTACTCTCCAATTTCTTTTCATTTGTATTGGTTTCAAGGTACAATGGCAGCCCGGTGTCTTCTTGTGTATACAACTGAGGTGCTGGGATTTGATCTGGTGTTGTATGATCAATCCTTCTCTATTGCCTGCATGAACTCTTTTACCAACCTCCAAACCTGAACTCATACCTCCGTTCTTCCTCCACAAACCCAGACCATGCTCCTGCTGGCCGTTCTGCTCTCCTGAAACACAGAGAGTCCTCTCACTCATAAGCCAAAACCCTGCCATTGATTCAACTGCTGTGTATGCCATGTGAGTGTCTGCACAGACTCCTTCCTTGCAGCTACAACTTGATTAAACATTCAGTTTCAACTGCCCCATCGTGGCCCATCCTGGCCAGAACCCTGTTCCCCGATTCAGTCTCTGCAGCTCTGCTAAGAATCGTTCCCTGATACAGAGACAACCACCTCCCCGCATCTTTCCTCATCCACACATTACGCGTCCTTCAAGTTACAGCCGAAAACCCTCCTCCTTCATGACATGTCCTCAGATCCCCTCAACTGGAGAGAATGTCCACCTCCTCTGGATATCCAGAGCACCTTTATTGCGCCTCTCCCACAGTTTGTAGCCCTGTCTCTATTACCGTTATTTATAGGTAGAAATCTTATCTCCCCCACTAGTCTATAAAATCTCTGAATGCATCGTCCCTGTGTCATTCATCAACATATTCCACACTGGAAATGGCTCGGCACCTTGCACATATTGGAAACTCATGCATAAATAAACCCACGTGGCTCTGGGATGGGTCCCTACCCCAAAATGTCCCTCTCATAGTCTGTCATGTTGATGAAAATTCCAAGGTCTAAGATTAGTTGCCCTGGGTTGCCACTAAGTGCCCATAGTAGAGGTGTCTCATTAGACCATACTTAACAATGAATATCTCTAGAGATATGGTCAGTGATTAGATGGCCCTGAGGCAATTAGGGACCCAGTCTGAAGACAACCCCATAAGCACAATTTTCTTAAAGAAATAATGCTTCTTCTTTTAAAATCTATGAGCATTTTGAATTCTATTCCATAAGACACCAATTTTTCACTTAATACAACTATTTTCTTCCAGTGGTCAAATAAGATTAAGCCCCAGGCATCCATGCCAAGTATACCCTGTGGCTCTGAGCACCCTCTGGCCCCAGCATAGATGATGTTACCCCTGACTGCAAGGCACAGCAGCAAAATATCTGAGTCATTAATGTATTTCTGTGAATTAAGGAGTCTGCTCTTTCCTAGCTGAAGGCAAAGGGAAGACAATACGAGACATGGAAGACCTAACAGGAGCCACCTAACATGGTGTTTTCTTGAGGGACAGGGTAAGACAGATCAGGGGGAGACAGGCAGAGGGAATGTCCCTGGCATAGGAGACTAGTCAAGGTCCCCTGAGACTAAAGATGAAGGAGGGAGTCTGATCTGCTCAACAATTTTCCAAATGATGGTCCTGCTTTGGCCTCTCCTCTTCCCACTGAATTTGGAGGTGTGAGATAGAGAGGTCATCAATTCATTTTGTTATTAGAAGCTGAGCTAGCTTATCCAGAGCCTGGGGGCTGTCAGCACAAGACTGTTAATGAACATGTTTCCTGTAGATAATTATAGGAAAGGGAATATTGAAAGCACTTAAAACATTTCATTCTTTTTAATTCATTAATTATATTGCAATTATCCCGTACTCAGGAGCTAGGCAGGAGGCTGGATTCCAGCTATTCCTGTGAGACTCCAAGGGCAGAAATGAGGGCGGAGGGCTTGGGAAGAGAGAGCCTAAAGAGGAAAGCTCAGAAAGGGTGAACTGTGCAGATACAGGAAGCTAACTGGAAAACTCTTAAGCCAAATCCAGGAAAAGAATAACACATCTCTTTTATAATGACTATTATTATTATTAGCATTGTTTTCCCACCTACATTAAAATTGCCTGCGTTCTGATAGAACTGTCATAAGCAACCTGACCCCTCCTGAAAACATCTGGCCTTGAAGTTAAATCAGAAAACATGCACACTTTTAGAAATGGGGTAAGTCTTTGGATGACTGTGGAATAATAGGGAAACAGGTCTAAATACTACACCTTAGACCTGTCACTTTTGGTCTCTCCTCAAATTTTTATATTACCCATAAAATGGAGTTGTAAGTAAAATGGATTAACAATTACACCCTGGACCCTTACCATACGTCAGGCGCATCAGAATGATGGCGGTACAGGTGAGGTCTCTGCCCTCAGAACTAACATTCTGTGAAAATAGGCAACCATGCTATGGAGGAGGGACCTGTACAGAGGCCATGGGAGTTCTGGGAGGGAGCTCCTCTTCTGGCCAGGAGGAGGGCTGGGAAGAAGTATTCCTGTATGTTCTCTCTCTGCAGTGCACACACACCACATTAATAGTAAATATTACCCCAAGTATCAATGTTTTCAGACTTTATCCTCCTGGTGTTCAGGAATTCTAGGTTGTTTTCTTCCCCAGAAATGTGAGAAAGTTGGCTTTACATATAATTGGAGCTACAGCCTAAAGGACTACAGTTGGCTAGCTTGATGTTCCCTGATCTTCTACTCTTTTTCCCTGTCCTTCTGAAATCCCTAGCTTCCTTTTGTCCCAGTGACCATGCCACTGCCAACCTCCATGCCATCCATGTGATGTGGCCCCCTGATAGCAAAGTACAGTGCTAAAGGTCTGAGTCATTCATATATTTCTCTGAATCAATGATTCTGCTCTGTTCTAGCTGAGGGCAAAAGGAAGACAATATGAAACATGGGGGACTTAACAGAGGTCAACTAGCATTTTTTCTCCTGAAGGGATAGTGCAAAATGGATCCGGGGGAGACAGAGTATCCTTGGCATCAGAAACTAGCCAAGTTACCATGAGCCTGAAGGTATGTTTTTCCTTGTCTCTATCATGTGAACTAGAGCATGTCACTGACCACATGGACCACAGATGAGTCAACCGAGTTGTCCCAGGCAAATATGTTAGCAAACACAACTTGGAGGTGACTCATAAATGACCAAAGACACATGGTGGAACCTAGCTGAGACCAAAGGAACTACCCAGTGGAGTACAGTACAAATTGATAATATGCAGAATCATGAGCTAAATAAATGGCTATTGTTTTAAGCCATTATATTTTTGGGTAGTTTGTTATGATGTATTAGCTTCCTAATACTTAACTATATTACAAATCAGTTCAATTCAACCAGAGGTTTTGAATACTTACTATGTTCCTAGTTCACTGAAGGCATAATAATCAATAACACACAGCTTCTGTTCATGGAAACTTATAGTCCAATGCCTCTTAAGTGTAACTTAGCAATTGAAAAACTGAGATTTTAACATTTTGTCTATGGGTCACTAGAGTGTCTATGTTTAAGCCTCAGCGTGGTCTATGGACTCCTTGAAAATGTATTAAATGTGTACATGTATGTGCTTCTGAATGCTTTTAAAAGAGAAGGCCCTTGGTTTTATACCCCATTCTCAAAGGGATAAGTGACCCAGAAGCTGCTGAGAACCATTTGATGATAATGCAGTCTAGCCCTGTTCACATTGCCCAACATTCACATGGCAGCCTACTCTATTTAGAGATATGTTTCATTGCTGACTCATCCCATCAGAAAGGTGCCTTCAGAATGATATGCTGCCAGAGGCCACTGGGGTTTATGTGTTGGGCGATCAGAGTGTTATGGCTATCTTTTAAAAAGCTTCCAACAGATAATATTATCACCTCCTTGTCATATAGAGCAGAACCTCTGTATGATCCAAAGCACATTTTCTTTAAAAAGCAACGGGCTTATCCATGTCTTCCTTTTGCTCACACCCACTACAGGGTTGGTAAATCTTTCTCCCAGGGCAAGAATAAGGGTCTATCATTGCCTTTAGCCTCACTCTGCTGGCAACAAAGTCCTCTCACTGTAGCCAGCAATGCAGACTATCTATTGTGCAAGGTTCTTGTTTGAGGATTTCATTGAGATCTGTCTGAAATTAAGAACCACACCAAACCCTATTGTAACACTTGATGTTTGGGGAGACAGTGTGATGGGTAGGTTAATTATCCCTTTCTCTAAGTTATTGAGTTTTTCTTCATTTTTAAGCTAAATAACCATATAAAATTGGGGGAGAAGGTAAAGAAGTGCCCTAAAAACTAGGAGAACGTTATCTTATTCCAGTTCTTCTATAATTTTGCTTATTAGCAACTTTGATCAAAGCTACCATCTCCGAGTCTAGATTTCCTCCTTTGTAACATTGGGATTATAATCCACACCCTACCCTCATCACAAAGGTGGTACAGGTAATTCAAGCAAATGATATGTGTGTAAGTGCTTTACAAATTGTGAAGTGCTACCAAGCCTAAGGCTGGTCTCTTCTGTTTCGTGTTCCTACAATTCACTTGGAGTCTTATGCCTGGTCACATGTAATTCATCAAATTGTCACCTATGGGATTAACGATATCATATATCATAATCAGATGGACAACATCACTCTCCAAATTAGCCCTTCCAGAAAGCCTCCCCTGACTCCCCCTGGATGGTTGGAGTGGCCAAGTGCTGGACTTCTATAGTCCCCCTGCTTTCTTGGATTGTCATGCTAAAATCACTGGTCTGAATCAAGAGATGTTATAATTTGGTGATTAAGAGCATGAATTTGGGAATAATGCTGCTTGGGGTCAAATCTTGTAACAACCACTTATTAGTTGTATAAACTTGTGCAAACTGTCTAACTTCCCTATGCTTCAGTTTCATCTCATAGGTAAAGTTAGAAAGACCAGAGTATCTATACATCTCATGGTTTAGGGAGAGTAAAAGGAATTGAGTATGTAAATGGCTTCAAACAATGCCCAGCACTTAGTGGAATATAAAGAGAACCAAAAAAAAGTTAGCTAATACTAGCTTTTATGCAGCAACGTGGGAGCACCTCTAATGGTGATCAATCAGGGTTGCATTTCCCATAAATTTTCATATCTTCACTATCTTCTTCTTAATAGGTGCTCGACAAACATTAAAACATGCATGCATAGCATGAATAAATGAATGATGATGGAAGAACTCTGGTTCTAAGGGCAGTACACGTGAACCCTGGTCAAAGCTCAATCTCTAACTCCTTCTGACACCTCTGAAACACATTATTTACTAATCTATCCCTCAATTTCCTCATCTATGAAATGCAAGCAGTGGACCAGATAATCACTCATGACCATTTCAACTCCAGAGGAATATAAAATGAGTTTATGAGGTGAGAGGATGAGTTATTTTACCCAGAGTCTACTGGTGGGCCAGACAATTTACATAGAACATCTTGTGAAATTTTCCAAGTGCAGGTAAACTATCAGGTAAACAGTGCTTCCTTCCTATCAGGTAAACAAGATTACCTTCATTTTATAAATACAGAAACTGGTGAGACTCACAGAGGTTAAGTAACTTTCCCAAGACCACATGGCTAGTAATTTGTGAAGCAAGGACTCAGCCCAGTTCTGATGAAAGTCAAAGGTCAGTCCTCTCCAGTATCTTACTGAATCTGAGGTATACAACTGAAACATGGTGTGTTGTAACTCATGAAACACCTTTCCCATCAAAGCGAAGCAGAGGCAAGAAGCGGGGACAGGACAGGTATACTTAGAACAGGTGTGGAGAGAGCTGTCATTGGACATACACATTTAGACACATCAGCATCTGTGTTGGGATCCAGATGGGGAGAAGTTAAGCAGGGGAGACAGTAGCAGCTATAACATTAGCCTTGAGTTAATTGCTATTTTGGTGTCCTTATGGAAGGAAACATCCACTGTACATATTCACGCAGCAAATGGAATTCATAACAACTTCTTTGAGTTGGGAATCACTTGTCCCCTCCTCCCTGGAGCTAATCCAATGTCTATATTTAACCCAGCGGGCTGGGTGGCATTACATTTGGGTGATTATTTATAGATACCCTCAAGCACGGTCTGCTGAAAAGCCACAGGGATTCTGCCAAGGCTGGGGAAAGAACAGCTCCAGATGTGTGACTGCACGTGAATCAATGTCTGGGCCTTTGTGGGATGAGGGTGTCTGGGAATGCAAGTGTGCGTGAGATCTCGATGTCTCTGCTTTTTATTTTTATTCTCAATTTCCAGCATGAGGGAATTTGCTTGAACATGGCGGGGGGTAGCTACATCATCAAGTCTTACAGTTGAAAGGAAATTTAGAGTCAGGAGCCCAATCTCCAGTCTGATATCTGAATTTTCTCTGCAGTATTTTCTTTCAACAAATACTAATTACAACCTGAACCCTTGCCATTCATCGATGCAACAGAGAGTAACTGAGAACCAACACAGAGATGAGCACTAGGGCTGCACACGTGGGTGAATCAGGGTCTCTGCCCTCACGTAGTCATGTCACGTTGGGAGGACGATGGGCAGATGGAGATTTACAGGAGACACAACCAACAAGACAACAGTCATAATGGAATCTCAGAATGTGGCGTGACTCCTCAGAACAAGGTGTCCGGCATGCATAAGGCCTCAAAAAATGGTGACCTTCGTTATCATTCCCATCTTCCTGATGTGGTTGGGGAAAGCCTCTCTGCTGATTCTTGAATATTAAGCTCTATTTCTCCAGGCAGAGGAAAGGGTAAATAGGACAGCATAAAAGAACAGAACAATAGAGCATTTTCAGGAAAGAGTGAAAAAAACAGAGGGTCTGAACTATATTTACCGTGCTGAAGGCTGGATTGAAATGAGACTAAAGGTGTAGATTGGGCTCACGTACAAAGGGCCCTGAATATCACACTAAATAGGAAGGAACTGGTCAAATGATTTAATAAGTAAAGGAGCAATAAACTTTTTTGACTTCAAAATATGAAAAAATACCCATATCAGTTTATATTATTCAAATTTTAGGATTTCTTGGGCATGCTAGTTGGAATCTGGACTTTTACTCCCTCTGAGCCTTAGTTTTCATATCTGTAATGTGATTAAGATGCACTTCCCCTCAAGGAACTTAAAGTCCAGAGAGGATAAGACTATTAATATGGTTCTAGTGTAAGGCAGCTCATAATTACTGTTATAAGATGCCCTAAGAGTCTTCTTTTTCTAGCACATTGGTTAGATACTACAATTATGAATGCTATTACTAATAGCTATGTTTATTGATCATTTGCCATATGAAAACTACTTGTCTACAATACTTCACTAAGTCTTCACTTTTAATTTAATGTTAGTGACAGTCCTGTGAAGCAGATATAATTAGATCCATTTTACAAGTTATATAAAGCTTATAAAAACCAATTAATTTGTCCAGAGTTGGACAGCTAGTAGAGAGGAGCAAGGAGTCAAACCCAGGGCATTCTGATCCAAAGCTTATAACCTGCTTGCAACTTGTCACACCTACTGTGCACCTCTGAGGAGTGTGCTGCTTCTCTGTGTGGTCCAGGAAAGCTAGGAGAGGTGGTGGGTGCTGTTCACCTGTCTTCAGCTGGTCTCAGGTCTAGCAGTTCTTCACTACTCCCAGAGCCTATACTCCACGCCACCTGGAGACTCAGCCTTTGTGAGTGGTTCCAGTTACTCCTCATTTACGTCACTTGGGGAATTGTGGCCATGAATTTCCTAGCCTGTTTTCTAATAATATATCATTATCTACGTGATCACAGTTGACTATATACATAATCTATCAACTTGATGTTAAGGTTTATTTTAATGAAATAGAGTTGGCATACTTTTTAAATTACCTTAAAGTCACAAATGTGCAACACACCCATCTCTGGTATGAACTCCTTGTTTCATACAATTAACATCAGAAGGCTGTGTATATTTTATTAGAACCCCATCTCCAGCTAGCTATGCAATCTTAGACAAACTACCAATTTCAGTAAAAGCAGCAGGTTGGGCCATTTTATTTTTAAGTTTCTTTGCATTTGGTCTTTCTACATCCTGGTCCTGGAGTAGGTGCCATGAAGCACAGAAACCTGGGGAGAGAAAAGTCTTTCTCCTCAGGGAATGTACGATCTACTGCAATAGACAAAAGCTACCTGAACTAAAGTTCAAGCCAACAATGTCACAGTGAAGCACAAATCAATCTCCAGTGGAAAGTGGCTAGGGCTGTAAGTTCTGGCAGTGTGGAGAAAAGATGATCATTCAGCTGGGTGGCCAGAAAGAGGTCAGGGAAGAAGTAGAAATGTGATATTGATGAGAAACTTGACCAACTTCATCATTCTCCAGAATTGACTTTGGAGATAAATCTACATACATCGTTGTTGTTATGTTTTCACATATATTAATAGTCTCTGCGTTTGTATCTTACATACCAGCACTTGTAGAGATACATAAATACACTGAACAAGAAGTCATGAGACTTGAATTCTAGTCCCAGCACCACCACTAGCTATGTAGCCATTGGCAAGTTCTAGAATTTCTGGGTCAAAATTTCTTCACCTATAACCAGAAGGCATTGAAGCAGAGTGTCCTCAAATTTCCTTCCACCTAAATATACTAATTATATAATTCCGAATTTGAAAAATCAAAGAAGGGAAAACACACAAAAGAAAAATTCAACCCCTCTACTAGTGGTACCTTTCTAGTGTAAAATCTTTTTGCTGTGGCACAAACACACTTCCTCTTTCTGGTGAAAAAAAAAAGGACAACACTTCCTGAAGGATGTCCTAAATGTTCATTAGGTTCCAGTGACAACATTACAAATGAACATCCAGTGACAATCTTGTCACCTATTAATTGTGCACAATTTTTGACAGGTGGAATTCTGGGATTTATGCAAATGAAAGATTAGATCCTCTGTTATACTTTCTTGGTAAACTTCCAACATGCTGACTTAATAGCTACGGTGTGCTAGACAAAAAAAAAGAAGCCCTTTACATATATTATAAAGGAGATAATGAATTATTATTCCAGAAGTAGGCTTGTTGCACTAATTTGCATATAATGTTTAATTTTTACCAAATGTTTCATTTTAATACATGCAAAAATGATCAAAAACTATCAAAATATGCTAATGAACTTTTTATTGCAAATATGTGCTGCCCTTAATTTGGGGGGCTTATAATAAAAACATTTGAAATTCTCAATAGTAAAGTGATTCTTTTAATAAAAATAATATTGAAAATAGTCAGACAGTGTTGAATTGGAAAGGACCTTAAAGATCATCTAGTTAAAACTCCTTCTTTTATAAATGGGGTTACTGGGGCTCAGAGAGCTGGAGCGTTTGTTCATGGTCACACCGCTCAGCAGTGGGGCATACCAGGGTCCTGCTGTCTAATTTGGTGTGTTTTTTACTGGTCTACATTATCTCAACCTAACAGGCTTAATGTTTGTATTTCAAATGTTTAGAACTCTATTGGTTAAACGCTGTAAGTTGTTTGAACTTCTGTTACAGAGACTACAATACAGGGTCCAGGTGAGGAGAGAGAGAAAGGCTTCCAAACATATAGGCAAAAGGAAAATGAGAAACTCTTTATAAAGGGACTTCCTAAACTACTGTCATTTAACTACCATCTTCATGATCTTTGCTATTCAGAGACCATTTAGACTATTATTTTATTTAACTTGTTTTTCTTAAATCAATATTTTTAGTTGAATAAATACATGTTATAGAGGGACTTTAAATTACCACAGAAAATGAAAAGCCACAAGTACATGTTTTAAATAGAAGACATTGAAAAAAATCACAGAAAAAACAATAATTAATAATAATGAAAACATATCACTGTTAATTAAACTCTAACAGGATATTGCTACTAATCAGAGGCTCTGTGCCTAGAGCCTGCTCTTACTTTGTTATAAATAAGGGATGGAAGTGGGGAGATTAGCAAGTGTTAGAGGTGTTAAGGATGTTAGCACCCAACTAAGATTTTTTTCCCTTGACATTTAAAGATAATTGAACAGGAAATAACTTCTTCACAACATGATTCAGTACTTTCTGTGTCCTGCTTCATCTAAATCACCTCTTGGACCAGCAACAGTGCTTGTTTCACACTTTGGAAGATGCTGGACTAGAATGAAATATCTGCTGTTTAGATCTCTGACACTTATATGTCTGACCAAGAAAACACAGCAGGGAAACAAAGAAATCTCAGCAAGCATCAAGCAACACAATCCAATGGCCAAGGTGCAGATTCTGGATCCAGCAGCCCGGCAAGCATCCTCATCTTGCCACTTAATAACTGTAAGAAAAGTAAAATAACTGCTCCAAAGCTTAGTTGCCTTATCTGTGAAGTGGTGATAATAACAAAACTTGTCTCAATAGATTGTTGTGAAGTTATCTAAAAATATATGTAATAAAAATCTAAAACATTTACTGAGCACATAGTAAATGCCAAGCTTTATGTATATAATATTCTGAATCTTTGCAACAGTCTATAAAATTAAGTATTCTTAACCTCACTTTACACTTGAGAAAACTGAAGTATAGGGAAGCTAATGATTCCCCAAAGCTAGTAAGTGGTGGATGAGGATTTAAAGCCCAGGCTTTGTTGTATTCAGTTCATATCTTCTTAGCAATATGCTTTAGACATGCAGATATAATAATTAGAGGGAGAGAGGCTATCTCAGGTGGATGGGACACTATGAGCAAGAATTCCACATACAAGACCTATATACCATATATTAGACCTATAGGGGTAGCAGAGAATTGTTCAATTGATTATTATTGTATTAGCTAGCTACTGCTACAAACAAGCTGCATAACAAACCACCCAAAACTGGAAACATGTAACAACAAGCTTTTATATTTTTTGTACTCATATTCCAGATGCTGTCCGGCGGTTGTCTCATCTGCATGTGCCTGTGGTCTCCTTAAATTAGCAGCTACTTTGGACTGTTTTTCTCACAGTGGTTCACAGAAGCTCAAGAGAGGAAACCAAATGGCATGTGCACACCTAAAACCTCTGATTGTGCCACATCCATCCCTCCTCACCTTCTACATCCACAGCAAAGCTCACAGCCAATCCTGAAGTGGAGCGGGAAATTATTTCCCCAGTGGGAAAGGGAGAAGAATGACTGTTTGCTGGAAAATATTCTAACCTATCACCATTATGGGGTGGAATCTACCAAGGGAAGTAATGAGAATGAGTCCTGAGAGGCCCAATCAGAGTCTGACTGTGGAACACCCCCGGTGCCACACTGTGTGAGTGTGATTCTGTAAGCTACATGGAGTCACTGAGGTTTTCATGCGAAGCCTGACTCTCCCCCATTGTCTCCCATCTCCTCCGAGCTCCTTTGTTTACCAGTTCACGATACAGTGCTAGTAAGTGGTCACTGTCAACTAATGCTCCCACCTGGGGTAGACAGTACTGCAACCTTCAGTGTACTCCCTGGAAATATTCAACAATAGTAGGGAGTCAAGCATTCAACAGCCTTTTAGGGGATACATAAGAGAGATACCTCTGGAATTCCAAGGGCCAGATGATGGCTGGCTCTGTTTTGTCTGTGTAGTTGGCCTGAAGGTAGAGAAAAAACTAACAGAGCAGAACCTTGTCCTTGCCAAGCCTGATGGCCTCTCTTCCAAAGATCTTCTCTTCTCTGTCGCTAAACCAGCCCCACCTCCATCCTCTATCCCCTTTTCATTGGATGTATCATGCTGTGGCATTATGCCATAAATTGGTTTGCTTTATTGTTTCTCGGCCTCACTGGAATATGAGTTCCAGGAGGCCAGGCACCTTGTCCGTTTCCTTGCGTGAGATCTTCAGCATCTAGAATAACGATAGACACATGTGAGACCTCAGGGAATGTGTGATGCACAGCTGCACGGACACCACGCTAGTGCCTGTCCGTTCATTGGCTCTTCTAATCCTCCCACTTCTGAGATCCCCACCACTCAACACCAGCAGATTTCGCGGCCTTACATTGGTCCTGCCAATCCCAGATCTCCCGGTGACAGCCGTTGCCTGCTCTTACTCCCAGTAGTCTTCTGTATTCATTAGGGTTCTTGATTATAGATTTAAAAAACTGTTTAAACGTCAGCAGAGAAGAGATGTACAGGAAGGATATGGGTGGCTCACAGCCCTGATGTGAATGCTGCAGAGCCACGCTCAGGTAGGACCCAAGAGAGAGAGCACGGTTCAGCTCCTGGCATTGGAATGTCCTGCTTCAAATGTCCTGTCCCCCACCCCCATTCCCTTCGACTCCTGTCCGGGCACTGAACTCCCAACCACACTGAGGCCTCACAAATGATTTCTAACCAACCCTGAACCTTCGGGTTACCCCTCCAAGGTTCAAAGTCCTCCCTGTTCAGGGAATTGGCAGCAATTCAAAAAAAAGTGGTAGCTCATACTGTGGCAAGATCCACAAGACATATTGTTAAGTGAAAACTTGAGGTACAGAATGGTGTGTGTATCCTTTATGTACAGCAAAAAACTGTGTGTATGATGATGCACGTATCTTCACACTTTTCTCTGGAAAGCTACAAACAGTCACAGTGACAGCATTTTTCAGCAGGTAAGAGACCTGTGACTAGGAGATGGGGAAAGAAGACACTCCTTTTTCTGTATATGGCTGTTTAGATCCTCTGAATTTTGTGCCATGTGTATACATTACCTAATGAAAAAATGAATTCAAAGTAATTTTTAGAGCGATGCAAGATGGCGGAGGAGTTAGTGGAAGCTGCACAAACGTCTGCCCAGGATCACACTGGAATTACAACTACATTGTGGAGAAATCATCCTGAATCAAGTAATTTTAAAAAAATAAAAATTAATAAAATAAAAATATCAATATTCTGGGCTGGAATATGTGGTTGGTTTACTTAATTTCTTATTCATGTTTCAGCTGCTGGACGCAGGGGGAGGAAATATTTTTCTTCCTACTGCTTAGCAAGTGGGGGACTCTCCTTTTTCATCTTTTATGGTATGTTCCCTTCCACGTACAGGCAGAGCACCTAGACTCATAGCACCTGTGGTGGGCTTCCTAGTGGTCCCAGTTGTTTACCCCTTGCTGTGTTTATAACCCTTTCAAGTGAACTTCACTTCCTTCCACGGAAGGCAGAGTTCATTTTACCCCCCTTAAATTTGGGCGGAACCACATGAATTGCTTTAGACCATGAAACGGGGGTGGGAATGACGGGGCGTAGTTCTGAATCCAGGCTTCAAAGTCATCTCATGTTCCTGTTTGCCCTCTTGCACCTCCACCACCTCCATAGAAGTACATGTCTGGCTCACCCGTTGGTCCATGGAGGAGGAGAATCACGTGGAATCACGGAGTAGAGCTCGGCTAAGACCAGCAGAGCTCCCTGGGTTCACCGCATGGCCTCTGAGATTTGTGGTTGCTTGTTATGCTGCAATAGGTGACCGATAAAGCAACAAAAATGAGTAATATCTGATGCAGTCACTACTTTTGAAATCGCACAGCCTGGGCGACCTTTTGCCCTCTCTTAAAGGAAGAAAAATCACTGACACCTGGTAAACTGCTACCATGTGTCACACATAGAGCTAAAGGCTTGACCTGCATTTTATCTTTCCATACTATCACAGAAACATTAATACATCCCTTTTACAAGAGAGGAAATAGAGGCTCAAACAAGTAAACAATCTTTCCAAGTTTATATAAATGGTTAAGTGTCAGAGTTTGTATTTTAAACTATTTATATTTGATGTCCTTTTTCCTTACACACACAAGAAAACTATTTCTTGAGCAGACACAGTCTAATTCGTACCCTTTACCAGGAAGTCCTGTCTCTAACCAATCCATGGGTGGAGACTAGAACAGTCCTCGGACGTAGACCAAAAAGGAGCTGCAGGAAAGTGTCATGGGACAGAGAGAGATTTCATATCCATCTCCAGACAGCCATTCCCTGCAGAGGCCGAGACTCTTCCGGAGACAGGGGCCCTGGGCAGCATGCAAACTTTTGAGCTCAGAGCAACCTCAGCTAATAAATCATTTGTGAGACAACAGCCGGCACTATCAAGTTCCTCCAGGGCCAGTTTTGCCATCTCTGGATAAAAAAACTGTGCTCTGCACTGCAGGCTGAACAGTTTCTTGCTTCAAAGTTCCCCGGGCTTCTTGTGTCACCCTTTGTTCCCAAAGCCCTACAGCAGGCTTCCGCCTTGAAAGATAGTGGGACCCACACCCACTTTTCAGGAGATGCTCCTTTGCGTGCAGGCTTACAGCGATTAGGAAGAAGCCCCGCCTGCTTGCAGAGCAGTTGGAAATTCACGGCTGGCTCTTCCAACCGTGGTCTCATTTTCTCCTACCTGCAGCTCAATGAGGTCAGTTTAATTACCCCTGTGTTTCCCAGGAGGAACCTGAGGTTCTAGAGCACAAGAGAGTGGTTCCGGGTTCTACAGCTGACAACCGGCAGACCTGGATTTGAAGTCTTGGCTCCTGAAACCAAGTCCGGGACTTGTTCATGAGGACTAACCACAGGGCGTCACAGTGCCTGACTTGCATCCTGTCGTGGCCATCCTTTGGAGATAAGCTTTGCCCTTTACTCCATAAAAATACAAATTGTCTGTGAAAGCATTTGATTAAGCCACCTCTATACCTTGGTCTACAAGAGTGGATTATAGGATAAGGTAGAAGGAATGGACCTTATTGGCGTATCTGGCCCAAGTGCTTCATTTAATTTCTGGAAGGACTGAGGTCCCTAGGCCATGTAGGTAAGTCAGTACTAGAAACCCAAACTTGTGTTTTTGTATCACAAGAGCAGCCTACTACCCTCTCTACAAAGCCAATCGGCAGCAAAAAGTCACGATGCAGGGGTGGGAGGGTTGGGGTGGACGTGGGGGTGCAGCACAGAGGCAGGGGGAGTGGCTACTAGCAGGAGGCGGGACTGTCCCTACTGCAGTGGAGGAAAGTTAAGGATGGGAGCGGATACAGGTAGGGTTCCCCTGTGAGTTGGTGGGAACCTGGCCTGGAGGCCAGCTCTGACTCGAAGCCCAGTGTGCAGGAAAAATCAGGAAGGGAACGCTGACAGACCTGAAGACAAAGGTAACGGACTTGGGAGGTACTCCTGTAGTCCGTGTGGTTGGTCCATGCTCTGTGGGTGGAAGCCTCAGGCCAGACCCCAGAGCCATTAGGTGAGAGCAGGGGCAGGGCATCAAGATCGGAGACAAGATAACGCCAGACCCGGTTCAGCGAGATAGGCATGCACACTGGGGCCTCCAAAACAGGACACGTCGGTGTTCAAGTGATTAATTCCTTGTCTCCATTACTCTAAATGAGCTGAACAAATCCCTCACTGGGCCTGTCACACTGATGTTCCGCATGCAAATTGTTCCTAATGAGCAGGGCAGAGGGCTGGTCCCCTGGTTTGTAAATCCATTCATTTCACAACACATCGTCTTGGTCACATATTTCTGTGACACAATCCATTGGCAAATGAGCTGTTAAAATGAAACACTGACCATTCAGAACTGTTTTAGGAATGTGATGTCTCACTCACAGAGAGGCACTGTGCATGCAGTGGATTTAGGATTAGACTACCTGGGTTCACGTCCTAACTCTGACAAGTTTCCCTTCTCTGAGTTTGTATATTCCCATTCATAAAATGAGGGGTTTGGGCTAGACTGCCATTTCCAAAGTGTTTGCTGACATATTCATGGTTTGCAAAACAAAATTTTAAAGGATTCCATGATAAAAATTGTATATTTGAGAATGAGAATTGTTGCAGAAATATTAGAGAAATATGGGGTTGAGAAGTTTAACAAGGTTTGTTTTTTTGTTTGTTTTTTACCATGGGATAGCTCAGAACCATTAACATGTTAATTTGCATTGTGTTAGATCAAACAAGCCTTTTTTAAAACAAAGGATTTTGTTTATCAAATCTTCTGGGAACTGCTAGACCAGATGATGCTGGAGATCACTCCAAACCCTTAACTGTCTATAACTATAAGGAGTCAATGGGATTTAGAGAAAGAGGAAAAGTTGGATGGGATCAGATCACTGAAATCAAGGACCTTTATTGGGCACCTGCTCTATACCAGGCATTATTTTCCTTGTTTCTCCTTCACTTCTCCTGAACTCAAAGAAGAAAAAATTGAAAAAGAAAGGAGATTCAAACCACCTAATTGATTTTATTGTATTAGATTTTTTTGTATGTTGCATTTATTGTGCTGCATTATATCTATTCTCAGTGATGGCAGCAGATCTTATTGAAACTCACATGAACCATGAGCCTCTTACCCACAATCCCCATTTGTCTGGCTTCCAGTCTCTGTTGAACTACCTTCAGGAGCGTGGAACTCTTTATCTTCCAAAACTACCCACTCCCACTTTGGGCAGCATTTCCTTAGAAAATACTCAAAGTTCCTCCCATTTTTTCTAAATGGACTAAGGGTGATCAGGGAAGTTCATCCATCTTTCTGGGCCTCAGTGTCCTCATGTGGAAAACTAAGCAATTACCCAACTTGCCTCTAAGTGCCCCTCTGGCCTTAACCTTCTTGGGTTCCAAATGGGGACCAAACCTGTATAAAGTTCCAAACACAGGAAATATTAAGCTAGTCTACCTATATCCTTTAAGTCTGATCAAAGACTAACGCACCCAAGACAAATTGTAATGTCTTGTGACAATAAGCACACTGAAAGCAGGGCAAGAATCCTGTGTTCTAGGCCCTTCTCTCACCAATTGACTGTGACATGTAGCAGATTGTTATGGACTGGATGCCTCTGTCCTCCCAAAATCAGTGTTGGAGTCCTAACCCCCAGTGTGAAGATACTGAAAGGTGAGGTTTTGAGAGATAATTAGATCATGAGAGTAGAACCCTGAGGAATGAAATTGGTGTCCTTAGAAAAAAGAAACTGCAGGGAAGTCTCCTGCTCTCTTTCCATAATGTGAGGGTGCAAGAAGTCTACAACCAGGAGGTAGTCTTCACCAGATGCTGAATCTCGGACTACCAGGCTCCAGAACTGTGAGAATCAAATTTCTATGGTTGATAAGCCACCCAATTGATGATATACTATTACAACAGCCCAAACTGACCAAAGATACAAGTTAACTCCCCTCTCTGAGCTTGTTTACACACTTGTAAAGTGAGAGTCATGCCATGTGACCTCTAGCTGTAATATTCTTATGCCTCTGGCAGGTACCCAGAAGTCGTTCTTGAAGAAATTTGGTAAATAAGAAAGAAGAGAAATGCTTTTGCCAGCAGAAGAAATACCAGAAGCTTCGGAAATTGTCATATCATCCGATCTTTCTGATGGACAGTAGAAAAGCTTGTTCAGAGATATAATGAAGAGCAATATCTAATGACAGCTAATAATGATTTATTTGGTGATTACCATGTATCATTTATACTCCATTATTCAACAAACACTTTAAGCACTTACTGTGTGACAGACACTGTGCTAAGTTCTGTGGATATAGCCATGGGTAAGACAGACGCAACTGCTCTTCCCACAGAACCTGTGCGTGTGTGCGTGCATGTGTGTGTTGAGGAATGGACACTACTCCACTGAATAAATAAGCAGGATAACTTGAAATATGACATTGGTGAGCAAATAGACTTGAATGCTATAATAGCAGACCCAAATAGCATTAGGTTATACAAGATACAGAGTTTATTTTTATCCACACAACAGCCCAGACATAAGGAATACAGAGATGGTTCCACAGCATCAGAAGAACTGGTTCCTTCCTTCTTGTTGCTCTGTCATCTCCACGGCACTTCCCCTGCTACTTAGTTAAAGAAGGAATCATCATTCCCACCTTCTGGTCAGTAGGAAGGGAAGGGACAACTTTCTCTTTAAGACTAAGGCTCAGAAGTGGCAAATCTCAGTTCTGCTCATATCTCATTGGCCAGAGCTATCACATGATGATCCCACCTGTCAGAAAGCTTGGAAAATGTACTTTATTATGTATGAAAATTCTCTCATTAAAAATTAAGAGTTTTATTACTATAGAATAAAGGGAGAGCAGACATCAAGAAATAACTAACAATCATTTTCATAGATAATGATAAATAATACAAAAGGTGTATCAGTCAGATTAGGCTAGGTTATACTGCAGTAACAAACACCACTCCCCCCAACCAAATTTAGTGTCTTAAGATTTATTGTTGCTTATGCTGCATCATGGGTCTGGAGGATAAGGGATTCCCCTCTGATCATCAGGTAGGGACTCTTCTTAAGTACAGTCAGTTACCATGCCAGAGGGAAGAGAGACTTCTAAGAAGGTCTTGAATTAGCAATCAAATGCTCACAATAACTAATGTGATCTTTGCTCACAGCTCATTGGCCAGAACTAGGCGCATGGTCCCATCTAAAAACCAGTGTCATCCTATCCAGACCAAAGGAGGAGGCAGAACTGAAAACATTTGGTAAACAGCACTGCTCGCTATCTGAAGGGTAATGGGACAGAGTGGCTTGGATAGGAGGAGGGTCTACTTTAAATGTCAAGGCCATGGAGAACCCTTCTGAGCAGTCATTGGAGCTGCAAGTTGCATAATAAGAAATAGGTTGAAAGCATGTGAAAGTGTGAGAAGAGCAGGCTTTTTAAATTTTTTTTCTCACTCTGGTTGCTATGTAAAAAGGACGAAAGGAAAAGCAAGGAGATCAACTGACAGTGATTATCACCTTAAAGTAACCTAATAGGTAAGCATTATTACCATCCCAGTTTTAGAGATGGGTGGAGGCAGAGAGTTCAATAATTTACCCCAAATCACACAGCTAGTAAGTGGCAGGACCAGAATCTGAACCCAGGCAGTGTGACTGTGCAGTGAAGCTTTGGACCTCCGACTTACACTACCTGTCCCAGCCCTTGGGATAGACCCTCTCTCCTAGAGGACAGCAGGTTTGAGATTGTGATTAGAGTGTCACATAAATGGGCGGGGGGAGCATGTAAATACAACATGTCAAAGAGCCCACCAGGAGAAGACTGCATAATTCCCTGGCGTTGTCGAGAGACTTCTCCCCCCAAAAAGCCTCTCTTGTGAGTTGCTGTTTATTAAGTGGAGAGGGAGTGGGGCATACACATTCCTGGCTTGTGTAAACCCATGGGCTTGAAATGTGGCTGGAGAGGGGCGGTGGCAGGGGAAGAGCCTGTAAGGCTGGTTGGGGCCAGTTTTGCCCACCAACAATAATGAAGAAAACTCATCAATTATTCAAACTTCTTTCTGATTACAATCTCCATTACAAAGTACTCTCATTTTACTAGAGCAAAACCAGCTTCCCAAGTACTTCTGGAGAGTATCAGAGGGAACAGTACCAGTAACACAGACCCACTTGGGACAAAGAGAAGCCAGCAGGGGTAACAGCCTTTGGCTGAAGTGGAATTCAGCCCAGTCATGGGGGAGGGAGGAGAAATCCAGGAGTGAAACACGGGGCTTGTCAGCGCCCTATCCCTCCTTGTAGTGTAAGCCCTGACAGCTGGCTATTCTTTTTGGAAAGCGAGTGTCTGACTTAAGCTTTGATTGTCTAGACAGCCACTTCAAGATGGCGATCTCAGTGAACACGTAGCCAACCGCAGGACCAGATGAAGAGGCAGGCCAGCCTTGCTTCCCCCCAAGCCCCCTCCTTTGTTTTACAGATTTTCTCTGCATTCAATAACTGACAATTAGGGCCGCTAGTTTTTCTCTCTTCATGCACTTTAAATTCCCAATCTTATGCTTTAAATTCACTAATAAAGAGCAAGTGCACAAAACCTTAGTCCCTCACCCTCAACCCCAATTAACAGCAGAAGCCCAGACCCGTGCACACATATCTCTGTCTCTCTCTTTCTGACTCTCCCTGTGATCTCGTGGTGTCACACTAGTCATGCCACCATGTTTTTTTGGTATTTGTTTTTCAAATATAAGCCTTCTTTGGTATTTGTTTTTCAGTTTTCTGATGGTTGTTGCTGAGAGCATCTTGCAGTCACAAGAACCACAAGGGCTGGTCCAACCACAACAACGGTAATTGATAGGCTGAGACCCGCACAAAACAGAGCTCTTTAGCACTAACTGCTGCTCTTGGCTTGCTTGTGTG
>CM052540.1:11307998-11320403 GCA_028533065.1 Trachops cirrhosus | reverse complement strand
GGGGGCCCTTGGGTACCTGTGTGCCACATGAAGTTTTGGGCTTTCTTTCCCCACCCAGTCTGTATAAGTGGCTCCTGGTCTTGGGTCCCTGAACCCCAGACTGCTTCCCACTTAGCTCAACCCTCCCCCTGAGCTCTCAGCTTCTGTCTAAAGAGCTTCTCCAAACAGGCAGATGATGATAATGGCCACAGCAACAATAACAATAGAAATAACAATAAACACTTTGAACAGCGATTGCCACAGAGTCAGCACTCAATAAATATTTGTTTAATGAGGGATTGAATGGATAAATAATTATACAAGTAGTCCCCCCTTAGCCATGGTTTCAGTTACCTGTGGTCAGTCCAGAAAATATTAAACGGAAAAATTCCAGGAATAAAAACGCCCTAAGTTTTAAACTGTGTGCCATTCTGAACAGCACGATGAAATCCCTGCTCCATCCCACCTGGGAGTGAATCATCCCTTGTCCAGCATCTCCACTCTGCTGCCCATGCTCCCCACCCACCAGTCACTCAGTAGCCTTCTTGGTTAGCATATTGAATATTAGTCTCACAGGGCTTGTGTTCAAGTCGCCCTTGTTTTACTTCATAATAGCCTGAAAATGCAAGATTAATGATGCCGGCAATTCAGACATTCCAGGGAGAAGCAGTAAGGTGCTTCCTTTAAGTGAAAAGGTGAACGTCTGGTACTATCTGGGGTTCCAGGCATGACCTGGGGTCTTGGAACATATCCCTTGTGGATAAGGGGAGGCACTGTAACTAACATTTTGTAAGCATTTACTATGTTCCGGTGCCATGTTAAGCACTTTTCATTTAATTCTCACAAGAGCCCTATGACAGAAGAACCATTTTTATTTCCCTATTTTACATAACAGTGAACGGAAACTTAGAAAGGTCAAGTTATTTACGCAGGTTCACAAAGCCAGGGAACAGTCAAGCTTGCATGTGGAGTGCGTCTGTCTGATTCCAAAGCCCAACCAGATCCACATCACCGGGAAGCAAGATATGTGATCGTAATCTGCTCCCTGGCGAGCTTCACCGGTCACCACTGCCTGGAAACCTCTGCAGCATTCATTACAGGACCCGCCAGATTAGGCTGTCTTCGAATAACAGCGCTGGCTCAGATCAGGACTGAGCTTTCTCCATCACTTTGGCCACTGTACTTTGAACCCTTGCAAAGCTCATTTTTAGGCCATCCATGGAGCTAATAATGAGCTCCCTTTAGCCCTTGATCCCATCAGCTTCTTTAGTCGCATCAAACAGTCTGATGCCCCAGCATAACTCACAGCAGATAGGACTGACAGTAGTTTTATTTAATATAACATGGATGCAAAAATCTTTAAAACTCCATCCATTGAGGAATAAGTCTATGAGGGGGAACCCCCAAAAAACCCAGAATTATCTTCTGAGGGTGGGACCCTTGTAGTACAGGCTTCCCCCCCCAACTAGGTGAGTACTTTAGGAACCCATCTGTACCAGTGTACCCGCTGGTGTTGTTGTGAGAGGCTGCGTTCGGCTTCAGTGAATTTTTTTAAAGACTCTTTCAGTGTGGTTGCCCATTTCACGATGGGTGATTTACAAGTGCACCTGCCCACACCATGCTGAGCATTTAGCAGTTTTTGACACCAACACAGCATGACCCCTGTGCCCCACCCTCCCTATTCCCCTGATCTCAACCTGAGCAACTTTTTTTGTTTCCCTGGATAAAAAATGTCCTCAAAGAGAAATGTTTTGCTGACGTGAAGAGTTGAAACAAAAAGGGCAGAAGCTCCAAAGGGCATCAGAATCGATGAGTTCAAACACTGTTTTGAGCAGTGGAAGAAATGTCTCAATAGGTATATTGTGTCAAATGGAGAGCACTTTGAAGGTGATTGAAGTTTAAACATGTAAGAATAAATATACCTTTTTTAATAAATAAATTCCTGGGTTTTGGGGTCCCCCCTCTCATATGTCCCTACCCCTTGAATATAGTAGGTTTATGGCTACTCTGACCAAGAGAGTAGGGAGTAGCATATGACTTGTGAGACTGGGTCATAAAAGACAAAGGCTCCTGGAATTTCCTTTGAGGGCTTTTTTCACTAGGGGGAAAAACATTGCTTGGGGCGAGATCAGGTGAATAGGGAGGGTGGGATGGGGGGGTCATGCCTTTTGAAATAGAATATGCATTCTCGGAGCCCTTGAGTCAATATGTAAAATGTTCAAATACCTGGAGGCAACCTTGCTGTGAGAAAGCCAGTCTACACAGAGAGTTGAACGGAGGCACTTTGGTCAGTGGGTCCCGAATGAGCCCAGCCTTCCAAGTCATTCCAGCCCAGGGGCCAGACAAAGGCTTCTAGACTTTCTGAGTCTTCCCAGCTGAGGTTCCAGGCATTGTGAAGCAGACTCAAGGTACTGCCCCCACTGTGTCTTACCCAGCTTCCTTCACAGAATCCACAAGTACAATATAATGACTGTTGTTTTATGTTACCAAGTTTTGACGTGGCATGTTACATAGCAACAGGTTACTGGAACACCATCTCCGTAGTCCAGCCCGGTAGTGCAGTTAAAGGTTAAGCGTGCAGGCTCTGGAATCATAGAACTGAGTGTGAATTCTAAGTTACGTCATTTACAAGACCAGGCAAACTATTTCACTTCTTTGGGCTTTACTTTATCTGTAAAATAGAAATAATGATAATATTTCAATCCAAAAACTGTTATGCGGATTAAATGAGATGCATGTAAAATCTTCTTAGAGAATACCTAGGAAATAGATAGTAAGCATTCAGTAAGTACTAGCTGTGACTATTATTATTGAGGGTCTTAGTAAGTGCAGTTATTATGTTAATACTTTATAGATGAGGAAACCAAAGCTCTGAGAAGTAAAATGACTTCCCCAAGGTCACACAGCCAATCAGACTTCCTAATTCCATGCCCAGAGCCTCAGGGCCTTGCCCCCAAGACACAACCAGCTCTGGGGGCCATCCAGTAATTTCCAAGGGGCTTGGGAAGTGAGGAAAACACCACTGATCTTTGCAGCCATTAGAAAACCCCAAACGAGTCATGGAAGAACTCTCCCTGTGCCTCCTCTTATGTAGAGTCCCAAGCACCAAATTAGAGGGACATCTTCCAAACACATCCCCGAATCGGCTTCTTTTTAAAGCAAAGCTAAAAAAAGATGCGATACTCTAAATGCCATCCCTCCCATGCTGGTAAGCAGCTTATTTAGCCCAGTGTGTGGCCACCTTAAGAGGCAGAGGAGAGAGAGCCTACTGCTGAGAGTTCTCTCTGGGAGTGCTGGGGGGTGAGTGAGTCACTGAGATGCTGGGGAGAGAAAGCAGGGGAGGAACAGGGAACAGGCTCAGGTGGCTGTGCAGGGACAGGAAGCCCCGTGGTGGGTGGGACAGGGTGGGGGAGGAGAGGGGTGAGGAGGGGAGAAGCTAGAGTTGGGCATGCATTTTCATGGGCATAGAAACTGGAGTCTTGGAATTGGAGAGCTGGAAGGAGGTAGTTTCGTCATTTCCCCATTGGCCAAATGGGGATAGGGTAGGCTTCTAAACGTGATACGGATTTTGTACAGAGTCCTTATTAGCAGCCCAACCACATCTTCCCTAGGTCTATGGAGTACAGATGGCATCTCTTTTACGGAGGACCAAACCATGGTTCGGAAGAGGAGGCATTTACTGAAATCCACACAGGAAGTTAGCCTGAAAGTCAAACTTGAATCTGGACTTCAGATTCTGGGTGTTGGCCCCATATACCGTCCCAACCCCATACACCCAGAGTAAGAGATTAGCCCACTACTTTACCGCCTAGAAATTCACTGGGCGAGAAAGTCCTTCCCCTGTGGTACCAGGGGATGTGTCAGTTAACAGAGAGTTAGAGACTTGTGTGTCTGTTCAGACTGGGAAAAACAAAAAAGTGTGAGAAGTAAATAGAAAAGATGATTTTTTAAATTGGAAAGGATCACCCCTTCTTTGGAAAAATAAACCAATGCCCCAAAGGATAAAGTAACTTTTTCTAGCTCGTGGAAGATATAAAGTGCTAAGAAAGGAGAAAGGGCTCAGACACCAAGAGACCCAGAATCTCTTCCCAGCCCAGATCTTCTCCAGCCAAGCATGCTCAGGTGGAGTATTGAACCTCCCTGAGCCTCTATTTCCTTGTGCCTAACACAGTACGCACGACCTCTTTGTGTGATTGCCTTGAGGATTAAGTATAAAACAACTAGCATGCAGGAGGTCTTCCATAATTCTTCCTTTAAAAAAAAAAGACGCAAAACTCAAAACAGTACTCCTTAGTCCCGAAGTCTATGAAAAAACAAGATTTCTGTGTGGATAGTACGTAGCAGCCATGCCTGGCCACTCCTCCTCACCGTTTGCAGTGGATACCCACTGAAGAGCCACCCAGCACCACCACTACCCCAACTTTGGGAATGTCCTCAGTATGCATCCTGGTGGCCGTGTCCTGCCCAAGCCAAAGCTAGCTGGCCCAGAGGTAAGACCTGCAGACAAGCCAGATCAGCTGGAATGTTCCCTGGGATTTTCACACCAGAAGAAAGGAAGCGGTTCAGTCTCTCTGGTGTCAGTCACGGGACATGAGTGATGAGAAGCCCAGATGGCAAGGTCCTAGGCCTCACAGAGAAGCCCACAGTAGAGAATAGAAGTGACGAGCAGAAACGAGAGACTGAGGAGAGCTGCCATTCTGGTTGTGTGGAGTCCCTGATTCCAGATGTCCTTGTGATCCACATATACCCCCTTCCCAAGGCTCGCAAGGTGCCCCAGTGTCCTTCCAGGGAATCAGTCTCTTCTGGCCTAAGCATTTATCTCCCCTGGGTAAAACTGGGTGATCACAAGCCTTCCTATCCCTTGACCAACCACAGTTCTTGAATGTGGACTGAAATGCCTACTGCACTCTCATCCTAAGACCCTGGGATTAGACTTTCAAGACCCCAGGACAGTAACCCAGAGATAAGACGTTTTAGCAGAGCCTTCATATCCACCCCCCTTTGATTTACCCCCAACTCCTAAACTTAAGAGTGGAAATAATACATTTTTCCCTACAATTAACATAGCATGCTGAGCTTTACAGTGCCTTTTATCATACAGGAAACTTCAAGATCTCTACCTGGAGGTGTTATTCTCTTTTCTAATTTTAGAGAAGCTGGTTTTCTGATCCCTCCAGACTCTTCTTCAGGGAGTCTAACCCTCAAAGAACCTGTCCCATCTCCACTCCTAGGTCAAGCACGCCTTAGAGCAAGAGTTTCCAATTTCCGGCTGCTCCTTGCCTTTTAAGCCAACAATCCCTCTCCTGAGGCAGGTCACCTGGGCCCACACGGTGGATGTTCTCCTGAAACAACTCCTCGGGCTTCCTGTGGGAAGTCCTGCCACTTGATTCACTTGGGCAGAGTTTTCAGCACCAATGGTGAGCCGGGTCTGAGATGTATTGGGGAGGATATCAAAACTGCAAAATACATGACCCCTCGCCACAGTGAGTCACCATCTGGCTAGGAAGAAGGCCATTGACATAAACAGTAGCAACCTTTTAGGCAAATGTGTTATATTCCAGGTAGCACTAATTTATCCAAGGACAGGAACCAGCAGATGACCTCCGGAAGTTCTGAGACGGCCTGCCAGAGGACATCAGAGCTGGTGGTTAATCAGGTACTTCACAGCTCTGTAACCGGGAGCAAGTGAATTGATCTCTGGCATGTCAGTTTCTTCCTCTGTAAAATGGGGCAGTAACAGTGACTCCCCCCCAGGTTTGCTGTACGGCTTAAATGAGTTAGTTAATGTGCATAAAGTGCTTAAAACTGTGCCGGGCGCACAGTAAGTATCCAATGCTCATTAGCCCTCGGCGTTAGCAGCACCACCAATGAAAAGGTCAACACGAGTATAGCAGAGAGACAGGCAGGGTAGGATGTTATAGTCAGAGGGAGTGATACAGCAGTGTGTCGAAGCATGTCATGCTTAGAGTCAGGTGACTTATCTGAGAATCAGGTGGCTGGAAAATCCAGTGCATGGGAGTGTCAGGAGCTGACCCTCCAGCGTAAGTGTCACCAAAGGTTTTTTAGTAAAGGGCCAGATGGTAAATATTTTAGGCTTTGTAGGCCAAGAGACAATGTCCGCAGCTCTTTAAGCCACCACTCTCACCAAAAGGCCAACCCGTCCATTGTGCGTTTTACATTTAAATATGTAAAACAATTCCATGTTCACGTACACGTAGGCTGAGCACCCATTGCATTTGGCCTGTGGGCTGTAGTCTGCCAGACCCTGTTCCAGGAGAAGGTTAGGACAGGGTATCATAGGCCTTGTGAAGGAGGCTGAGAATTCAGTACCAGGTTTGCATGTGACAGAGCAATGAAGAGCATGCACCGAGGGCAAAGAGGGTGGGGGAAGTTTAAGTTGACAGTCCCGTTAGAAAACCACTATGATTGCAATGAAAGTGATACTTGTGCAGGGCCAACGGTGATGAAGATGCTGAGAGATATTTAAAGGCAAAATGAACACAACTAGTTGGCTAGATTTAGGCTAAAAGGAAAAGAGAGGCAGAACACTCAATGGATCTGCTTATCCAGTGATGGATGGACCTCTGCTGAGAGTGGAAGTGAGTGCCCCATCCCCAGAAGCATTCAAACAGAGTATAGATTCCTGCCTGACAGGTCTTCTGTAGACAGCAATGGATGGAGATAGGAACAGATAAAGTCTCTCGTAGCTCTGAGGGCCCATGATCCTCTGGTTCTATGATTGTCTTTATCAATCTAACGGGAGCAAACAATTTGTTTAGTCAATGAAGGATATAGACAAACTTTACCCCTCAATACAAATCACCTTGATTTTGCAGAAAGCTGTCTATTTTCTAAAGTGCTCACATCCATTATCTCCCCAAGGGACCTGGAAAAGGACTCTGAAACCTGAAAAATGCTAGACAAACACAAGGTTGTGTTATTATTATCATTATTCTTTTAAAAAAGACACTACAATTGAATATGAGAATTCTCTATTTTATTTCAAATTTAGTGCAGTTATACTCTGACTTGGGTCCAGTGAATTATTCATTTCTATACCTCTCTCATTTCTTGGACAATGCTTGGCACATTGTCATAGAAAGAAAAAAAAAGAGAGAAAGGCTTGTCAAAGCCTAGCAATGCATCAAGAGCCAGCCCAGAAAGCACTGGATCCACACAGCCTTTCCTGGCACTGCACAGGAGGCTCCACCGTCCCCCTGCTGGCTCCCATTGCAATAATAACAGTCTCGTTATTAATAATCGTCACCATTTATCAGCGTTCCCATGTGGCAGGCACCATCGGGGCTTTGCAGACATTCTCAATTAAGGCTTTCAAGAACCTCATGAGAGATGCCATTGTGGTGCCCATTTTACAGACGAGAAAATCAAGGCTCAGAGAGGCACAGCTGCTTGCTCAAAGTCATAAAGGTTAGCATTGTGCTTTCAACAGTTTAATTTTAATAACCCCACCTTCCCAGTGTACGCCAGAAGGCATTTGGTACATATTTACTCTAGGAGGGAGAGGCTGGGCTGCTGCTCCGTGTACCAGGGTTGGTAATAAGGTCTTTTGTCATAATGGCCTTTCCATCTCAGGGTCCCTCTTGGAAACAGAGGCCTCTTGGCCCCACAGGCTTGGAGGTAAAAACCACAGCTTCTGGGACCCCAGTTCCAGCCGCCAATGCAGCTACCAGCCAGCAGAGGGCAGCTGCAGGAAGCCGTCCAAGGACAGCCTCCACCCCCATTAGAGCTAATTAAGCTGCGCCAGGCAAGAAGAAAGTGCATTTCTGTGTGATGAAAGCAAACAGATCTACTCCTGGGAGGAGCAAGCAGGAGGATCAGAGAGGAGGGACATTTATCGGCTTCCAAGAAGCCAGCTGGATGGTGCCGTGGTGGCTGCCAGCGGGGAAACACTGGCCTGTGGGAACCAGACCCAGGGGTGTCCCACAAGTCTCTCCTCTTTGGGCCAGGCCAATAGAACAGGAAGAGTCTGGCCCAGGCACAGAGGAGGCGCTGGAGCCGATGGGCAAGGGGTAGTCTGTCGGCAGCAGAAAAACCCATCCAGACATCCCAAGAGATGCATAGGATGCCCACGAAGTGTGTGTTCACAAAACAAGGTGGAACACACAGACATTTCGGGTGACCCACAGGGGCTGCCTGACTTCCAGTGTTAAAACCTGGACACTTCAGGCAGATCATGCTGCTCAGTTACTTGCACACCCACAAGCATGTGGATGAAGCTCAGGTGCACACGCGCGCCTGTGCACACACACAAAAAATAAATGCAAATGCCCACTGATGCAGATGCAGTGAATTCCAATACCAGATGTGCCACAAATCTGTGCGACCTGGAGCAAGTTACCAAACCATTCTGTACCACCGTTTCCTCATGTGGGACATGCTCTGGAGCCTGGTTTCTTAAAATCATACAGATGCGCTCTCAGAAGTTGGGGAACCAGCCAAGTTCCCCCAAGCAAGCCTAGGGCTGCTCCCTATTTCCTTTACCAAGTCTCCAACCTTAGAGGAAGTATGAGCTAGGTGGCCCGGTCCTATGTCCCTGTCCCCAAACCAATGTCCCCGGATTGCTCTTATCTGTCTACCAACATGGGAATCTCTAAGTCAGTGTGTCTGATTTTCTCCCTATCAGCACAATCATACTGAACACATGATTTCTTTTTCTGTCTTCCTTTGCCACTTAACTATAGCACGCAGCATAAGCGTGGCATAAACATCTTTTCAAAGGGCCACAGAACGTTTCCTTATATGGCTCGCTGTGCCCCTCTAGATCGTCATTTTGTCCTACTATAAATAATACTCCAGGAGGAAAAAAAGTCACGCATAGATCTTTTCTCTACTTCTGGAATCTTTCTTTAGAGGAAAAAAGTCTCAGAAATTAAATTACTAAAATTAAATTATATTTTAAGATGACGCACATTGCCAAATTGTTTTCCAAAATGGTTGCCCCAGTTTACGCGTGGACCAGCAATGCACGAGTCTGCACCGCCCCGTTCTCGAAAGCACTGGCCGTCCTCTTCTGGTTTCTGTTTAAACTTTGTGAGTGCAGTAGACGAGAAATGTTATCTCATGGTTTTAACGAACATTGCTTTGATTATTAGAGAGAATGAATATGTTTTTCTTCTGTTTGTGAGCCAGCTGTGTGTATTTCCTCTTTTAAGAAGTGTCTCTCTGTGCCCTCTGCTCACTTATCTGCTGGGGTCTTAGTGAATTTAATTGATTTGCATGCACTCTTTACATAATAAAGATAGCAATCCTTTGTCATATTTGCTGCGGGTATTTTTTCTAGTTTGCTTTATGTCTTTTCCTCTGTGGTTTCTTCTGTCACTTCTAAGCTTATACAGCCACCCCATCCTCCAGAGACTTGATTAATATTCATTTCCAATGCCCGATTTTTCCCCCCTCTGGTATGACTTGATTCTGTAAGCTTAAGATTCCATAAACCTCAAATCTATGATTCTGAGCTTGAAAGATGAGCACTCCCAGCACTGGGTTATCTTTCAAGGCATAGGCCCCTTGACATGTTCACATTTCCTCTTTGCCCTTCCCTTCTCTGCAGACTGTAAGCTCCATGAGGACAGGGCTACGTCCCCTTCCCCCGGCATCCTAGGAGCCCAGCACTTTGTCGGGCACGTAGCAAAGGAGCACTGCATATCTTTTTTTGTCTCTTTTCCCCTCTATAGTTCCCTCTCTTAGAGCAGGATCAGATGTGTGTTCCAGGAACACAATTCTGCTGGCATGGTGGAGAACGATTTGGAACTGGAGAAACCAGGGGCAAGAAGAAGGAATGGTGTTTCGTGGAAATGACTGGTATCAGAAACTTTCTAAGAGCGGGATTTGATTCAGGGAGATAGAAGAGTGTTGTGCAGTTGGTATTGGAAAGAAAAAAAATACATGCAGTGTGGGAAATATGCAGACGTGCAAACCAAAAAATAGCCATAATCATGAATAAATTTAGCTTCCAATGGCTTTCACACGACCTCATAATATCCTCACCGTCACCATTCAAGGCAACCCAGGCATAAGCTACTGTCTTCATTTTACAGATGAGAAAACTGAGGCTCAGGAAAGTTAACTCAGGATGCACAGCCTGTGAGCAGTGGGTGTGGACAGAAACCGAGGTCCTGACTCTCAGCCCTGGGTTCTGCCTGGCAAACGCTGTGGCGTCGCAGTTTTCCCACAGTTCTCATGCTCCACAGAGTGGCGCGGTGGCTAGGATCCTGCCGGAGGATTAATGACCCTCGTGAAAAACCTTCCCTGGCCTTTGGGCCTGCAGAGAAGTGCAGTCACTCCCTTCCTTATAAGACAGTTAAGACACCACAAAGTCAGGGCGGAGGCCATTTGTCGCCACATTAACAGTAAATGTCATTTGCTCCAGTGATATCTCCATATCTGACTTTTTTTCCCTCCCCCTGGCTGAAATTACAACAAAATGGAGCAGGGACCACGGGAAGGAAGAGATAAACAAGGCTCAAAAAGAGACGGGGAGTAAGGGAGAGACGCCTCTGCTCAAGCAGGCAGACAGGCTGAGAGACCCAGATGTCCTCATCCCCTCTAAACTGGAGCCTGCAATGTCTTTAGGGAGGTAGCAATTACCAGAGGCTCAGCAGGGAGCCGGGGGCAGGCCCTGCTGGAGAAGGCTCTGGATACATGAGCAGCAGAGTAGAGAGAAGAGCCTGGAATGTCTTATGATTCTTTTAAATGGGACAGCTCTCCCACCCCACAATTTGGCATGCCCAAAGCTCACCTATTGTTCAAAGGCCATCTGCCTCAAGGACCTTACATAGGTCATACACATCATTTTAATTCAAAGCTTGTAAGGAATGGTCATGTTTCTTTATGCAAAGAAAGAAGTGGAAGGCAGTAGGGGCACCCAGACCTGCACCTGTTCCTGAGTCTGGGGAACAAGGCATGAGATGGGGCCAGAGGACAGAGAAGTGTTTCCCTCTGGATGTTTCCCTAAGGTGACAGATTAGCACCTTCCACCTTTTGGCATCTTCCCAGTAATTTGCATCCAAATACAAATGGAGGTGCCAGTTGACAAGCCTTATTCCTACATGCTGACTGACAGTAGTCCAAGAATAACCTGATTATGCAGAGGTAGTGTTTATGGGAAAACAGGTTAAGTGTGAGGGAGTGGGGTCCCAGAGCCCACCAGCCGAGAGTACACCCAACGAGGAGTGCATCCGCCCAGGACCCACCGGTCAACTGACTTTCTCTCCCCGCTTCCTCTCTTCTTCCCCACTCTCAACTCCTCCCTCCTTTCATTTCCTTCACTCGCTCATTCCTTTCTCTTCCTTTCTCTTCCTCTTTTCCTTCCCTTTCCCCCAGTCCAAATCCACTTTTTTCAGATCTTCTTCATGTATTAAAATAAGTTCTGCCTCTCCCTCTCATTTCTAAACACACTGCCTACAAAGTATTATAAAAGAAATTGCATGGTTTCCTTTGGGCTGTTCAGTGTATATTTGCACATAGGTAAACAGAGGCATTGTTTTAAGATAGAGGAGCCCAAGCACGCAATGTCTCCTTGGAAGAAAGGAAAAGAAAAGGGCAGAGAGCACAAGTCAAATTCATTCATTCACTCATTCAAGAAATCTTTGTTGTAAGGTCACTGCAAGCCAAGTTCTGAGTTGACACTGGCTTCATGAAGTGCCCAGCCTGGTACGGAAGTCGACAGCTACCAGGATATTGTAAGTGAGTGACATCAGTCTTGTGCTGGGGGGCATATAAGGAGTGCCAATGAAGGACACACAGCAGAAGCAGTGGCCCTGGAGTCATTTCTCAGAATAATTACAGAAGCTCAGGCCAAAGAGGGTGTATGTAAAGCTGTGTTTAAGGAGAAAAGAGGAGGGTGAAGCTCAAGAGAGCCTGCTGGCCAGGAGATGTGGGTGGGATGTTAAGGACCCAGGCAGGAGCAGGAGCTAGGAGTTGGAACAATGAGTAAGAGGCTGGGATAGGCTGTATCCTTGTATGTATGTGTGTGTGTGTGTGTGTGTGTGTGTGTGTGTGTGTGTATGTTTTTATTTGGGAAAAAGTGTTTAGTCAGTCAGAATCTACAGGTATATAGCCTTCTCTGGCCCTCCTAGAAGGAAAATCTTGGGAAGCAGATTTGGTCGTGTTGAATGTGACAAATGTCGAGAACGCAGATCTGAGAGGCAGAGAACAAGAGGGCTAAACTCTGAGCAAAGGATGTTGTTGTAACACACAGGCTTTGTTACTGTTTATGTGTGACAAGGCTAGCAGATCAGGAAATGATTGCCATTGAAAAGGTGCTCTGTTACACACACAAATCCCAAGGGGACATGGCGACCGGCCATGAGGGGCTACACAGGGAAGCATCAGCGTAGTTTAGGGAGCAGAGGGGTTGGGTTGTGGGGGAATATAGACTATGTGCTTTTACTGTAGCTTCCATGG
>CM052540.1:11262850-11298939 GCA_028533065.1 Trachops cirrhosus | reverse complement strand
AACAATAGCCTCTTCAACAAATGGTGTTGGGAGAACTGGACAGCTACATGCAAAAAAATGAAACTCGAGCACCAACTTACACCATGCACAAAAATAAATTCAAGGTGGATAAAAGACTTAAATATAAACCGTGACACCATTAAAGTCCTAGAGGAGAACATAGTCAGGAAAATCTCAGATATTGCATGCAGAAACATTTTTACCAACACATCCCCTAGAGCAAGGGACATAAAGGAAAGAATAAACAAATGGGATCTCATCAAAATAAAAAGTTTCTGCATGGCTAAAGAAAACAGTATTAAAATAAAAAGAGAACCAACTGTATGGGAAAACATATTTGCCAATGATACCTCAGACAAGGGTTTAATCTCCAAAATATATAAAGAACTTACACGACTCCACTCGAAGAAGACAAGAAACCCAATTTAAAAATGGGCAAAGGACTTGAGTACTGCGGGGTTTCTAAAGCACTGCCTGCCTATGGGTGGAGAGCCTAAGACCCAGGAGGAACTAGGGGACCTGTTAGGGACCTCTGCAGCAATGCAGGTAAGAGACGGTGGTGACCTGGACCAGGTGCCAGCCAGGGGTTATGGAGTGAGATTTCAATTCAGTGTCTTTCCCATTACCTTAGACTGTCAGGTGAGAGATGATGACATTAGTGATTGTGAAAGGAAAGGATAGACGCAAGAGACACTACAAAAGTAAAATTGACAGGACCTTCTCAGTAAGTGCTTCCTGATTGATTGAGTAGAAATTAATGTCAGGTGCCTTCTGTGGAGAGAGGAAAAAAGCATACACATCATGCAACTGTTTAAAAATTGCTCTTTTATGTTCTCCTAGCTCTTTTAATGTCATCAAATGTCACCTCTTCTGATTGTTGCATGTAACGTGACATGTAATTAACCATGCAGGTAGCAGGATGTGTAATTAAGCATATATGCATGGTGACTTGTAATTAAGCACACATTTATTGTGATGTGAGCATTGCTGGATGCTTCCTGGTGTGTATAATTATGCGTGTGTCAGATGACATGAAGTCCCAACTCATTCGGTGAACAGGCCAAGGTCTCAACTCCTATCTCGACCTGTTAATTGGTATTAATCTACTTCTTTTAGAAAAACATCTTTGGTAATTGAACCCACTCTACTCTGAGGCATGAGCTATAGAAACATCCATGGATACCAAAAAGAAAACCCTGTTTCCATTATACACACACACACATCTATATGTATGTATGTGTGTGTATATATACACACACACACACACATATATATATATACACACCCACTCCAAAAGACTGTACTGGGTAAATTTCCAAACATCCTATCTATAATAAAATGTTCTTACAGAGCCGACAGGATGGGTTAGGTTCCCCACTAGTCCCTCCTGTCGGAGAAGGCAGCCTAGTGTGGTAAAAGAGTATATTCTGTTAACTTCAATGACCTTCAGACAGGTCTTATGGTACTTGGTCTACCAATGGAGCCTGACTTCCCTGCTGATAAACAGTTTTCGAGGTCAGACTGACAGAATTACAGTCCTACATCACTATGTATTAACTTCATTAGACAAATCACCTAAGCCTCATTTTTCTCACTTGTAAAGAGAGTAATAATAACAACAGTAGTATCTTGCTCAAAGTTGTTATTAGGATCAATAAGATCACATCAAAAGGCTTTGAACTAAGTAATATTCAATACTTGTTAACTTGACTTTACATACATTTTCTTGTTCTACCCTCACCATGATTCCACAACACAGATATTATTATCCCACGTTATAGATGAGGATGCTGAGGTCTGGAGAGATTAATGGGTCTTACAGCTATTAGGAAATGGAGGAGGAATTCAAATCCAACCCTGTCTGACTCCAGAGCCTATGAGAGCTGTATGGCATGACCCTCCTTTTGGTCACAAAGAGACTTTGCTTCAGTATGAGCATTATATCAGAGGGAGTTGCAAATACATATGTAACTTTCTAGCCTATTACACAGGACTCATTAGGGAAAAGAGAACATAAAGGTGAACAGTAGAGTAGAAGATTTGGAACAAAAGAAAACTAAATCAGAGTTCTAAATCCATTACATATTACTGGTGTGAGCTTAGCAAGTTATTCTCACTCTCTGAGCTTGAGTTTCTTCATCTCTAATATGGGGGCTATTAACACCTTATAATAGTGTTACTGAGATGAGTAAACGTAAATTTATCTATAACAGTAAGCACAGAACCTGGCACACTGAGTGACCCCAATAGGAGCTGCTATTATAATTCTTTTTCTTATCCATTTTCTTTTTCTTCTTCACTTTTGTAGTCCCTCAGCATCTAACACCTTTACATGGCACAAAGCAGGAGCTCAGTAAATGAGTGTTAAATTGATTTGAGCTAGTTTTGACTGAAAACCATCGGATACATTGGGGGAGTTTTGTACCTCGAGACTCCTTGAATAATGGACTGGGATTCTTCTAGACTGAGAAGGCTTATGGCTTCTGCATCAACCTGTCGGGCAGGAGGGGGACAGAAGAGGAAAAGACCCAGCACCCTGGATCTGCCAGCACTGACCTGCCTCCCTCATCCTAGCCTTGGGATTCCAATACAAAGGTGCCAGCACCACACAAACACTGTCTGTCTAACATGCCCGGTTATCATGTCAGCAGCCAGACACAGGGTGTCAGAGTGACAGGGGGCTGTCAGGAGGCTGAAATGTTTTCTGTCTGCTCGGGAGAAGGGTTTTTGCTGGAAGTGAGGAGGGGAGGAACACAGGCACCTGATGGGCTTGGCAGCTGATTTCATTTCTTTGTTAGAAGCAATCTTTCCTTCTGTGCTAAGGAGGGAGGAGCACCTGGAGCTGGGGAAGGAAAGGAAGCTACACCCAGATGGCCCCGGGCCGGAGAGTGAGGACACAAGTCAATGAGAAGCAGACTTGCTCCGGGCAAGGTCCCCCTTGACTGTTCTCTCAGAAGATCGTGACTTTCCTGGTGTACCCTTTGTGACCCCTATACTTGTCAATGACCCTGACCCACTGGCCAGAAAGTTAACAAAGCGAGTTCTACCTCTGATTAGAGTGAACACCTAGAACCTTCCTCTTTTCATTACTCATCTGCCACCATTTTATTCCAAGTGTACGTGTCTTCTGACTGCCACTTAACACCTTAGTTTGATTTTCCTAGCAGTGACACTTGACAATGACCATCGGAGAACTTTCTCCCAGACACACTGCTCCAGCTCTCTCTACCCCTAGACACGGCAAGTCGAATGCTTTACGTAGTAGAACTTTTCTGTTCTATGTCCAGTACTTTAGTCTGGGAGGAATACACTGTCATACACATCCTGCTGAAAAGGTGCTAAAAGATGGATATCTGAGCTTCTGCTCACTCTCTCCTAGGGAGCCCCACCCTTCCGAATACAGCAGGCAGCCCTCCTTGTCCAAGAGCCTTGTGGGATAAGTGGACTTAAAAGTCCATTCTGCAGACCCTACTGTTTAGACTCATGGTGTAGGAAATACTTGAGTCTATGACCATAAATCCTGTATACCAGTTGGTATAAGATGCACCCTTATCAAAGATGCTTGACATTTGCAGAAAGCCACATGGGCCCAGATGTTTAGGTGTAAAGTCTATACGTTGTTTCCAGATTTCTCCATTTTCCTCATGAGCACACTGTTCTTTTCAAAGAGAGTCCCAGAGAGATTAGCAATGAGACACCGGACCCTTGGCCCAAACACACGCAGATGCACCTACTTCGCGCTGGTGTCCTAGGACTCATTTGACTGGCCCCGAAGCAATTCAGACAGGCACACATTATCTGTACCTTTACCTAGCAGTTTTTTTTCATTTGATCTGGCATCTTATTTAGTTATGTGTGCAGATAACCATATTATCAAAGATAGAGATTACATACACAATTTATGTAAAAGTCAGGGTTTAAAAAGGATAACGATATTGGGAAAGCCTTTCAGATTCCAGAAATGTCCAAAGAGTTTATTCAACAAATAGGTACTCATTTTCTGTTAAGGGCCTGAAACTACCTATCAGGTGCCAGGATTCAACATGAGTAAGGCACAGCCCCTGCCCCAAGAATCCTCCCGTCTAATGGACAGAAAGGCAAGGAAACGGACTCTGATACGCTACCAATGCCATATCAGGGCAACCACAGACAGGGCATTGTGGAAGGTGTTCTGACCCCTGGAGGACAGGAGGAAGGTAAGTCAGGGAGGCAGAGAGGCATTCCAGAGTGAAGGGGAAGCATGGGCAAAGGCAGCGAGTTGACACTGAACATACGTGGGAAAGAGGAACTGTGCAGAGGTCAGTTTTGTTTCAGCAATGGGATAGAAAAGAGTATAAATAAGGACTGGAGCAGAGTGGTGACTGCAGTCTTCAGAACGAGACCAACCTTGGCTCTGCTCCTTACTAGCTGGGGATCTTGCATAAGTTTCCTATCCCCTCTGTGTCCTCATTTGTACAAGGGGGTTCCTACTAGACCCTGTCTTGTAAGGCCAATGTAAGGCGTGAATGCACTCTCACATATACGTATTTAGAACCCTGCTGGCACAGAGTGGGTGCTGAACAACATGGGCAGAAAAGAGGGGGCTGGTGAAAAACCTTCTGAGAGATAAGGTTGGCACAGCTCAGATCCCGAGGGGTTTTGTTAGATGCACTAAGAAATAATGCCTGAACTCCAACCACAAAGAGCTTGTAATCCAGAAACGGGAAGGCAATTATAACTGAGTGAGATAAATGCTACAATATGGAGAGAGAGAGGGTGCTAAAGGGGAAGCGCAGAGGAAGGGGCTGGCCCCCCTGGGGTGCGGGCAGGGATTTTTGGTGGGGGGTACACTGTGATAGGAGGGAAGCTGCTCTCAGGTGCATGGTGCAGACAGGTGCTATCTCCAGAACAAATGCATGCTCTGGCCCAGAGGTTCTAGATAGCCAGGGTGCAGGGAGAGAAAAAGCCTCTGAGCCCTTCCTTTTCGGAAGCCATGTTTCTGCCATCGTCCCTTGCTGTGCAGATGCACTGCACACTTTCACAAGCTCCCTCGCTTGATCCTCGCCATTCCCTGACAGTAGCTACTGAAATCCTCCTTTTACAGAGAGGGCTCTGCAAGGTCAGGTGATTTGCCCGCCATGATCCAGTGAGTTGAGCTGTGAAACCGATGTCTCTCTGATTTCGATGTTTGGATGCTTAATGGTTAATTTCAGATATTTAAACTTCAGGGAAGATGCTTCCCCAAGATTATTTTTCCAGAAGACAAGGGAGTGAATGCTTTGTAAAACCAAAAATCGCTTTTAAAGCTCAAGTCCAGTCAAGTAAGGCCATAAGATGAAGCCTTTCTTAGTGCACTAGGAAGTGTGTGAATGAGTGTACACACGTGTGATGGTAACAGACCATGTCTCCTTTGCTATTGCTTGATTCTGTGTGATAGATATACATAGATTGGAGGTAGATTGGTAGACAGACAGACTGACATGTATGCAGGTGGGCAGATGAAGCGGGTGGTGAATAAAGCTGTCCCAACTACCTCGGTGGTTGACTCTAATAAAACAGCTCTGTTGGAATAATGCAGTGCCTGAGATATGGGGTGTAATATGGTTAAATGCTTTTACAGTTCCCCATTAAAGTAAGTGGATGGAAATTCATATAATATTGATAGCATCTGAAATGTGTTCATTCATGGCTCTGCCTAGAATCTCAAGTGGCGGGGTGACTGGCCCAGGCATAGACGGCATGCCCCAACCAGCACACCCCTCAGTGCTATCTGGGATGTGATCTAGCCAACAGAGCCCACCGCAGGAGCACTGTGAGGAGTCAAACTGGAGGCAGGCGAGCTAGGATTCCGTCTTTCCTAGTCCCTACGCCCAGCAAAGAAGGTATACACAAAGGAAGTGTGCCCACCATGGTGTAAGAAAAGCCTTTACCCAAAGTTATAGTGCCAGCTTAGCAAAATCAACAGGTCTCCAAATAGACTCATTATTTTTGTAAAGCCTCTTCCCCCACTCCAACCATGCAGTAAGAATAACAGTTTGATTCCACTCCCCAGACCCTGGCTATAGCTGATTGTCCCAGGAGTGACTACTTGGCCAAGTGAGGCCAATCAGAAATTTTTCCTGGAAAATCTTACATGGTGCTCCCGGGAGCTGGTCTGTCCTTACTGGTAAAGCAGAGATGACTGACTACAGACCACTCGCAACCCTGCTTCTCATGATGGGGGCAAAGCCCTCCACTAGAACTTAACCCACACAAAGAGGAACGCAAACACAAAGATGGAAATGCCTTGGTGATGCTCAAATCCTTGGTTCTGCCATACCAGGGGAGCCCCTGCAACACTGCTTTAGTTGCCAAACAGAAGGTCCCTGACTTTGCCTAAGCAAATTGAACTTCTGGAAAACCTCCCCTTCAAGCCCATTTTACTTTATATCCTCTATTTATTACATAAGAATCAATAATTATACGATGAGATGTGTCCAGAAAGTATGCAGCCATGTACTATGAAAAATAGAGGCATTTATTGAAGAAGATACAAGATACAAGAAACATTGTACATAGGACAATATGCCTTAGACCTCTTCAAAGTAGGGACCTCACACAGTTTTCCCAAATGCAGCTCAATGTTCCTTCTGCTCTGGTAGCAGAAACTGCAGAATGAATTGTGCCCCATGTTTCATGCCACGATCCTGCATCAAAATCTCGGACACAGTAGTTTTGGAATCCCCAGATCGGCTTCTAGTTCTCACACTGCCAGTCGCCAGTCTTTCTTGATTGTGGCCCGTACACATTCGACATTCTCAGATATTCTGCTTGTTTCAGGCCTTCAGGAACATGGATCACTTTCAACAGATTCTCTACCATCTTTGAAGCATTTGTGCCACACTTTTATTTGTGCTGCATTCATTGCATTGTCCCCCTAAGCCTTCTGAATCATCTGAATAGTTTCCGTGGAGGAATGTTCAAGCTTAATGCAAAATGTGATGCAGATTCATTGCTCTATTCCCTCAGTCTTTTTGAATGTGATGGCCACACAGTACACATGCTCACTCAATGGCATCTACCACCCCCACTGACTAGTGCAGTGAAGTCATCATTGTTCATGCATGCACATTCCAGTCCACTCTCCTTGGCTGCCAGGTTATATTGATGTCATGCAAATCGTTCTCATTATATTAACAATAGCTGGACTTTTTCCAGACAGACCTCCATATGTTATATATATTGACCTTTGTTTCATGTACTGATTACTTTGCTACATTTCTTTATGTGTTTTCTCATTGAGTCCTCAGAGTAATCCTATGAGGTTAGTATTATTGTCATTCCCCTTTACAGATGAGGAAATTAAGACTCTGAGAGGAGACGCCACTGATTTTCATATATTTATTAAATGGCAGAGCCAGAAGTTAAATAAGGATGAGTTTGAAGCTAACTCTGTGTCCTTAGAAAGTATAATCTATTTTCTCCCTAAAATGCTTCTGCAAATCTAGACTGACCATCCGATAGTGGCATTTGATGACGATCTGGCTCTTGCCTCACCTAGGCAGTCACTCCAGGTTGCATGGACTGTCTGTCACTCCCAAACATATTGACATCATCTCTGATGCTGTCCTTGGCCTGTGTTGGGGCCTCATCTCTCCTCACCCAGGCTGGGGCTCCTAACTGTTCTCACAGATCCCAATGTTTGTCAAAGAAAATCCCCCCTTCACCTTGTAAATGTCCCTTTTCTTTCTTTTTGTCAAATGCTACTTTGATCATGCTACTCCTTCACTAGAAAATCTTCAGTGAAAACACACTTTATACCAGGCCAAGGTCAAATTCCTTTGTAAGACATTCGATATTTTTCACAGCCTGACCCCAACCCAGCTCTCAAGACTAATTCCCAGCAAGCCTCAAAGACACTCCCTCTCCTCCATCCACGCTGAAAGAAGTTCTCATTCCTAATGTGCATTTTTCTTGTTGCTCTCCCTGTGATTATCTTCTTCTCTGGCTGAGTTGACTTTTCCCCGTAATCACACAGTTTCTGAGAGGCAGATCTAGAGCTGAAACCCCCGTAACCGGATTCCCACTATCTACTACCTAAAAGTATTCACTGAATATGTTTTTCCACTTGTTTCCTTGGAGCACTGAGTTGTCTGATTTCTAAAATCCTATGCTTTTCTCTTTACAAGTGAAGGCCTTAAAGAACTCTGTTAACATATAAGGCAAGGGAGGACAAATATTATCATTTAACCTGCAAGATCCTTCCTTTTTAAAATTGTTATTAAATTTATTGAGGTGACATGGGTTATGAAGATTACATAAGTTTCAAGTATACAGTTCTGTAAAACATGATCTGTATATTGCGCTGTGTCCAACACCCAAAGTCCAGTCTCCTTCCACCTCCTTATATGGGACCCTTTTTACGCTCTTCTCTCTCCTTCCACCCTCTTCCAGTCTGGCAATCACCAATACTGTTGTCTGTGTCTATGAGGTTTTTTTTTGTTAGTTCATTTGCTGCTTTCTGTTTTATATCCCACATATGCAGTGATATCACTCTTCATCATAGAGTGATGTCTTTAAAGATTTTAGATGATGTGACATAGGATATACACATTTTAATACAGAGGAGAGAAATGCCTGGAGTCTGCAGCAATTTCCAGAAATACAGGCATTTGTAAAATGCTCTGGGAGGGGCCCAGGGAACAGAATGGGAAGGTTACAGGGAGCTTGTTTGGAGCAGGAACTAAACAGATGGCGGGCATACCGGCCACTTTGTCTTTTGGCCGCTCACTCCACAGACAAAATAAATCCAGGGTCAAAATTTCCTTAAAAGATTTCTAGTTTCACTTTCTATCCGGCATAAAACTTCCCTTCCCACGTATTTGAAAGCTGATAACCCACTGTCTGCTACAGCTCGTGTGGATGGAGAGCTCGCCGTGCCGGCCTCCCACAGGGCAGCCGCAGGGGCAGCGCTGAGCTGGCCAGTGGGTCCCGAGGTACACCGAGGTACAGAGGTACACCGAGCCAAAATGATTTCCCGGCATCTCCCCCACTGGTCCTATTCTGCCTCCGAGACCCACTGAATGAGCCCACTCTTCCTTCCACGCCACTGTAATTTTTCCCTAAAAGACATTTGAACATGACTCCTGTACCATTATGTTTGAACCATGAGCCTTTCTCATTCTGTGTGGGCACTCTCACCATCAGTTTCCCTCGTCCAGGAACTAACTCTCCAATAAGGAGGGCTTTCTTGGACTGATGGCCATTAGAGGGAAGTAAATGTGCTGACATGTAAGATCATGGGCAGGATATTTTCTGGAAAGCTGTGGCCTCCTGGAGGTCAATGCAGGAATATTTCAATTTCTGAAGATTAAATTGGGTTTTACTAATGGCTTGAATTTCCGGTGGATGGAGACAGAGGAAACTAATGCAAGGAAAAGGGATTTCAATCAAAAACTCGACTCGCCCACCAGATTCGGCCCCAGATGGTGTGCGGTCCCCAGGTGTCCTGTGGTGGATATCTTAATCAGGCCCCCAGCTGAATTAGCCAGGAGTTGTTTTTGAATCTACTGCAAGTGTAATCAGATGCTGCTTCATTTCGAAGAACTGTTTGCTTGGAAGGCTCTCACATAGCCAAAATTATCAGAGCTGCCTCTTAAACTGTGCCACTTTACCAATGTGATCTTGAGTAGGTCGTTTCTCCGCTTTGAGCCTCAGCTTCCTAATTTTACGGGATCACAATGATAACACTGTCCTGCCTGCCTGGCAGAGTCCCTGCTGCGCGGGGGCCCTTCCAGCTCTTCTTCACCTGGCCAGACCCTGTGTTTCCCGTCCAAATGTGTCTGAGACATCGCCTTTTTGGAAGAGACCCCCCCAGACTTCCCACATCCCCCAGTAGGTCCCCTCTGAGTGGCTCCCGTGACTAGTCATGTTTACCTTTTCACAGAACTCCCGGTGCCTGGAACTGTGTGTTTAATTCTGAATTCCCTCCAGGACCCTAACATCTCCAAAAGGAAAAAGCCCCGTTTCCTGCCTTGACCACTGCCTTTCTCAGTGCCCCATACCTAATGACTGACACACAAATATGTAGTAAAAGAGTAAACAAGCTTTAAAATGGATGAAAGTATAAATATACAAATATAGGGAAACATGATGTTTATCTGAAACACACCTGAGTGTAAAGGATGTTTTTAGTGGAACTTTATACAATACGAACATTATCATTAGGTCTTGACAGAGGAAGATGACAGCCTCTAGTCATCTGACTCTCAAGTCAAACCAGGCTGTTAAAGCTAGAGATCCCGATGGTGGCATGTAAGGAGTCCCTCTAATTTTAAAGGTGAAGGAGCCTCAAAGGGAAGTATACTTAGATATTCTTATACAGCAAATTTTTGCCAAAAGCTCTGAAAGGTGGGATGAGAAGGTAACAGCAGTATTTCTTCTTGGTCCGAGATACCGGGTTAGATACCTGACTGAGTAGCACTTGGGCATCAGTTTTCAGCCACATCTCTCTCTCTCCAGTGTCAGCACAGAGACCAGCCCCAGTCGGGCCTCCACGGGCCGAATGCAGGTGCAATGGGCTCTGTGAGCCTGGCTATGTGCCCTCACTTTGCTTCTCTGTCACTGAGAAACGGGACAACCCTGGAAATCTGATGGGAGCTCAAATATTTGCAAACCAGAAGTGCAGGTGAATTAGTGACTGAAGGGCCGCCTCTGGCCACTGGATGGGTAAACTCCCTGCTGTCCCTAGGCTGACAGTTCTGAGTCATTTTATGATTTTCTAAGAGTTCCTGGCAAATTGGAGCACCAGGCTTCTGGAGCAGCAGCCAACCCAATGATACATCCTGTCAGTTTTCCCTCCTTCCCTAATCATGCCCAGCCCCTCACTCCTGTTCCTGGGGATTATTACTTGCAGGTGAGCTGTCATCTGAGCCCCGCCTCTCAAGGGCATCCAGGATCAGAGACCTAGGGTTTGGTTTTTCCCCCAAGTGATACCCGCAAGTAATACCACTTATACCATTGGCCACTGGCTATGTTATGTTTTGTCTTACGTATTTATTTTTATTGAAGTGAAATTCACATATGATACAATTAACCATTTCAAAGTGTACAACTCAATGGTATTTATAGAATTCACAATGTTGTACAATAAGCAGCTCTTTAGTTTCAAAAACTTTTCATATCCCACAAAAACCCCCAGTACCCATTAAGTAATCACACCACATTTCTCTCTCCCCATCACCTTGATAAGCTCTAATCTGCTTTCTGTCTCTATGGATTTGCCTATTATGGCTGTATCATATTTAAAAAATCATAAGGGTGAGCTTTTGTGTCTGGCTTCTTTTACTCAATTAATTTTTTTCCCACAGTTCATCCAAATTGTAGCCTATATCAGTATTTTGTTCCTTTTTCTGGCTGAATAATATGCCATTGTATGGATATACCACACTTTGTTTATTCATTCATCTGCTAATGGGAATTTGAGTTGTTTCCACCTTTTCACTATTATGATAATATTGCTATATACATTCATGTGCAAGTAATTTTCTATAAAGATACATGTTTTTACTTCTCGTTGGATATATACTAAGGAATGGAATCACTAGGTCACATAGCAATTGTGTTTAACTTTCGGAAAAACTGCCAAACTTTTCTATGGCACATCCCTACCAGCAATTTTTATATGACTGAGTCCCGCCTAGGTCTTATCTTGTTTGTCTCTGTGGCCTGTTCATTGGCTTGCATCTTACAGGTATAATGATCAGCAGAATGTTTACAACCTTAATAAAAGTCACTAAAGAGAGAATAATCTTTTTGGAAAACCTAAGTGTTAATTTTGATGTGTCAGGTTATATGGTGGGCATGAAACACAAGAGGAAGGGCCATGCTGCTCTTTATTATGTAGGGAGATGAAGATGGAGCTCTTAAGAAAAAAGAAAGGAAAGGAGGAAGAAGGGTAGAAAGAAAGGAGTTTTAAAAATGGCAGGAAGCTGAATGCTGGGTACTGGCTGATGTGATTTCTCTCAATCTTGGATGCCCAGACTTCTTCTGTAAATACAATACACTTTCAAATGCTAGAAATAGATCATTTTCATCATTATGGTAGTGGTGTTTGCTAATTTTGCAGAATGGGTGAAATTTTACAATGGGTATAAAGTAACGTGAGGCAAAAAAATCCATGGAGTTTCCAAGAGGTAGATAGCCATTGACAAAAAAGTGAACACCCTCCTCTATGCCACACCTTACTGTTACCTTAAATTAGCAGAAATCTGGGGGAGGACTTCAGCCTTATTCAAAACATGGAATTGCCCTAGCTCACAAAAGGCAAGGAGTCTTCAAGGGGATTTCTGGGGTTATAGAAGTATAATCAATACCTGTGAGGGACAATGGTCATACTGCCAGGCAGATAAGTATCAATGCTAATTGTGAATTCATGGAATCAATCTGCACATTTCAGCACTTGAATGTAAAACAATCAGCAAGCTAAGTACAAACACTCCTTTGAATTGAGCAACACACAGGGCACTTTGCAGGAGGCAAGTACGTGGCAAAGGGCTCCTTCAGAGAGTTCACAGCCTGGTAAAGAATAGATGACTCAAACAGGAATAACTGCACTGCAAAGTGGGATGTCCTAAGTTTCATGGGATGAAGGAAATAGAACATTGAACGCAGTCCACTTGAGTACAAATACATTGCTGGAGGAATTCTGAGGGAAGAGAGGCAATAGGATGAGGAAAGAGGGGAAGGCAGCGTACGGGAGGAGAGTGGAGAGGAAAGGAGAAAGGAAAAGGGAAGGGGACTAGAACTAGAAAATGAGATCAATCGTGTTCAAAACTAAAGAGGCAATAGAAGGAAGAATAATGTAGGTGTAGATGCTAATAAGATTTGAGTCAGAGGGGCATAAAGTCAAATACCAGCTTTTACATCCATTAATCTTCTGTGTCTTTGGATAACCTACTATCTCTCAGAGCCTCAGTTTTCTTATAAGTAAAATGGGGACATTACCTACTTTGTAAGGTTGTCATTATGAATAATTTGGATAATGCATTAAAATACTGCACAGACTAAGAAAGTATCTTTTGATATTTCCTGTTTCACCGTGTATACTTAACAAGTGTAAGGTGTTACATTTCGTTAAATGACATCTATCTCTAGAGATGTCATATGACTTTTTTCTCCTTAGTTCTATTAATATAGTAGATAAGATTAATAGATTTCTTAATATTGAACTCCCCTGTATTCTTCAAATAAAACCCACATGGTGGTGATACATGTCTTTTTAATAGGCTGATGTTAATATTTTTGCATTGAGACTCATAAGTATTACAGATTTGTACTTTTATTTTTTGGTGTGATTTTTGCTAAGTTTTGGAAAACATTATACTCATCAAATGAATATGAAAGATGGTTTTATATGGTTTTATACTTTGCAATAATTTAAGTAGCTGATATATTCTGATTTTAAAGATTTGGTAGAATTCAAATGTGAAACCACCTGTCCTAGTGAATACTGTGTAAGAAACTTTATAACTACTTTAAGTTTTCTAAGACAATGGTTTATTTGGACTTTCTAAATTTTAGAAAGTTATAGTTTTTAAAAAATATCAATTTCATCTGATTTCCCAATGTATTCCATAAAATCATGCAAAGCAGTCCCTCGGGGTTTTTCTTCTTTTTCAAAAAGTTGTTACCCCTTATTATTTCTTCTTTCTCCCCTTGTTATTTCTAATTTTATGTATCTACCTTTTCACCCATCAATTTCTTGATTAGATTTGCTGACAGCTTATTTTATTGATTTTTTTCGAAGTACCAACTTTTGGATGTCTCTATTAGTTTGTGTTTTATTTTTTCAATTTCTTTTTTTAATTAAATATATTTTATTGATTATGCTATTACAGTGTTCCATTTTCCCCTCTTTACTCCCCTCCACCCTGTGCGCCCCCTCCCACCCGCATTCCCCTCCTTTAGTTCATGTCCATGGGTCATACATGTAAGGTCTTTGGCTTCTATATGTCCTATACTATTTTTAACCTCCCCCCGTCTATTTTGTACCTACCATTTATGCTACGTATTCTCTGTACCTTTCCCCCTTCTCTCCCCTTCCCACTCCCCCGCTGATAACCCTCCATGTGATCTCCATTTCTGTGATTCTATTCCTGTTCTAGTTGTTTGCTTAGTTTGTTTTTGTTTTTGGTTTGGTTGTTAATAACTGTAGGTTTGTTGTCATTTTACTGTTCATATTTTTTATCTTCTTTTTCTTAGATAAGTCCTTTTAATATTTTTTATAATACGGGCTTGATGATGATGAACTCCTTTAACTTGACCTAATCTGAGAAGCACTTTATCTGCCCTTCCATTCTAAATGATAGCTTTGCTGGAAAGAGCAATCTTGGATGTAGTTCCTTGCCTTTCATGACTTGGAATACTTCTTTCCAGCCCCTTCTGAATTAGGTATCTTAGATACTGCTATAAGTATCTATTCCTTCTTATATCTTCTATAGTTTCCTTTATATATTTTGCATGGTTTGGAATGCATAAGTATTAATAATGGCTCTATCTTCATTGTGCTTCACAAAATTTAACATTATAAATATTTTTATGTGTCTCTTAAATAATATTGTTATACATTTAGAGTGATCAACATCCCAGTTTTCCCAAGGACTTCCCAGGATGTGAGAATGTCAGTACTAAAACCAGAAATATCCCAGGTAAACTGGGCAAGTTGGTCATTCTATATAAATTCTACCTTTCTGATATAAAAATTGTGAACTTGATTTATTTTATTTTTTTTGGTAACAGGTTTATTGATATATAATTCATATACCCCAAATCTTATCCATTTAAAGTACAGAATTCAATAGTTTTTAGTATATTCACATAAATGTGTGCCCATTAGTGCAATGAATTACCAATGCAATGGAATATTACTTGGCAATCAAAAGGACCAAAGATGAAGCATGTTAAAAACATAGATGAATCTTGAAAGGATTATGCTAAGTGAAAGAAGACAGTCATAAAAGAGCACTTTCTGCATGATCCCACTAATGTAAAACATACAAGATAGACTAATCTATAGAGACCAAAGGCAAATCAGTATTTGTCTAGGACTAGGGTGTGTGAAGGAAATGGCAGTTGGCTTGCTAATGAGTATGGATTTCTTCTGGGAGTAATAAAAATGTCCTCTGATTTATATTCTTATTTGCCTGGTATACATTCTCCCCATCCTTTTATTTTATTTTAACTTATCTGTATTTCATAATTTCAGGGTCTATGTCTCTTATTTATAACATAGCATAGAGTTTTTTTACTAAATCTAAACTTTTTAAAATAGGTTAATTAAGCCCATGATATTTATTGATATGATTATCATATTTGCCCTCTGATCTGTCATACTGTTTTATATTATATTTTATAAGTAGTCTATCTTTTATATAAATGGTCTTTCATAAGTCATTCTGTTTTATACCTATTTCCATGTTTTTAAGTTTTTCTGAGGTGGGGAACCTTAGGAAAGTTTGTGCATTTGTTCAAATTGCTTCCCTTCTGTTAATACTAGTATATAATACCTCTAGTATCCGCCTTTGGCAGCTGACTACTGGTTTAAAGAACATTGACATTTTCTGGTAATCTCTTATTTAGCATCTTCTATCTGAGGAATTGATTTAAAATAATATCCTTTTATTCCCAGGTAATACCTATAAAGCAATCATAAACTTCCTCTACATTTCACATGCTCTCCCCCTTTTTGAAAGCAGACGCACTGTTCCTGTAATTGCAGAGCGTACAGTTGTTAAAGCCTGTACTTTCTCCCTCACACTCATCACTGATACCTCGTGCCACAGGTAGTCATATATTTAACGCTCCCCACCAGGCCTTATGTCAGCGTCTCTCCAGGCATTTTAATGCGCTGGTAGTTTACTCAGGGAAGGCTCCTGGGGACAATATTTCCTGAGTTCTTGCTTATTGATAGCAGTTTGTCTGCAGTCTTTACACCTGAAAGTAAGTTTGGCTGGGTTTATAATATATGACTCATATTTTCTTTCCTTGAGCATCTTAAATATGTCACCCCATTGTCTCCTGATACAAAGTGTTGCTGTCAAAAAGTCTCATGACCATCGGATTTCCTTTCCCTTTTTAAGTAACTCAGTCCTTTTGCCTGGGAGCCCAAAGTATTTTTTACAATGTTTCAGTGTCGGTCATTCTGGGTCATTTTTCTTGGGCACATGATGTGCCTTTTCAGTATGTGGTTTTCAATCTTTTTTTAACTCATTCTACAAAAGTAGTTTTAGACTGTTCTTTTTATTATTTCTGCCCCATTGCTTTGTGGGGTTTTTTCTGTGAATTCTTATAATATATATGTTATTTTTTACCTATCTTCCAATTCTGTCATGTCCTCTCAAATCTTTTTTTCTGTAGTTATTTATTTTAATATTTAAAATTTTACTCCTTTTCACTTTTACCATTTAAGGCATTTTCTGCTGTTTTTATTCATTCTTGTGTTCTTCCCAACTTAGTCTTTATTTCTGAAATGAATTTTTCTTTTACTGATAGTTTTTTTTTCAGTTCTGTAAGTTCATTACTAAACTTTTCTTCTACAGATTTCTGGTTTTCTTTTATTTCCCTGTCATTATTTTAATTTCTTTTCTACATTTTGAAATTTTAGGCTACAGTTTTGTAGATATGTTTCAATGGACTCAAACTCGATCCTTTTCTGTTACCTATTCTTTTGTGAAATTGGTTTCCCACCATTTCTGGAAAGAATAAGTGGGTCAAGACTGATTTTCTAGCTTCATGGTTCTAGAGCTCCCTTTTCTTGCTTCATGATGTGACCTGTACTTCCTTTGCTCTCCTTGTGTCTCTCCCACTTGTATCTGATCTTCTCTTTCCTCTGTCCTATCACTTCTGTCCAGCCAAGTTGCTGCTCCCAATCCTGCTTTCTATTAAACGTCTGATGGAGATTTGGCTTCTGCCCTGCTGTTAGGGTCATCACAAAATCTGTTGCACCCTTTTGTCTGTTCCTTTGCGTGTTCTGATGTGACATAGATTTCAAAGTGATGGTGTGTCATCCCCATGTGCTCATAATTTGAAGTTTGAAGAAACCTTAGTAACTCAGATTTTTAAAAACTAGATGGCAGTGGGTTTTGGGTATTGATATCCTAGCTCTGTTTTTATAGGGGATTAAAAATGCAAACACTGTATCATCAATGTCATCTCCCAGAATTTGCTGTCTTGCCTTTCACAGTGATCTTTAAAAGACTCATTTGCCACGACATCCAACACGTGCAGCTGCCACATCCCCATGAATAATCACTGCGTCTATGTTAAAGGTCTTCGCCTCATTCGTTACCGATTCTGTCATGTGACCTCTATAAACCTCTATAAATATGCACAATTAATGTTATCTGAGGATATCTTAGACAAATGTGTCTTACTCAACCACTTATTCATTATTCAAAATAAACTAGTAAAATAATCTGTGTAAACACAAATAAGTGGACTTCCTCTTTGGGGAAGTACCAGCTGAAGGGAAAAGTATCACCTGTGTGCAGTGCAGTCACTGGAGAAGAGGCTGGGAAGTCACAATGAAGCTATGACATAGAGGGACACAGAAGAGTGTCAGAGTACATGAGGATCAAATGGGTTGTATGGACAACCATCACTCAGCTCTGTGGCTTCTCAGAGAAGTGAAAGTTTAATGAGACTTTGGTATCCAAGACATCCCTCATAGGCGAGGGAGAATTTGAACAGTCTGAGAAAACAAATATATTTGGATCGACAGGGCATTGTAGCTGCGTCTGTATATTATGGCAGTGGATGTAGGTGGATCCAGGCCTGGCTGCTGAGAAATGGAGTCATTTCTGATTTGGAGCTCCAGAAGCAAAAGCAGCATTTCCCACTGCTTCTGTTTAGCCACTTAAACATATAGTTGAACAAAATACAACAGTGCAGCAGAGATATGGTTGTTGTGAAGTGTAGGTAGAGGTCTCTCTGTTGCCTTCTAATGATATTTCCCTCGTTCCTTTTCCTGTGAATGTTGGGTGTGACTTCATACTTGCAGGGTCCATCCAGATAAGCTGTCAAAGGCTAAGGCTCTGCTGATCTAGCGATGCATACCTGTAACTCAACTACAACCCATCCTCCTCAGGTCCAAGCTCTGCAGCTCACATACACGCACACGCACACACACACACTTTATTGGTTATGGGGAGACATGCTGCACAGGTGACTGAAGTCCCTTTAGTTATCTCCCTTTCTCCACCTATTTTCCCAGTAGTATTTGTCACACCACCCTGCCACCATCGGCACCACCCTCGTTCTGTTAGTCTATCTCCCCCAGGACCTTTCCTTGCTGTCTTCCCCTCCCCTACACATGTTTTCCCTCCAGATTGCAATCTTCCTTTCCTTCTGAGAATGTATTTAGCCCTCCCTCAGCCTGGCTTCTCCATTTTGCTTTCTCACCCAACATTTCTAATCAGCAAATTAAAGAGTCTCATCTCGAATCCATTCTCCTCATAAAAAGAGTAGACGAAGGGGACATTGTAAATATCACTAAAAAGTAGTCCCAACCTGGTAAGTCCATGGTTTCTTCTATGCCTCAGTTTTCAAGTTCTTATGGACCTAAGAGTTTTCTTCAAGACATTTGCTATCCCTTCCCCATTAGCCAGTCAGAGCATATGATAAACTATATTTGCCAATTGCTACCAATACAATTGACTTTTAGCTGGAGTGAACGCAAGGGGTAAAGCACGCTGTCGATTGCTGTCATTGCATCCTTGACGTTGTAACCAGATGGGCATGGGAACATGGGGTGCCAGGAGACACAACAGATCAGAAACGTCACATTTCCTTATTTAGGACTACAACCCTGAGATTCAGAGCCACTTTCCTGGTTGCATGGCTCACAGCTTCATATAAAGAACCAGCCAGGTGTGCCACAGTTGATGATCAGAACAGTGTGTGTGTGTGTGTGTGTGTGTGTGTGAGAGAGAGAGAGAGAGAGAGAGAGAGAGAGAGAGAGAATATGTGTTAATGGGTTGGGGTAATAAGGAGTAAATAAATTTATACTGCCATTTCTGACTACCACTAAAAAACACTGTATAGTATAGTGTTGTAATGGCCTGATCAAGGAAGAGGAGCATGTATTAAGATACATTCTGTCCGTAATTAAATCCTCCCAATTATCCATTGTCATCCGCTTTGTGCAGATGTCTGAAATGTGGCTCAGAGAACTCAGATAACCTGCCCAAACTTGTACAACACAAGATCTCTTTGACCCTAGAGTTCATGTTCTGTCCACTCTCCAACGCTGTTTTCAGAGTCCCCCACCAACCCCCGCCCCCCACCAACCCACTGGCAGCTTTGCATTTCAATGAGGGAATTAGGTTGAAGTTGAACAGGGAGCAGCTATTGACAATGGCACCCCAGCTAATCTCCACCTGACCAGTAGTCCACCATGTTTCTTTCTCAGGTTCAACAGACCCAACACTAGACACACCAGCTCAGCCACACCAGTTGGAGGAGACACGCAAGAGGCCAGTGCGTACTTTCTCTCTGGTCAGCTCTGCAGCCTAATCCTTTTCTGTCCTAATGCTGGGATCACACACTCCCTTCTCCCCCACCAGCCTTGCCTCAGAGGATAGCAGCACAGCTGGAAAAACAGATAGGTCTTTCTAACCTTCTCATGCGTGTGCTGTGGGGCCAGGTAGCTCTATAAATATGGTAATGGCTTCTCAAGCGTGCTTCGACTGGAAATGAGACTGGGAGGCAAGCAATGGGATGTTCCCACCAATAACTGTCGTGGCAGCCTTGCCAGAGGGGACTGTGCATCTGAGCTTCAGGGTCAGATGAACTCTCCCCATCCCCCTTGAATAGATCCCCTCTCCTCCTCCTCCCTCCCTCCCAATTAATCGCCTGGACCCACCTGTCCCCTGATAACACTGATGACATCACCAAGGGAAGAAGGCAAGCGGCAGCTCATGTTTAGTCTATTTCCAGGAGGCCCAGACTTGTGATATAAAAAAATACACCAGCAACAACACAGCTACACTGATGTGTACAATGGGGAAGCAGCTTGACACTTCCCTGCCGAGAAAAACGACAGCTACAATAAAAGCCAAACGCCTGTTCAGTCTAAACAACCGTGTGCTCAGAGACGCTCTGCTGTTACCAGGCTTTCCCCAGCTCTTCCTTCACTGGAGAGAGTAGAGGGTGACCACAGCCCCCCTCCCCGAATGCCCTGGAAATACAGTCTGTGGAAAATGGGGCCTGGGATTCTAGAGGGACTTTAGACAGAGCTCTTAACATGACTCGAGAGCCTTCCTTTTCTGTCACATGAAAATAATAATGCTTTATGTCAGGTTGTTAGATGATTCTGAGATCCTAGTAGAGGCTTCTGCCTCCTCCATCCCCACCTGCTCTTTCTTGTTAACATGACCTTTCCTTTTTCAGGCAGCAGCTAGACCACCTGGCTTGCATTGATTCAACAAAGGGAGAGTGTTGCAGGAGAGAAAAGGCTTTTGGAGTGTCCAAAGTCTAGGACCGGGTCGGGGATTACATGCTGGGTTCCTGGGACATTTTGTTGTGCTACCCCGCTGGTGCCTGTGGACGCCTTCTCAGATATAAATAACATTGCCACATGCAGAAACCACACTGCGAAATAACTTTATGAGGCAAAATCATGACTCATGTACAAATATAAAATGAACACATTCTGAGGCTTTTATTTAACTCAATGAATGGAGAAATTAGGAATAAGTTACAGACCTGTTCAAAGGAGAATTTAAAGAGCAGGCACCTACAAAGGCAGTCAGGAAGGCTGAGACGAGTGTGTTACCGTATGTGCCACTTGCCTGGAACTGGGAAGGTCTAAGAATACAGAGGTGAGGGAGGCAGCAGGACTTAATTGCACCTCTCTGGGACAAACCTTACCTCTGTGGACAAGAGTTACTTCCATCACTCTCAGTTTTCCCCAACTTTCAGAGCTGTGAAATAGCTCAAAGGCAGTGAAAGGTGAGAACGAGAGAATCAGATAACCAGAGGGTATGCCGGAGGGTGTCTAACAGTCCATAGGAAATCAGTCATCATTTTTTGCCATTTCAAAGTTTTTAAAAATAATTTTTCCTGACAAATAGATACAAACTCAGAGGAAGCCAATTATATGGAAATGTACTCATTAAAGTGGTTTAAAATTTTGTGATACAGTAATACACAGAGCTCCTAATACCCTTGGAATGTTCTAAGTGCTGAGAACAATAAAGGTGTCTTTTGTTATGTTAATAAAGTTACTTTTAAACATCACCTAAGGATAGGGGCTGGTTGCCAGTGGAGCCAAGTGACTGGAGAATTGGAATTTTCAGTCTCATATCAAGATTGCCAGAAAACTCCCAGAAGGTAGGAAGAGGTTGCCAAGGGAATGTGGTCCTACTGATACCTTGATTTCAAGCTTCTGGCCACCCAATCTGTGAAAGGACAAATGTCTTTTGTTTCTAGCCACCGAGGTGGTGGCACTTTGTTATGGCAGTCCCAGCAAACTAATAGAGACGCTTCCTAGAAGAAGCAACATTTGAATACATTCCATTATTCCAGCCAGAAACAGGAGATTTATTTGCCCAACAGATGTGGACCAGAAGGAATTGTTTCTTTAGTTTTTCTAGTATTTACAAGCCTGCATATTTTATATACACGTTGTGATGTTCAACTTCCCCTACAAAATGAAAACAGCCCTGTGTTCAGTGGAGGCTGTGCCTTTCGCAGCATCATGGGGTCTTGGGGGGCCCTGTTTCCCGGCACTCTTGCACCTGCCCTCCTCACTCTACACTCCCTGCCCGGTATCGATCGTGTAATAAGTGCACGAACAGGGTCTAAGAGTTTAGCCAGAAGAGAGCTCAGACCAGGAGTTTCTGCGCATCTCCCCGGAGCCCCAGTGAACGGCACTGACTGCCACCTGTCCCCGAGAGCCCTGGCCACTTGCCTGTGTCAGTGTCAGTGGGGGATGAAACCTCTCCCACTATCTTTAATTAAATCACCACTCTCCAGACATCCCCTTGGTCTGCAATTTATTACCCTGCCCCGGATCTTGTACCCTTGCTGCTGAATTCCAATGTGATGGATCTCGAGTCCCTTACAAGTTCCACAATTTGCTCTTTAAGTGGAAACGTTTACATTTTGATTGCCTAATATGGTTCTATCATTTTTTCATCCAGCAGGATGTCAGGGCCCAGTACAGCGCTCAGAAAAAGTAAACCAGTCCTCGCTGCCCTCCTTCACCAACACAAGGCTCAGGCCAAACCTAACGCATCTGAGACGCCTTCCACAGCGGGTATGTGAATACCCGGGACAGTGTGAATATCCCGACTCAACATGGAAACAGAGGTGGAAAGACCTGGCTGGATCTGAACTTCAGCCTCACTACTTATAGAAGTTTGGGCCAATTACTTGACCTCTCTAAATCTTATTTGTGGAATGGACATAAAAACGGTCTATGGGGGAGGTAGTAAAGGGTCAAGGGGTTCAACTGTATGGTGACAGAAGGAGATTTGACCTCAGGTGGGGAACACACAATGCCATATACAGATGATGTATTATAATATTGTACACTTGAAACCTATTTAATTTTATTAACCAATTTGCCCCAATAAGTTTAATTTATTTTTTTATTTTATCTATTTTTATCATTTTTATTGTTGTTTGAATACAGTTGTCTCCATTTTCCACCACCCCACCCACCCCCACCTCCCACCTCCCACCCTCAATCCTACCCCTTTCTTGGCTTTGTCCATGGGTCCTTTAAACATGTTTCTTGACGATCCTTTCCCTTCTTCCCCTGTTATCTCACTCCCCCGCCCCTCTGGTTACTGTCAGTTTGCTCTTTATTTCAGAGTCTCTGGTTATACTTTGCTTGTTTGTTTCTTTTGTTGATTAAGTGCCACTTATAGGTGATACCACATGGTATTTGTCTTTTACTGCCTGGCTTACTTCACTTAGCAGAATGCTCTCCAGTTCCATCCATCCTGTAGCAAAGGATAGGAGCTCCTTTCTTTCTGCTGTGTAGTATTCCATTGTGTAAATGTACTACAGTTTAATTTAAAAAATAAGTCTGCCACACAGGATTATCCTAATGATTAAATAAGTGCTGAGCACAATTCCTGGCATGTAATAAGCACACTGGTAAGTTGGCTGTGGCTGTTACTATAATTGTTACTGTTACCAATTTCATGGCTATTTTTATTGTTGCTATTGTTATTATAGCAGAATGCTCCACTATAATGCTCCAAATAGGGCCCAAAAATTCAATTGCATAAAATAGAGGATCACATCATTGTAAACTTTACGAGAAAAACTTAAGTAAAATTACCATGCAGAAGAGTAAACTTGCCTATCATATTCTATCTAACTTCATGTCTTCATGACATGTGTTTTTTACAGTGTTTCTCTGAAGTGCATTTACTTTGCAGAAAAACTACACCTGTTTGGCACCAGTTGGAGTCACAAGGCAGATCCAGTATCACAGGAGAGCCCTCTCTGGTCATTTGCAGAAGCCCAGAGCTGAGCATAGAGCTGTGAGCAATGGCTTGAGTCAAAGATCATAAAGAAAGATCATACTGGAGGGAGCATACAAGGTGTCAAGACAGAAATCATTTGGGATGGCACCTCAGGCTGATGGAGATATAAGGGATAGGACCCCTGAATAATAATAATCAAGGTGACAGATAACCCTCCTTCTGGGAGTCTGGGTAACCTGTATTCACTTTAAATAGGAAAGCAAACGAAGCAGGGGGTGTTTTCTCCTCCACCTTCTTCTATAGTTATAGCTTTCCACCTGAGAACCGCAACTTATCTATGCAAAATATGAGGCCATGTCAACACCATGAAGGATCTTAAATATAAACAGACCAATACAGATGCAAGGCAGAGTCATCTGTCTCCCTAAGGGACAACCTGTTTCATGTCACTCCTCTGATCAGCAAACTTCAAGGGTTCCCTGTTACCAAAAGAGCAAGGTGTAAGTTCCTAGGGAGTCTGCATGCTGCCCAGATGTGGGAGAGATAAGTGTGCAGGAGAATGAAGCAGCAGCCAACAGAGCTGAAACGCTGCATTTCCTGTGTCAGTGGAAAACTGACCCCTGTCCAACCAATCACCGGTCAATGACCTGGGCCTCCTCAATCCATCTCTTTTCTTCTCCTAACACACCCATTCCATCAAAGAATCAATCACACACTGAGCTCTTATCAGTGGAACTCCTAAGTAGCTCTTGAACATGTCCACTGTTTCTTTTCCATTCTCTTTGCTACTGCCATTGTCCAGGTGTAAATTACTTGAGTACCACTCGGATCCCAGATCTCTCCCATTTCTCCCCCAAAATCATCCTTCATATTCATTTTCAGAACGGGAAAACCTCTGATTTGATGTGTGCGCTGAGAGAAAATGATGGGGAAGAAGAGTGTGTCCATGAGAAAGAAGGCCTGGCTAGAGAAGAGGCAAATACTAACAACAGGTTACTTTTTATTGAGTGATTATTATGTATTAGGTGCTGTGCTAAATGCTTTCTGTTCATTATCTCACTCAGTTCTCCACAAGTCCCATGCCACGGACAGGTGAGGCTTGGAGGGTGTGGTAAACGAAAGACAGCTGTGCATTTTTTGTTGTTCCTCCCATTGAGACTTGGAGTCCAATTGCCCCGGCTTTCCCCCAGGCTGTCTTCAACACTTGTTCCAACAGGACAATGCAGCAGAAGTGTCCTGGAAGGGGGAACTTCTGACACTGGGTCGTGAAAAGCCTTTCTTAGAACATCCTCTCTCTAAAAGCTTTGAGGAACTATGTAAAAAGTCCAACAACACTGAAGTGGTCACTCAGTGAGAAGCCCAAACGACAGGGACAGGTCCTGGAAGGCAGGGTGCCATGTGCAGACAGACACAGGCTAAGGGGCACTGAGCTATCAGGTGGGCGAGTGAAGAAGCCCTCTGAGAAGTGGACCATTCAGCTGAGGCCACACAGGTCCAAGGTGAACTGCCCAGCTAGGCCCCGAGTCCTTGTTCCACTAGACTGGGCTCAAAATCAAAATAAAGTGGTTATTGTGAACCGCCATATCTCAAAACATATAACCTGAACAGAGAAGTTAACTCACTTGATCCAAGTTACATAGATCTTGGAACTGAGTCTCAAATCCACATGGTATGATCCCAGAGTGTGCACTGTCAACCAAAGGGCCCTTCTGTTTCCTCGAGTGGAGAATGTTGGGTAGTAGAGTTGGGAAAGTCAAATGCACAGAGTGAAGAAGGGGGAATGGGCAAGAGGCCAACATCGATCAAGGAGTTTCTGTGTAGAGTCATTGTGCTAGAAATAGGTTTTCTAATTTAATTCCTGAAGAAAGAAAACCCAAAACCACTGAAAGCAGGCATTATTACCTCCATTTAATTGTAAAAAGCAGAGGAAAAAGAAAAGCATGTTTCAGTAGAATTTGCCCAAGTCCAACGTCCAGGAAGCCACGGAGATGGGTTTTACACTCAGGTCAGAGTCCAAAGCCATCGCGATCACTGCCCTGGGTGGCCTGCTCCTGGAGTGAATTCAGGAGCGGGTCCCAGGGCTGGATCCCCCAGAAGGGAGACATGTGTGCCCACAAAGGCAGGTTTCAGCTCCCGGTAGGCAATGAGCATGCTAAGGTTAAGAGTGATTTATTCCACTTCAACATCAAAAGACAAAACTTCTAATTAAAAGAAGAGAGAGAAAGCTGCCAGAGATGGAGCAGGGAGCCCACACCATCTGACAGTTTCAATTTTCACTGGCAGCGCACTTTCACGGATTGATATCCTTTTCTTGCCGGCTCAAGAGAACCACTGGCTTCCATAAGTCATCTTCTGAAGTCACAGGTGACTGCTGTTTTAACCCTGGCCTTGCCAGAAACTTGGGCGGCAAAGATACCCACTATGTTTCAATGGTCGCTATCTGCTGTGTTAGAATCTATGGAAAATACTTGCCTCCATAATCCCATTTAGCTCCCCCAAAACCCGATGGGGTAGGGACTACTAATATTTCTGACTTAAAGGTGACTGGATGAAGTCCTGGCAAGTTAGTCTGAATTGCTCAAGATCATAAGGCAAATAATATGTCGCTCGAATTTCTCTAATGTTTGAACCCAAACACTTATATCACAGACTAACCATCTTCAGCGGCAGAGACAAAAGGCTCCATACTTTTCGCTTTGCCACACTTAAAAAAGAAATTGGAGACACAAAAGAATCCTGTAAGTCAGGGGTCCCCAACCAGTATGTGGCCTGTTAGGAACCAGGCTGCACAGCAGGAAGTGAGCAGTAGGAGAGAGTAAGTGAAGCTTCATCTGTATTTGCAGCCCATCCCCACTGCTCATTCTGTCGCCTGAGCTCCGCCTCCTGTCAGATCAGCGGAGGCGTTAGATTCCCACAGGAGGGGGGACCCTACTGTGAACCGCACATGCGAGGGATCTAGGTTGTGTGCTCCTTATGAGAATCTAGTGCCTGCTGATCTGAGGTGGAGCTGAGGTGGTGATGCTAGCGCTGGGGTGACTATAAATACAGATTATCATTAGCAGAGATTCTGCACTATGGTGAGTTGTATAATTATTTCATTATATAATGCAATGTAATAATAATAGAAATAAAGTACACAATAAATGTAATACCCTTGAATCATACCAAAACTATCCCCTGCACCCCAGGTTTGTGGAAAAATTGTCTTCCATGAAACCAGTCCCTGGTGCCAAAAAGGTTGGGGACCACTGCTCTAAGTTATGTGCATGAGTATGTTGCCCTTACATTATAAAGACCAAAAAGAAATGAACTCAGAACCATCCAGCCCATCAAATGATGGCAACAACAGCTAATGTTTATATCATACTTACTATGAGCTAGGCATTGCTAACTACTTTAAATATATTACTTAATTTTCACAATATAACAATAGTAATTGTAAGTTTGATTATTATCCCTATTGTAGAAATGATGAAATTGACACAAGCTTGGTGTCACTAAAATCACACAACTATTAAATGGAAGCTCAGCCATAACATCCATCCCTCCTGCCTCCTAGTCTAGAGTATTTTTTCACACCACCCACCACATCTTATCATATGTCTGTCCTTTACTTAAAGAAATAGGACAATGCAGATGGGTTATTAGGCTGAGGGCCTTGGGGACTTGACATTAAAGCACTGGGATATTGAATGCCTTAATTAAGAAGAGAGCGTATTTGGGGCAGGGCTAAAGTGCAAAATTTAATGAAGCACTCAATTTTAGGAACAGCACTTGCATGACCCTGATGACAAGAGGAAGTCCCTCCTCACATTTTGACTCTCGGGAACCTTGACCCCCAGGGTGAAGGGTCATCCTGGCTTTGGAGCATGTTAGTGTTGTTCTCATGAGAGTCGTGAAAGATGTCCTGTGGGGGCTGTGATGGGAGACATCATCAAATATATCAATTTATCACATCATATCACCAGAAACGTGCACACCACTATGGGGGAATCGCAGGAGGAACCTTTATCTCAGACATTCGGCACTTACTGAGTGTCTTTAATTTCCCCAGCACTACTGATACAAAGAGAACCCTGGTCCTCCCTCTGGAGGTGAGAGGTAGAGAAGTCGAAGTCCTCTACAGAATCACACACTGAGCATCACGTGAGCACTCGAGGGGAGGTGAGTGTGAAATGTGCCTGGAGTGCAGCAAAGAGCCCAGCTACATCCCTGAGTGTGGGGAGGGGAGGGATAGTCTGAGCTGGGACCTTCACCATGTTAGGGCTCTTTGATTCTAGCTGACTCAAGAAGAGAACAGCAGCAGCAAAACAAACAAACAAAAATTATTGGAAGGATATAGGGTTGATCTCTGGTCTTGAAAAGAGGGAACTAGACTATTCCAGAATGTAGGGAAGAGGAACAAGTGGACAGTCTCATCAGAATGCCATAGAGAGAATGTAGCTCCTGTCATCTATCCAGTGAGTGCCACTCTGCATAAGACTTGGATTTTCAGAGTGTCTGAAGGGCCTCGTAGGTCAGGAGTCCAGCCTCTGGCTGGGAGAGGGCACATACAATGGGGCAAGTTCAGTTCAGTTTCAGAAAGGGAAACCAGGTGCCCTCATTCCCAGGATGAGGAGATGCTGAGCAGGCAAAAAAGATAGCTATTCACAGGAAGGAAGGAAGGAAGGAAGGAAGGAAGGAAGGAAGGAAGGAAGGAAGGAAGGAAGGAAGGAAGGAAGGAAGGAAGGAAGGAAGGGAGGGAGGGAAAAGAGAAAGAAAGAGAGAGAGAAAGAAGGAAAGAAAGGAAGTCAACTTAGTTTCCTAGGGCTGCTGACACACACCAGGTGGCTTGAAACAACAGAAGAAATTTATTCTTTCACAGTCCTGGAGACTAGAAGCTTGAAATCAAGCTGTCAGCAGGGCTGTACTCCTCCAAAGGCCCTAGGGAAGAATCCTTCCTTGATTCTCTCAGCTTCTGGTGGTTGCCAGCAATTCTTGGTGCCCCTTAGTATGTAGCTACATCTAACCTCTTACCTAACCAATCTAACCAATTAACCTCTGCCTCCATCATCACATGGCTTTCTTCCCTGTGAGGGTGTCTGCTGTTCTGTTTCTTCTTAGAAGAACACTGGCCCATTGGATTAAGGGCCCACCCGATTCCAGTATGACCTCATGTTAACTTGATTACATCTGCAAAGGCCCTATATCTAAATAAGGTCGCATTCACAAATACTGGGGGTTATGACTTCAACGTATATTTTGAGGGGATGCACTCAACCCACAAGAGCAATCAGGTGGAGAGACAGGACTGTTAGAACTTCACTGAAGGACACAAAATGCTCAGGGAACAGTGACATATATATGTGGCCAGAGACAGGTGCACGGGATAACTGGGAGCTGAGGCAGCTAGAGAGCGGATCATAAAGCATGTTTGCTGCCTGATGGACGCAATTTAGCCTTCATGTTACAGACAGTGGGGACCCCATTTTTTCATCCAGGGAGTGGCACAATCCAATCTGTGTGTTAAATGACCTTGTGGATGCATTGTGGAGCTGGGTGAGAGGGAACTCAGCAGAGAAAGGGAGATAACTTAGAGGCCTGGAAGCCATGGAGAAGCAATGATTTGGGCTGACTGAGAAGTGGGCTAAAGGCAAAGCTCTTTTAATATCCCCTCACGATGGCTTCTGAGAGGACCCTCATGTGGAGGTGAGGACATTCCAAGAGAAGCTCCCACTCTGGCACCTGGAAGCAGGCATCTCTCTTGCAGGACCTCAAGGACCTCCATCAAATCCTCCTGCTCCTCTCCTTTGCCTCCTATTCCTTGAATGTCCTTCAAAACTCTCCACCTGTCCCCATTCATATGCAAAGGTAACATGGATTGTCCTTCCTCTAATCTAATCCCTCTGGTCATCCATCCAGGCTCTTCTTCTCAGTGCCTCCACTCATCACATCTTTTTGACATGTACTTGGGAAAAACGGATGTCAAGAAGCAAGAGGAGGAAAGAAAAAAGAATCTGAGACGTGTACCAATCAGCTTTTCTTTGCTCCATCCAGATAGGTGTTTGATGGAGCCCAAGTCAAGGTTCAGTCTTTGAGTGTCCCAAAGATGCAGAGTATGTGAAGGTCAAATGCATGCAGAGATGTTGAAAATATTAGAGAGGCTTCCATTAAATCAGAGAACTAAAAAAAGGACTTAGCATTTAGAGAAAGCATTCTTTGTTTCACATGGGTAGAAACTGGGGTTTGGAGAGATTCAAAAGTGAGGCTCAGGGTACTCTGTGAACACACTGCTTTGCTGAACTTGGACCACTAGACATGTTTCCTGAGACCCTTTCAAGATTTGGGTGCATCTGTCTCCACACTCACTGATCCAGACATACTGAACTTCTTTCTGTTCCCAGAGCACACCCTGCTCTCTCTCAGTTCCATCCCTCCCACCCCATCACCCTTAGTCCTTCAGATCCCAGGTTGGAGGTGATATCCTCCAGGGCTGCCCGTCTCCTAGCTCCTCCTGTAAACACTCGGTGTGACCAGTCCTGGGCTTCACCTGCCTCAACCTGAGGAATATACTCATAACAGCCTCACCACGGACCTTTGAGCCCAAGTTGGGCACAATTACCTTTGGTAACTCCTTCCCCTTCCTGGGCCTCAGGTTTTCCCATTTCTAAAATGAACAGTTGGGCTATAATATTTTGTGAAGTGTTTTAAGATGTCATATAAGGGGGAAAAGATTCTAACTTGAAAACCACTAGATTAAAGAAAATAAATCGAGTTTCTGTGTTGCAAAACCACTTCCCCAAATGCTGATCATGTTTCTGTGCCCTGGGAAACTTCAAGAGGGAGTTTTTATTGCTATTGTTGCTATTAATATTACTAGTGTTAGTGTTTTTCTCTCCCCACTCTATTTAGAATTTACACTTTCTTGTTTACTATGCACCAGATTCCATTCACTATTCTAAGTGCTTTCTAAGCATCAACTCATGTAATGATCTTAACATACTAAATGAATTATTGCTGTAATTTTGTAGATGAGGATACTAAGGCAGGGAAAGGTTAAGAAATGTGCTCAAGATCACACAGCTGGAAAGTCAGAGAGACAAAATCCAATTCAGGGTGGCTGGGTCCCATGCCCGTGCTCTTAACCACTGGATTATGCTGTTATGTTGCAGAGAATTGATGTGCCATAGGGCATATACAGAGGGAAAACATCTTCGGAATCTCTGAAGTTCTTTGAGATTTCACTCTGGAAGTTTTCAGACACTGTTCAAGAAATTGCTGTATTACCCTTACTGTCTGCACCACCCACCCACGGCACTGACACCTCGGCAGCCTACTGCTCCGCCTCTGGGACTGGGCACCCTGGGCTACCAGAAGCTGTCCGAACAAAACATGAAACAGTGTTGGAATGACCACCATAAAACCTCCGCTCCTCAAAGTTTGATTCAGCCAGGCTCACCCTGTCCACTGCCCAATCCCCTACGCCCAGGCTGTTGAGGTCCCAGCATGCCTCCCACGTAATCGCACCACATGGGTTAGGATGCAGAGATGTGCTAGGATAGCTCAGTGAAGAAAAGAGATACCTGTTCTCTGCGTCTCTGACATTTCCATACTCAGCCTGTGAGAGCAGAAGACAGGAGTCCTCCAGCCCCAGCGGGATGCCAGTCACCCCAGGAAAATGCCTGACAATCTATAGAAGCTTCTAGGAGCCCCATTCCTGTGCCCACCCTTTGGTGTCTTCCTCTGAATCTTTGCTCAGCTGCTACTTCTGTGTCTCTGGTCCCCAGACAAGGATTTGCGTGATCTCAAGAAGTAAAATTTTCTCAAGCTTCAAGGATCTTGGGGATTGTTTCACTCTGTCCCATCATGTACTCACTGGGAGACTAAAGCACACAGAGTGGGGAGGGACTAGGACCTTTCTGAGCTGGTGGCAGAGTTAGGACCACAACTAGAATTTGCTGACTCCCACCTCAGTGTTCTTTCCAATAGTGCAGTTGTTTCTTAGATTGCTCAGGAGGGAATAGAGAACAATTGGTCCAACTGTCTCATTTCACAGATGGGAAACTGAGGTCCAGGGAGAAGAAAAGATACCCCAAATCATGACCCATGACCTTGCCTTGGTGATTCCTGCTCACACTCTTCCCTCCTGAGACTGAGTGCCATGAAAACAAGGTCCTTGCTGGCTTCGCCACCACACCTGCGACATGACTGGCACAGAGCAAGTGCTCAATGAGTGATAGTTAACGGAAGATGGATCTAAGAACAAATGAATAAACACATAGAAAAATGAATAGATGAATGAATTAATAAATAAATTCACTTCTTTTAAGGTCTTGGTCCCAATTGGGAAGAAATGCCTAGGGACGTAACACTTCCAAGTTGTGTTCACTCCTGATATCAGAGTTCGAATCAGCTTCCCAAGTCTTTCTAAGCATGTGATGTGATGAACAGAGAACAAGCAGTCGGCATCAGCATAGGTCTGGTAGGACGGACCACCACACAGGTGCCATGTTTACCTTTCTCTCCAGGTTACAAAGGGCTCTTCAGACCCATTATCTCATTAATCCTCAAGACAGCCCAGTGTCTTAAGGTACATCATGCCCACTCCACAGATAAGAAGACTGAGCATCACAGAAATAAAAGATCTATGCCCTAGCCACTCAGATCCCAGGGCAGAGTCAGGCTTGGAATCCAGTTTCCCTCTTGGCCTTGCTGTGCTGGAGACTGTGCACCATTAAACCAAGAACAACTTGTGCTTTTTCTAAAAAGAAATCTGGAAACAGCTGGTGTCACTGTGCTGGGACCCTGTGGGCTCGGGAAGGATTTAAACTACAGCTCCAAGGACAGAGCTCATTTCTCACTCTGTCTCATCAGGAGTGGCCATCAGCGCCTGCAGCAGGGAGCCTGCCCGTCATCCACTCACACCTCCTTCTCACAGGCGACAGCCCCACCGGCAGCTCCGTCCCACATCTGATGCCAATTTCTTAGAGACAAATGGTGGGACTTTTTCTAAGAAACTAAGATCTGCTGTTTGTTCAATCAATATTTGTTGAGCTCCCTGCTGTGTGTACCTGTATTTGCTAGGGAGTTTGGGGAAGAAGAGAATGAACAGTCCTATTACCTGCTAAGCATGACACTAGATAGCTTATATGCATTATCTTCTTTATTATCATTTGTTGTTGCTGCTGCTGCTGTTATTATTTAAGGCTACCTTTTATTGACCATTTATGCTGTTCCAGAATTTTACCAGGCACTTCGCATTTCTTATATAATGATGATTATGATAATACAGGGTTGAACAGTGTCCCCCAAAGTTTATTCCCATCCAGAATCTCAGAATGTGATCATCTATGGAAATGGGGTCTTTGCAGACATAACCAAGTTAAGAAGAGGGGACACTAGATTAGGGTGAGACCAAACCCAATTAGTGGTATGCCTTACACGATGAGGGAAGTTTGGACACATACTCAGAAGCCTTTCTGCCAGCTCCGAATACTCACTTTTTACATCAAGCAGACTCATTAAATATATCTCCAAATAATTTCAGTTGCATGCTAAAAGGAGATCTATCAGTCACTAAGAGTTAAGTCCTAGTTGATTGCAATTTACTAGGGTCTGAGCAACACCGCAAGCCTTCTACTTGAATTAACTAGTTTGGTCTTCATCATCATCATATATCTATTATTGCTCATTTTAATAGCTGAAGAAACTAAATACCTTGCCTAACATGACACAGCTAATGAGAGGCAAAGCAGAGATTCTAACCCAGATTTAACTACAGTGCTATGAGGAGCGCACATTTTCCCTCTTATTTACTTGTGATCTATGTCTATCACTTATCTCTCCCCAAACTTCTCAAGAGATGGCCATGTTGATGACCCTCTCATGTTGTCTAGAAATGTACCTCACACTTGTCAGGTGGATCATCAATCCCAGTTGAGTGATTAAACACAAAGCATTTCTCATCTGTGAATTGTGAACGAGCATGCCTGCTGCATTTAAGGCCTGTGAGAATGCAATGAAATAATCCACATAAAGTGTCAGTCTCGCAACCAGGCAAATAGCAAGTGTTAGCTGCTGAAGCTGCATAAAACACAGCCAATCCTCAAGGAACACATCTCTCGAAGGTGATAAGCTGTTTGGAAGAAAAAGTTTACTATAAGACATAACCAAAAGCTTCCTTAAAATTAGATAGAAATTTGATTATAATGATGATTGCACAATTCTGTAAATTTACTAAAAATCATTAAATGGCACACTTAAAATGGTACATTTTATGGCATGTAAATTATATCTCAGTAAAGCCGTTGAAAACAATAGGATGGAGAGACTAACGGGAGAAGGAGGCATTGAGGTCCCTATGAGCTGGGCCATTCTGTCCACAGGAGCCTACAGATAAAAGCCTGATGCCTGAGATTTGCAAGGCTCCATGAGCCCTGAGGGGAGGTGAGGAAATATTAGGTCCAAAGTACACACAAATGCAGCCTGCCTAATCAAAATCTGTTGTTTAATTAAATGTCTCTAAAATCTAACATTATTATCAACTATGTCAACTATGGGTCTATCTTGAGGATTTTAAGGAAATATATTTAGTGTGGAATATGAAGGTATTTCAATGAGTTTCCCAAAGTAAGAGTGGCCAAAGTCTACAAAACCTTGCAATGACCCTCGTTATAAACACAGTCCCATCCAAGTATACCATGAATTTTTTTCAGCATAGTGCAGAGGTCAGTAAACTTTTCCTGTGAAAGTTTAGACTGTAAATATTTTAGGCTTCATGGGCTATCTGGTCTATTGCAAGTATTTGACTTGGTCCTTCTACCCTGAAAGCAGCCATAGACAATGTGTCAATAAAGGGGTGTGGCTACATTCCAATAAAACTTCACAAAATGAACAGCTGGTCAGACGGGGCCTGTAGGCTCAGTGCACTGACCCCTGGCTGAGTGGCAGGAAACTGTGCCAGTGTCAGGACACCGTGCTGGAGCTCTCCTGGTTCCACAACTAACACATTTCACAATTCCAGCTAGGTCACTTCTTTGGACTTGGCTTTCTCACCAGGAAATAAGGGGAGGAGTTTACTTTGAAAGAGTGCATCTCCTTCAGATACTGGGAAACTAGACAGCACCAGGTTTCAGAAGGAGCAAGAAGTGGGCTGTGAGGGGGCAGTGCTGGCTACCCCTCTCCTTCTTTCTCCTCCACACAGGCAGAACAACCTAACTCTCCTGTTTGCTCCCTCTCTGTCCTCTCCCAGCACCCAAGCTTCCTCTGCTGTCTCCTCTTGAGCACGACCCATGAAGGCTTCCCCTGCCACCATGTCCATAAGACTTTCTAGCATCCGCATCCCCAACAACTGGTTCATTCTCTGAGTTTCTCATGATAAAATCCTAAGGCAAGAACCCACTTGGCCTACCTCCTCCTGAGTCGGCACGAATCACAGGTCACTGTGGAACATGAGACGTGTTGTCCTCCATTCCAGGGTCCACCTTGCTTAGTCCAATCATCTGCTGCCTGGAGTACGAGAAAGAACAAGGAAAAAGGTTAAGCCCAAGACATGGATGTTTAGGAGCTCATCTTTAATTCTCCCTGGATTGTATTTCCCCACATGCCAAGAGGTCCTACAGTTAAGCATATAAAATATTAGCTTTATTAGGATGAAGGGGTGCTATCATTCAGTTGTGTTTTCCCTCAGTGGCTTTAGGAAGTCACACAAGCTCCCTAAGTTTTAGTTTCTTCATCTATAAAATGAGCACAATAATAGTTTTGTTAACTGTGTATGCTGAAAAAGAGAAATACAGTGGATACTTACTATGTAGCTCTTTCTCTTACTATTATAAGGATAATGCTGTCTAGCCTATTTGGGTAATGTAATTATTAATTTGAAGTAATTCAGTTAAACATTTATTGAGTATTGACCATGTACATGAGTGCCATCATTCATGAAATGTCTCTCAGAAGTGTTCAGCCTGGACACGTGTCTGAGTTCTGCTACTGCTATTACTGTTGTTATCATCCTGTGTCTGGTGGATTGGCTCCAGACAGCTGGGCCGACACTGCACAAAACAATCTGACTTAGAAATTCTTGGCAGGCAGGCAGGCAGAGCCCGAGCCCGGCAATGAAAGTAATACAACTCTAAATAGATATCCAGGGGACTTTTTTTCTATATTAAACTATTGATTTTTCATAAACTAAGAGTACAAAAGGCCAGTGAAAACAATTGAATCCCAGAGCACAACGCCAAAAAATGAGACAGCTCTTTGTCCCTTGTTGGCCACTTTCATGAAGTGACTTTGTTTCAGAGAAAAGATAAAACTCCTTTATTTCTAGGAAGTAAATGGAAAAAAGGAAGGAAGGAACGGAGGGAGGGAGGAAGGGAGGGAGGGAGGGACAGAAGGAGGGTATAGCCTAAGAAAAGACATTATAAACTGGAAGACAGGAAACCTAAGTTCTAGCTTATCTCAGTCACTAAGCAAACTCCTCCCTTCCTTTCAGAGACAGGGAGGTGAAACTCTTTTTTTAATATATTTTATTGATTATGCTATTACAGTTGTCCCATTACCCCCCCTTCATTCCACCCTGCACACCCTCTCCCACCCACATTCCCTCCCTTTAGTTCATGTCCATGTGTCATAAGTTCTTTAGCTTCTACATTT
>CM052540.1:11237676-11262350 GCA_028533065.1 Trachops cirrhosus | reverse complement strand
CAAAAAAAAAAAAAAAACAAAGAGATGGCTCAAACAGACCAATTGAAAGCCCCCGAACTCATCCTTTTAAGTGACCAAGAGACAGCCAATCTGTCAGATGCACAGTTCAAAACACCGGTGATCAGGAAGCTCATAGAACTGGTTGATTTTGGTCACAAACTAGGTGAAAAAATGAAGGCTACAATAAGGGAAGTGAAACTGGATGCTATGTTTGGATAGTTTAGGACTCTGTTATGGGAGGGAGGCAAGGAGGACAGAAGGATGAATGATGGAAGAGAAGCTGAGAGAACCCACAGTGGACTGATGAGGACAGTACGGGTTGGACTTACTCCCTTAGCTTTACCTGGATTCCCACTGTGATCCCAGAGAATGTTCTCAAGAACCTTGGCCCCTGGCCAGTAGGGAATCCTAGTAGTGGTCACTGAAGCTTGTTCAATTGGGGGAAGAAGCCTTATTTGATGAAAATAAGCCAAAGTATGAATAAAATTTCTAGACCTTGGGAGGGCTGTGCAAGAGAGGAACTCTGAAGTACAAGCTCATAGCTTCAGGGCAAGCCCTACTCCACCCTGGGTGTATGCCTTGGGTGGGAGAAGTGGGGGAGACCATTCAGGGAAAGCTGTGGTCCATTTCTCTCCAAGATTGGCACCTCCTCCTATCTCTGCAGACTGAGAATGAATGGTACTCACTGAGCATCAGTTTGGTACTCCACATCATGGGCTCATTACAGTCTTCACTGGGAGTGGAGATCATGGTTTCCACTTCATGGAGATGTTGGAGGCAAGTCACTCCTCCAAGGACTGAGCCTTGCATTATTTAGAGACTGAGGACAAGATCACTTTTCTACTGCTAAGACATTTTTTTTCATGAAAATCACATCGGTCATTTGTTATATGCCAGGCACTGTGATGAAGTTTATACAGTGTCGTTATTTACTCCTTATGACAGTCCCAGGACAGAGGCAGTCACATTTGATGTGTCATCATTCCAGCTTATCTCTGGAATCAGGGTGAAGAAGCAGAGTCTGGGCCACTACCCTTCCCAGACACTGCTGCTCATCCAGCCGTGGCTTGTGGGCCAGAAGCTCAGAGACATTCAAGGATCTGGGACCATCTGTCAATGTTAGCACATGGGTGAGCCTTCCTCGTGGAAGGAAGAGAACGAGCTTTTGGAGGGCTGGCACTGTGGGAGGAAACTAAACATCCAAGCCAATTCCATCTGTCCACCTTGGGCCCTAGTGCCATTGCTGTGTTCCTTCCTCAGCCATGACAATCCTATCACATGTCTGTACTCCTCACTGACACTGAAACTCTCGCTCATGGTTAAATGCTGAACTCAATGCTCACCGTTTCCAGAAAGCCTGTCCTCAGCATTATAACTGTCCATGAACTCTCTTCCTGCTGACATTCTAGGATATTCTTACTTTTAAAAAAATTTATTTTAACATATATGAGGGCTCTGAGCCACATTTATAAACAAGTTCTCGGGCTTATTGCAGCAGTGACTCAAGGTGTCATGATTGTTAGTTGGGTTTACTCTAAATGCAGACCAAGGAGTAAGGATTGGAGTACAAGTATTTCATTTGTATGGGGATGTAAACCCAGTAGGAGAATGGGGAGGTGAAATGGGGGAAAGGAAGGTAACCCATAAAAGGTGGGATCCTGAGGAGTAAGCTCCCTGTGGAAATTCAGGAAGCTAGCACAGATTTCAGAGTTATCCACCCAAGGAGCTAAAAAGCTGGATATAGGCTATGTACACAAACTCCTGTTAAGCATCATACAGTGGGATTTTTCCATCCTGCTGTGCATATGGGAAAAGAGGGTTTCAAGAGAGAAAGATCTTAGTTTAAAGTCAGGCCAGGAGCAGTGAAGTGGTCAGGGAGAGGGGAAATGGGCAAAACACCAAATGCATCTACCACGTGCCTGCCTCTCTAGCTTATCTCTGTAGTCAGATATCTGAGCCACAAAACAGAGGTTGCTGAGGAAATGAAATGAGCACTCATCACACATGTAAGTTGTTAGCACATCTAAGCAATTAAAAATGTTAACTGTCATTTTTTTCTAACCGACACTGGATCTATGTCTGAGAAACTCAAGGCACTTATACTTCCTAAGAATGAGAAAACCTAGGCCCAGAAATATCTAAAGACTCCTTTGGAGAAGCAAGACAGTTTAGCACTGGAACGTGTGTGACTCTCCCAAGAATACAATCCAAGGTCACAGAAGTCCTTACATCAACATGCCCTTCTTGTAAAGGCCCCGTTCTACTTGAGCTCAAACAGCTGTGAAGTGACTTCACCAGTGATTTCTTATTGTCATTCCTTCTAAGAAAGAGTGGCTAATAAGTTTCCTTATTTATATGGGGGGGAGGACAATTATTTTTCTCCTTAGTAGCTCAGTAAACAATGATTTTACTTAGGACAGGATGCTAGGTACGAGTTGATCGTACATAAGTAACTTCCTGTCAGGTTTTGAGCAAGCTCATGAGCTTCTTTGAGCCTTGATATGTTTCTCTTTCACTTTAAGTATATCATTTAAATAAAATCTACATTTAATAAGATTCATTTTAGGTGTGCAATTTTGTGAGTTCTGGCAAACATGTAAAGTCATATAAACACCACCAGCATCAAGATATAGATATTTCCACCATCCTTAGAAGTTCCCAACCCCTCTCTATATTCTGTTCCTTTCCCTGCCCCCAGTGGCTGGCAACCACTTGACCTGATTTCTGTTCCCATAGTGCTGCCTTCTCCAGAATGTCATATAAATGGAATCATACAGTATGTAGCTTTTTGATTCTGACTTCTTTCAGCTAGTATCATGCTTTTGAGATTCATTCAGGTTGTTGCTTATATTAGTTTTCTATTTTTCATGGCTGAGTAACATGCCGCTACTATAATCATCCCCACACATATCTTTGGTGGACATATGTTTTTATTTCTCTTGGATAAATACCTAGTTAAGTGGAAATGCCAGAGTTGTGTGGTGTTATGAACTGAATTGTGTCTCCCCATAATTCATATGTTGAAGCCTTAACCCCTAGTACTTTACAATGTACAACTGTTTTTGGAGATAAGGTCTTTAAAGAGGAGCTTAGTTAAAATGAGACTGTTAGAGCTCCTGCTACTCTAATTGGATTAATTACTAATAATTGGTGTCCTTATAAGAAAAGGAAATCTGGACACACAAAGAGGCATCAGGGATGTGTACACAGAGAAGACAGGCCATGTGAGGACACAAGATGAAGGTGACTAATGTGCAAGTCCTAAAGAGAGGCCTCAGGAGAAACCAAACCTGCTGACACCTTGATCTTGGACTTCTGGTTTCCAGAACTGTGAGAAAATAAATTTCCATTGCTTAAGCTAGCCAGTCTGTGGTGTTTGTTATGGCAGCCCTAGCAAAAACAAACACATATAACAAGTGCATGTTTAACCTTATAAGAAACTGCCAAAATGTTTTCCAAAGTGGCTGTCCCATTTTGCATTCTCAGAAACAATGTAAGACTCAGTTTCCCCCCTCCAATCCTACTGGTCTGAGTTTTTATTCCCCATTTGAATAGCTGTACAGTGACATCTAATTGTGGGTTTAATTTGTATTCCTTTAATGATTCATGGTGTTGAAATTCTTTTTAGTGTTTGTTGTTATTGTCATTGTTGTTGTTACCATTCCTCTTCTTTGGTGAAATGTGTGTTGAATTTTTTGTCAATTTTTAATTAGTTTATTTTCTCATTAATGACTCATGAGAGTTATTTCCATACTCTAGATACAAGTTTTTAAAATCACATATTTCTTTGTCCCCTCTCTATGCCTTGTCGTTTCGTTTTTTTTAATGGTGATTTTTGAAGAGCAGTAGTTTCCATAAAGTTCAACCTATGATTTATTTTCTTTGGTGACTCCCGCTTCTTGTGTCCTATCTAAGACATCTTTAGAGCACCAAAGACTTTTCTGCTCTGCCCCTCCATGCCTTAATGTTCACAGGGGCAATTCCTCATTGTTGAAATCATGTAGTTGTTCAGCTCTATGGAAGGTAGGGGCAGGTGAGTCTATGTAAGTCAGGGATGAAGGAACAGACATCTTCTCGGCTAACAGACCTAAAGCCATGCTCACAGCTGCCTTCCAGCATTATCATTAAATGGCAGTATCTTGATGGCCTGTGCCAGTTCCATCTGATTCTGGAGCCAGGCTTGGAATAGAGAGACACAACGTGCTGAACTCCCTCAACCACCAACAGGGGACAGTTGTGAATGGTTGGGAGAATGCCATGGAATTTAATCTGGTAGGTACCGAGAATCAGGAGAAGTGTGGAGAGAGATGAGGCAAGAACCCAGAAAAGCTTTGGACACAACAGGACAAAGTCTGGCCTTTGTCTTAGAGTCATTGAAAATCTACCAAAGGGCCTTGAAAGTAACATAATCTGATTTGTATTTTAGAAAAGCCCTTCTGGCTTCAGCGTACGGAATAAATTAAAAGGGAGTAAGACTAGAGGGAGGGAGGCCAGTTAGGAGCTGTTGGAATAACCTTGGCAGGAGATGGATTGGCAACTGAGGGCGGGGCAGTACCCATGGGAGTGGAGAAAAATGTAGAGATCACCTTTAAATCTCTCTTATTTGGAAATACTCCCAGTGCCTCATAAACTCTGTCCTTAATGAAACAGAAAAATGCTAATTGCTACTATTATTGTTAAAACATCCTGGATCCTTCTTTCTTGATGTATTTAGCACAATAGCTAATTATACTCCAAAGTCATGGTGCCCAATGGACAGGATAAAACTACTGGTATTTACATAGTCCCCACCTCTGGAAGGGAAGAGCATGGCTAACAGTCAACAAACCACCCACAACTTTGAGACAAAGAAGTTTCTCTTCCCATGTTGAAGAGCTGCAAGTTGAGCAGAAACTGCAGGAAGTGTATTACATGTAATGTTATTTTCAATATTATTGAGACTTACTATGTGGCAAACACCCCTTAAATGTTAGCTCATTTAATTCTCATACCAACCCTGTTGGTAGAGGTATGACTGTCTCAACATGGAAGCTGAGAAAACCAAAGTGCAGAGGTGGAGTGACTTTTGCAAAGGCTCTGCAGCTGGAAAATGGGAACAAAACGGGGATTTGAACCCTGTGCTCCGTTGGTTCCCTGATATGTTATTCCTGGGCATGGAAAACACTATGCTTCCCATCAATATGTCATACTCACACAGACAAAAGTACTGTAATATCTTTTGGAGACATAGAACTAAAATAACTTAAGGGGATTAGCACTCTTATGTCTTGGTGTTGGGATTTTTACAAACAACTTTATTAACATTCTCCTTAGGGAAATATTGATATTTTTAACTGATAAAGAAAATGCATGGGTATAAAGAAATGGTGCCTTGTCTGAAAGCCAACAAGAATCAATCCATAAAATTTTAAGACAATTAAGAGAAATGAATTGAGACTGGAAATTGTATTTCTTCAGGGAACGAAACCATCCCCGGGTCTTAACAAGGGAAAAAATGATTTCTATTGGTATCTATGGTTCTTAAATAGGTGATGTGTTATGAATCTCTTTTAAAATATAAGGGGCCATTATAGACTGTCTCTCCCACAAAATGCACAAAATATAAAATTTAGTATATAATTTCAAGTATTTTAAAGAACTCTCCTATGCCTGCTATCTATAAACCCCTGATCCCAAAGTATTATGCAAATATAAATATTTAGTTTATGTTGCTTTTAAGTGAAAATCCACCACACTAAAAATCAGAAAATCTGGGCTCCAGTCTCAGTTCTGCCCAGTTCCCCAATGAATCATGATGACCCAAACTCGGTAACTTACAAGAAAAGCATTGTTTGAGTGTCTGTGGGTCAACTGGAGAATGGCCATTCTAGGCTGAACTTCACTGGGGAATATCTATTCTCCAGGGTTCTTATTCTCTTTCTGGAACCAGTGGGCTAGCCTAGACATATGCTGCTGCTGCTAATGACAGAAATTCAAGACAACAAGCAGAAACACATGAGACCTCTTAACACTCACGCACAGAATGAGCACACTGACCCACCTGCCATGTTCCATGGGCCACAGCAAATCACACTGCCAAACCCAAGGTAAAGGAGTGGGGCAATACACCAGATTAGTTTTCTATGCTTTGCAACAGATCACCATAAACCTCAGTTTAAACCTCACATCACCCCACAGTTCCCATGGTCCAAATGTCTGGGCAAGGTTTAGCTGCATTCTCTGAAAGACTGTAATTAAGGTGTCAGCCAAGGCTCAGGTTTCATCTGGAGGCTCAAATGGCAATCCATGGACTTCCAAGCTCACTCAGTTTATTAGGCAAAGCTATGCATTTGTGGCTATAAGTGCAAGAACTGCAGTGTCTTGCTCAGCTCCTAGAAGCTGCCCATAGTCCCTTCCTTGCCAAATGGACTTCAACAAAATACATACTTGTTCATGGCAGCTTGTTTCTTCAATGTCAAATGCAGAGAGAGGGCAAGTCTAAGTCTGCTGGCAAGGAGGGGTCTATATAATGTAATATGATCACGTATTCACCTTCTTCACCATTGCCACATTCTATTGGTTAGAAACATGCCACAGGCCCTGCCCACACTTAAGTGGAGGGAATTACACGGAAGTATGAAGACTAGTGGGTGGGATCTTGGGGGCTGCCATCCAGCCTGTCTGCCACAACCCCATTAGGGTGAGATTTGAGGCCAACAATCAATGCACCATCCCATTATAGAGTCACAGGAAGCAAAGGGGAGCCACAGTAGACAGGACAGTTAGGAAGGTCCCTCTATGGAAGTGATATTTGGGCAGAGATGTGAACAGATAAAGAAACCAGTGGTATAAAAATAATTTTGAATTTCTAGAGTTTGGGAACTGTAGGAAATATACAAGAACCGAGAGCAGAAAATATGTTTTAAAATGGACTATTGCTTCAGTCTTTTCCCCAGTGATGGCCCGGACACCAGGTCTTTTCTAATCTCCCAATTAAATTGACTGCTTAAATTGCCGTGCCAGAAACCCATCTTCCAGACAGAGAGTACTAAGTGGCTAATGAGGTGAGGACGAGATCATGAGAGGGAACGCCAGGAGCTTTATGCCTGATGGGACATTTCTCTGTCTATGATGTGCACGGGAGCAGGGGAGAGGATGTGTAAAAGACGTAGGGCTTGAGGGAGCCTCCAGAAAGGCAGCAAGGGCTGGAGATCCTGGCAGGTCAGGACTATGAAGGAGAGGCTCTGCCCAGCTGGCGGTGGATAACTGAGCAGAAGGCCAAGGCACCAGGTTAATTGACTGAATGGGAGAATCTGACAATGGCTACTCGGAAGAAGCAATTTTGTAAAAAAGCCAGAGCACTCAGCAGATGCGATGCTCCACTGTAAGCCCTATAATGTCACTCTCTGAACATGGGATTCTTAATCTGTGAAATGGGAAGATTGAACTTAAGTCTGGGGCTAAGCAAATGGTGCCGTGAATCGTCTGTGAATCAGTAGGAATTAATGATGTTTATATTTCTATCAAATGTGTCTTGTGCTTAGTTTCACTGCCATTTAAAACTATTAAAGTTTAAAAAATGATCAAATATACATTGATTCGTGGCCTCTAGGAGACAGTTCCTTTTCAGCTCTAAGTAAAGTGCTTTGTCACAGCACTTGGTATGTTGTGCGATTTCAGTAAAACAATTGCAATTATTATTATCAATTATTGTATGATTTTCTTCATGATATTAAATGCAATATACTTGGAGAGGCAGTACATTAAAATGCCACCAGCCATTAATTTTACAGCCAGTTTAGTGAATCCCTATCAAGAGTTCAGAAAAGATAAAAGACCCCGACTTGTACATGGTAGGTGCCCCAATAATGTATTTGTAAATTAGTGAGGAAGGGCCAGCTGCACGCGAGTCCCAAACACTGGCGAACGCTGAATAACAACCGTTTATGGCTTGTGCATAGAAATGTAAAATACACTAAGCACACCACTCTTGGTTATCTCATACTCTCCCCACACTGGCCCTAGAGGTAGACAGGAGAGGCATTTGGTCCACTTTGCAGGTGGAGAGACTGGGGCATAGACAGGTTATGAGCTTTTCCCCACGGTCCCAAACTAAGTTGTAAAACAAAGGGTAATATACACACCATGTCCCACTCACAGGATCACACGGAGTTTGTTAAAAAATGCCAACTACCAGACTCTATTCTGAATACATATTAATCGATAGAATGGAAATGTGGTCCTGGCAGTTAGATTTTTTAAAAGTTCCCAAAGTGAACCTGTTGGAGAAAGAATGATGTTAAACTATAAGCTCTGCCAGGGCAGGGACCTCTGTCTTGCTCACTTGGGTGGGATGTCCGGCACCAACTAATACGTGTCTACCAGGTGAGTGCACACGTGCGTGCATGAACGAATGAGCACAATGCCTTGGAATCGTCTGGGAAGTCAGAAATTAAAGAAGGGCCCTGGGTTTTAGGGAACAGTGCAAAAACTATGAAGACACAGAGAGAATCATTAAGTTCAAATTTAAATTCAGCATGATTCTGTGCACTTACTACACAGCAGAGACAGCACTAGGCAATGGGGATAAAAGGTGAATAAAAAGCAGTCTCCTCCTCAAGGTACCACTGGCCCGGTAAGGAAAAAAACTGTGTACACTGATACCTAGAATACCAGGCAAACAGGACCAAGAAGGGAAAGTGCCACTGGATGGCCACTTTCCCTATGTGATCTTGTCCCAAAGTGCTGAAGCGACCACAAGTTGTACAGTCCCAGAGAAGGGGGGGCATCCTTCACCTGCTCCCCAGGTTTGCTTTGTTCACCTGCATAAATAGCTGCTCTCTCTGGGAGCAGATGGCTATTTGTGGACACAGGAAGCAGGGGCTCTCGCAGCCTCTTTCACAGAAGCCTGTGATCAAACACCAGCTGTTCGCACCATACTTGCTTCCAGGTGGGGAAACTGAGGCAAAGAATTTACAATAGGCCTGATATTTTTCCTTTTTCTTTTTTTAAGTTTTCTAGTTCAGGAGGATGAAAGTCTCATGAACCTGTGATTCTTCACTCTGCCATACAAATCCTCTGACAACACCATCCCCACTCCCTTTCCTGAGTTTGCACAGATCCCTAAAACTCAGTAAAAACGTTTCTTCATCCTTAGTGATGACATATGACTCAAATCCTCCTTAGGCCCTGAATTTCAATTAATATCCCCTTCTTCTCACCCTCATGACTCTTTGTTCTGCTGACCGGCAGATTAACAAAGTACAAAGTGGACATCAAATACCTGCAGGACAACTTCCAGTGGCCCCCGGTGGCCAGAATCAAGTAAGGGCTGACTCTGTCTCCCCAGCCCCACCTGGCCCCCTCATCACCAGCTCTTCTCACTTCCCATGTATATACTTCACATCCTCAACTTCCAGTGCAGGCTGGATTCTAAGGATCAGTCTCCAGGGGTGAGCATTCAGGCACTGTGCAAAGGTCGGCGTGCAGGAGAATCACCAAAATGAAGACCACTGTGTGCACTTGGCAGATGGGCAACAAATGGCACTGGCCGCCTTGATTCTATCACAGCACAACAAAAAGGAATAGCAGCAAAATACACTTGGAGGCTGATAAACTTGCAAGCACATCTGCAAGGCTGTGTTTTTCATCCCCGAGGTTAGCAACAGCCTCCATCAGGCCAAATTCAGTGGTCAGCGCTCAGAGCTCCCCTCACTAAAGCACTCAGCAGGATTTGGTCCAGGTGCTCCCTCCTTACTTCTTTAAGCACTTTCCGCCTGTGACAGCTAGGACTGCCCTGGTTTTCCTCTTACGTCCCTGGCCATTCCTACTCAGTCTTCATGTCTGGCTCCTCTTCCTCTTACTGGCATCTATATCTTGCATTCACCCACCTTCAAAACTGTTCCCCCTACTCTTATGTTTAAAACCTTCCATCAAAATTTGATTTTCCATCAAATTCAGAAGAAATTCAAATTCCTTATCATAAACTATAAAGTCTTATAGGATACCAGGTTGTTCTCCCTTTCTGACCTAATCTACAGCATTCCCCTGTAGCTTGGTCTGCTCTAGACTCACTGGCCCTCTGTAGTAATCAGCGGTTGCTGCATAACAAACTATCCCAAAATTTAGAGGCTTAAAGCAAGAGTAAAGATGTAATATCTCACCATTTCTGTGAGTCAGAAGTTTGGGAGCAGATTAGCCGGACCGTTCCAGTGTAGGGTCCTGAGATTACAATCCAGATGTCTAGGCTGATGGCATCTGAAACCTGGACCAGGGCCAAGTGGCTCCCTAACACAGCTGGCAAGTTGGCAGGAGCCCTTAGTCCTTCTCCACAGGTACCACTCTGCAGTGCCCTTGCGTGTCCCCAAGACAGAGCAGATCACTACCGCCAGAGCGGGTGACTCAAGAGTCCAAGACAGAGCTGCCAATGTCATTTATGACCTAGTTAGAAGTCACCTCACCACTGCAGGCCAGCTACGAATCAATGTGGGAGAACACACAAGAGAAGAAATACCCTGAGGCAAAGCTCACCGGGACCATCTTGGAAGCCGGCTACCCCACCACCTTGATGTCCCACAAACTTATAGAGCTAGAGGCCACCTTAGGGCTTTGCACTTGTTGCTTGTCCCTTCTGAATGGAAAGAAATCTTTCCTCTAGAAAATGACCTCCGTAGATTTGTGGAAAGTTTAGTCCCTCATGTATTCAATTAACTGCTCAGCGTTACTTTTTCAAACCAGACTTCCCGTATCTAAAATATTCCCCCATTACCATCCTATCACTTTATTCTTTTTCCTAATACTTATTACTATGCTCCACAAAGGCAGGGCTTTTGTCCATTTTATTCATTGCCAAATTTCAAGTGTACAAAGCAGTATCTGGCACAAAGTAGATGCTTTCTAAATATTTGTTGAATGAATGAGCAAGTGAAGGAGCAAAACTCTAAGTCTTGGGGCATGAGAGGAAACCAGATTTATTATAGAGTACAGAGAAGTGAATTCAGTCATTCCAAAAATACTATTGAGCCTTATGGATCAGTTTCTGAGTATTCAAAGAGGCATAAGACAGAATTTCTGGCATCCAGGAGCCTCTGGTCAAACACCAAGCAAATTTCGGATGTTAGCACTCTGAAGTTTAAGAGGTTTCTTACCGTGTTTGACTGTTGCACTCAACACATTCTCTTAAGGGAATTGCCCACATTTAGCTGAAGAGTTTGAGCATTAGATCAGGTAGTCTTATTTTCCCAGCTACAGGTGATTGACTCACAGGGCACTATTCTATACACTGGAGATCAACCTGTGGTTCAAGTGGCTAGCACAAAAGATTATTGGAGCCATCAGTTGCTCTTGGGAGCTTGAATGAAGAGATGGAGAAAAAAAAATTATACATACACAGGGCCACAGAAGCCCAGACACCCTGAGGCTGAGCTGAGGGATTTCAGGATCAAGGCACCCGAAGCCATGTGCAAGCTGACATCCTGGGAACAGAAACTGTGAGCAAGCAGAGGAGTCTGGAGGGGAGAAAGGAGGAAAGAGTGGAGGCAAAAAGAGATAAAGAGGACCTGTGAGATGGAGAGAAAGAAGAAAGAGTGCAAGAGAGACAGAAAACAGGTGGACGGTCAGAGCTGAAAGCAAACAGACCGTCCATCATCACTACAGCTGCCCTTCCCCTGCCCAGTGGTTCACTTTTGCCAAGGTTCCTGTACATGTAAAACCTTTCCATCGAAATGTTTTCCTACCTTTTCTTCTTGAGCCAAATTGAGTAACTCTATTATTCAAGACTAAAATCAACCCAACTGCAATATACGGTTTCTGAGAAGCAGATCTCTGTACACAGATTCTTTCATGTGTGAAATAAAGCTCTTGGTGCATCCTCAGCAGGTGTCTGCTTTCCAACTTTCCTAGTGTAGTGGGGATGGGCCTCCTCTGAAACACCCACCTCATTAGTGCCTCCCCCCACCACATACCACATGGAACATGCGTGGGCAGAACAAGCTCAGCGGTGCAGTGGCCCTCTCCCCCTAGACGGTGACGTGTTGCTCCCTGAATTCACCAGGCCATATACGGAGTCTGGCCCATGGCGCACACACACTGAACGCGTGAAATGACTGAACAGATCTGCCTCATCAAGACTCCACAGCCCCGGCACATTCCCACTTTGCTGTTGTTGGGGCCACTGATAATAACAATATCCCAATCATCGTATCAGGAGCACCAGGCTAGGTACTACGCATGTCATGTGCTTATTACCTCTCCTAACACTGCTAGTTCTTTCATGGGTCTTTGGCAACTAAGATATTTGGTGCTAAAAATTATGCTGTTATTCTCTTCTTTCCAATGACAAAATCTTCCTGTTTCCAAGAATAAGAGGCACAGGCATTCAGGTTCTTTCTTCTTCCAGGATCAGACAGCCTTTGAGGCTTAGCCATTAAAAAGTCAGAATGCCCTGGTTCAGGGAATGGGATGGAGGACTAGAGGGAGGAAGAGAGACTGGCTTTAGTAAGATGATAAAATATTCTATCCAGAACTTTATGATGACTGTATTACATTGTCCCAGAAAACAGCAACAATTAAGTTCTAAATAAGGGAGGTGGTACAGGGTTATGCTCACTTTCTCAAACCCTCACTGTATGTCAAATCACCTGAGAGGTTTTCAAAAAATGCAGTCCTGGATTTACTAGAGCGGAACATAGCACATCCTATGACCCAGAGGTTCCACTCCTAGGGAGATACTCAACAGAAAGGCATATACCTTTGCTAACCAAAAGATTTATGCAAGAATGTTAGTTTTAGCATCATTTGTAATATCCAAGAATGGCAAAGATGCACATCAACAGCAGTCGGCTAAATGCACCAGGATCCTCTGCAGCCACAAGGAGGACACAGCATTACGACCTTGTACAACATCAATGCATCTCACAAACGTAACGTGAAGATAGACACACAAGTATGTCAACTACATGAACCCATTTATATAAAGTTCAAAAATAGTGACTCTGTGCTTTTTAAAGTAAAAGTGACCATGATTCTTGGGCAGAAAGAGGGGATAGTGACTAGAAAAGGACACCATGAGGCTCTGGGGGAGTGGCTTTGTTCTGCATGCACGTCACGTTTACTTTGTGCAAACACACTGAGTCGCACCCCACTCGTTCACTTTTCTGTATGTCTGCTCTAATGTATTAAAATGTTTACTTAATACATGCTTATTGCTCACCTTCAGTGATGATGATTCAGGTGTTATGGAGTAAGCGGGGCTCCGTTACTATTTTTAAAAGCTCCTCAGGTGATTTTAATGTGGAACCACTTTGAAAATTAGCAAAGTTTTGGTCAGACAGGACTGGATTTGAGGCACAGTTGTCACTTGTTGTGAATGTGACTTTAAGCATTAAGCAAGCTAACCCCTCTCTCTAAACTCAGTTTCCTCACAGTAGAGAGGGTATATGGTACAAACTTCACACATATATTATAAGGTTAAATGAGATAATACAGATGAAATGCTCAGCACACTGAATGGCACCCCAAAAAAGGGGGCAGGGAGTGCTAATCATTATTATATAATTTTGTCCAAGATTGACAAGCAAGCATTTATAGGATCTGATCCAGATCCGCTGGATCACAAAGCCCATATTTTTATGTTTGTATTTGTATTATGTGTTGCCTCGAGGACACTGAGCCAATTCTTTCAAGGGACAATGACCCTGACAGCAAAGAAGAGAGGCCCTGTTCCTTAATCACCGGGTGTTGATTAGGTTTGATTGCATGTTCCATGGTTATTATTGATCTGGGGGATGATTGATGGTCACTGGTTGTCACTGTCTCATCTTTGCTATAATTGCATGAAATATTTGTTGGGGTTGAGCACCTCTTACTCAGATGCATTAACAATAATTTCCCCAAATGTGTTCCCTTGAAAGAGATTGAATTATTTCCAAAGGTCCTGTGCATCTCCTTTGCAGCGCAGGAAAAAGTGCATCCATAAATTACTCAATTGACACAGATGAGGACCTGAATGGCAGAGCAGTCGGCTGCAAATTCTTCTTCCCAGACACGTCCTGTCTGACGGCGGGACTGGCAGAGGCTCCGGGGGTGCCACCCCGGCCACGCACCAGCGTGACTGGTGGCTCCTCTCAGAGGGGGAAGTGGACAGGCCGCTAATCCATGTTGGGGCTTCGGCGTCTGACAGCAGTGACAAAGGCAACTTGAAATTAATCTCCCCGCTGTGATAGTTCTCTAATGCTGTGCCTGTCTCTTCCCGGCTGAACAAGAAGTGAAAGGACTGGGAACAGAACGAGTACCTGCCATGGCCAACACAAAATCTTGCTGCAGTACCTACTGGCTGTGCCGTGTTGTTCTCTGACCCTCAGTCTCCTCACCTTTAAAATGGGGATGCACTCACATATCATGTAAGTAAAATTTCTGACGTTCATGTAAAGCTCCTTTCTATGGAGTCAGATGCAACTCAAATCACTGGTGCTAGAAGATGTTTTTCAAGATTTATGTCTCTGGCTTAAACAGCTTAGTTTTCCCAGAGAGCAGTTATTCCCCCAAATATATTTTACTCACTTCAGATATGGAAACTCTCTTCAAAAAAATTTTTTAATCTAAGAACAAATTTTCTATTTTTCTTCTGAAAGAGGCAATATAAATCAATACTGTTAATTTTAATAGGAGTCAATTTGAATTTTTTAAATGTCTAATATGGAATTGTTTTTCTAGTTACCTTAAAAAGTACATACAGGTTAGACTAAAACTTGAATACCAGGGATTAAGCAAAAATTATATCATCTAGCAGAATAGATGGTATCAAGAGAATAAAGCGTTATGCTAATGCTCCTATTTCTAATTGTATAAATTTTAAACTATTGGTGTTATTAAGCTAAACATTGGGCTAATTGTTTTGTGACTATTATTTAGCATAATCTTTCAGAAGATCCTATAAGGCATAGATTATTATACCTACTTTATAGATGAAGAAATTAGGAGGATCAAAACTGTTAAACACAACCCTAAATTCACACGAGTTGCAAGGGCAGAAATTCAAACTCAGGTCTGCCTGGCAGCAAGGCCAAGTTTCACTAACAGCAGAGCCGAGGCCTTTGGCAGGAGCACTCTCTGGGGACTAAATGAAAACAACAACAACTGGTGAAAGGCCCTTGCATTTTAATGTCATAAGCAAGAATAAATTCCACATGAATTGATTTCTTGAATGAGCTCATGACCCTAACAGGAAGTTCAAACACTAGGGTCTTGTTAGAGGTGTGTGCTAGAGGAGAAAAGTTTAAATTAATGCATTGATTTATTTAGGAAAAACGTACTAATCACCTACTGTCTGCCAGGAACTGTGCTAGCACTGCACGTAAAACAGTGACTACCACCCCCCACCCGGCCCTGAGCCTACACCCATGGCAGGGGGAAGTGGGTCAGGACAGAAATTCAAGGATAGTGTAAGAACATAATTCCAAACTTTGACTAACACCATGAAGGAAGACAATGGGAAAGATCTGATTTAGTTTCCATGTGTGGGTTTTTCGGGGAGGGGATGTACCAAGAAATATTTCCCCTGAGGACATGAGAGGAAGTGACGTTATAGCTAAAATTTACAGCGGAAGTCAAATTAACTAGACAAGGATCAGGAGCGAGGGCATTCCAGGCAGAGGTGAACTTGTGTGCACAAGAAACAACACCTATGGCTACAGGACAGAGAGGCAGGGGGAACACTGAGTGTACTTTCAGAGATGACCACACAATGCCTGCCACCCCACACGCCCTTCTATACCGCTATTGCTACTCCCCCGTTCTACAAGAGAATCTTCTTCACACCACCCCCCCACCAGGAATGGGAGCGAGCCTGGGATCGATCTGACCAATTAAATGTGGTAGTGATGACAAAGGGCCATGTTGAGTGTAACTCATGTTTCTTACTTAGAAGCCAGCTTCCACGTAAGGAAGTGTGGCTACCCTGATAACATCACATGTTGGGGCCCTGCAGGACGAGACACCATGGAGTGCAACAGAAGCCAAAGCACACTGAGGTGCCCCACCCACGACAGCAGGAAGAAACCACTAAGGAAGTAAAGCCTCCAGACCCAGCTCCCCAGATGACGCCATGTGGACCAGTGAGGAGCTAGCCAGCTGAGCCCTTCCTAAATCCTTAACTCCAAAATTGTGAGAAGAGAAAATGTGTAATTTAAGCCATGCATTTGGAGACAACTGGTTTTGAAGTAGCAGATAACCAGAACATGCATGTGGAAATAAAGGGAGACAACCTAAGAGAGAAACATCGGAGGCTGTTTCTTCAGAACTTGCTCCAGCGAGGGGATCAGTCACCATCACTGTGTCTGACAGAGAATCAAAGGCAGGCAGGGGAGTGGAAAAGGTTGACTGTGGAAATACCAAAAGCCTTCAGGTGTGCTGCGAGTGGAGGTCATTAGCATGGGAAGCTAGAGATGGGCATCCTAGGTGATTTGTTTGGGGACTATACCTGGATTACTCTGACTGGTCTTGACTTTGCGTCAGGCAAAAATTAAGGGAGCTGGCTGTGACTGATCGAGTGCTGACCATTTGGAGCCCATGGCTGCAGAGTTGCTTTGGCCTCCTAGAGGTCTCCTGTCATCCCTGCTCTGGCCGTTGTCCATTTCTGTGCTCAGTGTCTCGGGCAGCACGGTAGAAGATGAGGCTGTAGGAGTAGAAGGAGCATGTCTCGCCTCCTTCAGTAAGCATTTTAGACTTCATTAAGAATTTTGTTATAGATATGCCAGTTGGAGTTGATCTTGTGCTTGGCATATAGACACATACATGCAAGAGAGGTGAAGTAAAAGCTAGCACATAAAGCATGGCATCCAGAAACAACAATGACCAGTAACTGAAAATAAACTAGTGAGGTGGGAGGGATCAGGGAGGCTGAGCAAGAAGTGCTGACAAGTCTTTACCAATGGGGTTTGGAGCCAAGCAGGAGGATCCAGACACAGAATAATCTAAGGCCTAAATCAAGACCATCAAAGGGCTTCAGGCAACATGCTTGGACCCACTGACTTATTAATTCAGCAAATGCTAACCGCTCAGCTTTTATACATCAAGGGCTGTTCTGGTGCTGGAGAGACAGTGTTGAACAAAACAACCAAGTCCCCCCTTTCATGAAGTCCACAGTCTAGTGTCAAGGAGACAGGTAATAGATATGCAACAAGTAAACTATGAAGAAAGTGAAGCATGGTCTGCAAAGAGAGTGACCGGAAGGTGGGGTGGCTGAGGGGATTAATTTAGAAAGGGTAGTCCCAGGAGAGAAGGAGGTGGCACTGAATGGTGAGAAAAGGCCAGTGATGCTATGGTCTAGAAAAAGAGCACATTGGGGGAGGGGCACAATTCCCATGCAAAAGTCTCGAGGCCAGAAGGATGTGAGTATCACGCCCCAGAAGGGCCTGATTCAAGGGCCTGTGGTTGCACCCTGAGCACTGTCAGCCCAAAGTCAAGGAAGGCAAAAATGAGGTTAGGCTGCAGCCAGATCCTACTGGATGCTAAAGGCCTCTGTGAGGAGTCTGGGTTTTATTTAAAAATTATGTAAAGCCACTGGAGAGCTTGGGATGGGAGTGGGGAGACTGATCTGATCTAATTTGTACTTTTGAAAGCTTACTTTTCTGCTCTTTAAAGAATAACCTTTAGTACATGCTAGAATAGATGTGAAATTCAGAGAAGACTCTAGATTCTGACAGAAGAACAAGACGGGTGTAGTCCTAGAGTGACTGAGGCACTAGGGATGTTACCAAGGCAAAGACAGATGGTGGCCTAGTTTCCAGACATAGGACATAGGTGTCAGAGGGAAAATAGAAGGACCCACAGACTAACACCACAGACTAACCACAGACCAAACCACAGACTAACATCAGAGTTATTCTCAGTGATATCACTAAAACCACAGCTACCTCTTATCAAATATAAGCTATGTGCCAGACAACTAAATATTCTGTCTTGTTGAATCTTCACAATCACTTGATGAGCTTAATACTATTACCCTCATTTTACAGATGAGGAAACTAAAGCTCAGAGAGTTAAAGGGACCTGTTCAAGTATACACAGCTTCTCTAGATTCGGACACAATCCCCACAGCTAGTGTTCTTAACCACTACATATATCGCTTCCCCAAGCAAGGCAAACTTGAGCTTTAACCACCTGACTATTGAAAGCAGCTTCTTTAAAGGCTATGCCCTCAAATCTGGGCGAGGACGGAGGTGCTGGTCAGAAGACCCAGCTAGAAAGAAAGGATAGGAGGACGAATGAGGGGACCAAGAACGGGACAGGTCCCGACTCTCAGGCTCTTCTCTAACTTAAAAGCATCACCAGCAACACATAAAGAACCCAAATTTGGAACCGCGTGGATTTCTCAGCTGCAGCCATCGCCTGTCTGTCACTCCCGCGTCCGCACATGCATACAGATACACATACATCCCTCCGCGTATGCCCAGAGATAGGTACAGCACGTGTGCATTCTTTTCAGTTTTGCAGAAGCAGCAGATGGATAATTGCTGCCCCTAAATGCCTAATCTGCTCTCCGGGACATGGGCAGATTTCTCAGCCAACAAACTTAATTGAACTTTCTATTCCAGCTGGAAAAGGTTACAGAGTTGCTGCGCACACAGCACAGGCAGGATGAAAAGGTCAGCGGCTCGGTCCTCTTTGTAATGGATTGACCAAAGGCATATTGTTTTGTTTTCTTCTCTCTTTTTCCCCCTTTCTCGCAACCACATGACTGTAAAACTTAATTAGCCTCATCCAGGCTCCCTCCCCCAGCATTTAAAGACGTTCATGTTCTGTGGATCCTGCTGAGGGTCTCAGAAAGGACGATTTGGCTCCCACGTGAGAGAAAAGAAGGATTTTGTTGAAAGCTAAGTGACCAGGCTTTTTAAAGCTCCCTAGGTGCATAGTCAAAGACCCTCTATTAAACAACGCCTCTCAAACTTTGGCCTGGGTAAGAATCACCTTGAAAACTTTTGAAAACACGGATTCCTGAGCCCATGCCCTGGAGATTCTGAATCAGATTGGGCAGGGCCTGAGAATTTGCATTAGGAACAAGCCCTCTGAGGGTGCTGATGCTGCTGGTCCCGGGACGAGACTTGGAGCTCTCTGCTCTGCAGTTCTGTCCCTACTGACCCTTCTGACCTTGCTCATAGGTATGTGCATCAGTAAAGACACTGCCTCCTGAGATGGAAAAGATGGAAGAAACGGGAACCTTGATCAGATTCATTCTGTTGGGACTGCTCAGATGGTGCATTTCTGAGTGTTACATTTTAGGAAGCCAATGGGAAGCTAGGTCCATTCATAGTTACACCACCTGAAAGCATTCTAGTGACACTGAAGTTGGACCTTAAACAATGGGTAAAATGTGGATGCTCTGTGTGCTGGGGGCGGGTGATGACTGCTACAAAGAACTAGGGTTTTGGGTTTTTTTTAGCTGAAAAATAGATATTTGAGAAACATGATTCCTGTCACTTGAAATGATATCGTCCAAAACAGGGATTAAGCTTTGTCACTGCAGCTCCAAAGGCAAGAACCAAAAGTTGTGAGAAGGGGGCCAATTCTGACTATGTAAGGAAGCAATATATAAGGAAGTCGTTTCTAATAATTAAAATGGGAATTGACTGTGGCCTGAGGGAGTGTGTTCCCTATCATTAAGTAGTGTCCAATCAAAGACTGGGGAACTGCTTAGTGGGACGGTTATAAAGCAGATTAAAGCATTACAGAGAAAGTTGGAACAGATAGTTAATTTCTCCCATAGCATTCTGCACACAATTAGTGTTCAATAAATGTCAAAATAATATATCTCGCGATTTCCTGGTCTTACTTCCCATAGGAGTTCTCAAATGAGTCCCTCATGATCTCTCACTTGGCTTCTTGCAACAGCTTCTGATACGGTCTCCTTGCTTCTAGTTTCACCTGCCGTTAAATCCATCCTTTATATGGCTGCCAGATAATGTATTTAAAATGCTTATATGACCATGTCATCCTGTGGTTAAATTCATCTTCTGCCTACTACTCTTAACTCCTTTCCCATTGTCTATATTATATATTATTTTATAGTATAAAACAATTGTCACTCTCTTGCGTGGCATGCGAAGCCTCTGTGACCTGGACACCACTTACCCTGCAGGTCTCAATTCCTGCCACTCCTTTCCTCCACTGAAGGGGCTGCCTTGGATGTCCTCTTATACAATAATTTACTACAAGTATTGCTGGGCACACACTGTCTATCTGGCATTTCTTTACCTTTGCTCTCCACCCCAGCTAACTTACTCTCAAGATCTAGTCAGGGACTATCTCTTAAAGGAAATCCTCCTTGATACCTTAGGTTAGGATCCGAATGAAAAAAATACAAAGCCCATTACTCACAGATGAGTGAATTTTCCCTGATATCTTCATATTAAGATGGAAACTGTCAACTGTTGGTTGTTGGTGCTAATCTGACACCAACTGGAATCCCCAACTTGGGGTGCGGTGAAGAAGGAAACTTTCTTCAGCACCAAACAGCTTGATGGTGATACAGCATGGCTGTGAAAACAGCATGGCTATGACGCAAACCTGGGGCCAGGCCCCTCTTCAGTTAGGCAGCTCTGCTCAGCTCCACTCTGCACCAGTCCAGCTCTATTGGCCTTCAGTCTGGGTGGAAAGGAAAAGTGCACTCCCCAAGCCCCAGAAGACCTAACTTATATAGATAGAAGTCCCCACCCCTGGTCCTGATTGGTCTATCCTCATGCAAATGAGGACTGCAAATCCTTACAATTTGATTGGTCCAGAAGGCACCATCTGATTGGTCAGAATAGAGCCACTCTGATTGGTTGGAGTTGTGCCACTCTGATTGAATGGGGAAAGCCTTACTCCTATTGTTGAAATAGGATTCCAGGAACTCATTTATAAGGGCTGACTGATATGGCAGAAACCTTGTGCAGGCAGGTAGTTCAGTGTACGACTCTCCCCAAAATGCAATTTGCATGAGAGACCCCTGTGTACAATGGCTGCTAGGCTCTGTTTTGTTGCTGGTGTTGTTTTTGTTGTTTTTAATTTGAGCCCAATCAGCCACTTTTTTGTAGGTATCTTCTTTCTCAGGTCCACAAAATTGAAGTTGTTCTTAACTACAGCATGAGGTAATATATTCCCAAGAAGATACAGTGAAATCTCAGGATGGGGTTGTGCTTAAAAAAAAAAAGTGTCACTTGTTAAAGAACCTGTATATGTAAATGCCTATGGTAGGAAATAGGCACTAGAGGGTTCAACCTGGCCAGGTGGAGACTGGGAAACTAGGGAAGGGATGGCCATAGCACGGGGCTGCCTCCTCTGCTCTCCACCATATTGTTACCGTATGTTACCAGTGTTTCTAAATCTTATGTTTCAAGAGAATAGAAAACCCAGGTTTTTATAAGAAATCTCATAATTTTAAAATATTTTAAAACTGTTTTCTTTTAAACACTGTATGGCAATGTCTGCAGGGAAGATACGGCTCACAGATTACTATTCTGCAACCCCTGTTAAAAATCTTTTCTATGCTGCCTGTTATTTATCTGGCTGCCTCCACAGGCACCAGGACAAGTGAGAACAGGTCACTCACCTCCATACCCAGGTGACATGGGGCAGAAAAGAAATGTACCAATTAGGATTTAAGAACACAAGTTTTGCTTTTTCAGTTTATCTCTAATCATGTAAGACTGAGCATATCCTTTCATTTTCCCACACCTCAGTTTCCTCAGCTGTCACGTGAGAATCTTAATTTCTATTCTGTGTACCTCAAAGAGGTTCTTAAAAAAAATGAAATATGGAAGTGGAATTGCCTTGAAAAGAACAACGCACTTGCAGATTGAAGGCACTGAAACCTAGTTTCGCAGAGCAGCGGCATCTGTGCCAACCGCACTGTGCTTCCGAGTGGGCTGGTTCCACCATAAGGGTAAAACTGAGTGGGTTTTTTTTTTCCAGCAACAGTTCCTTCTGTTTCCCATAAATACTTTGGTTCAAGACAGGTTGGTTCACTGGGTGAAGTTCGAGATTGATTGGTAATTGCTTTCTCAATCCAAAGATCAACGGAAAGGACACATGTGCCTCTCCTTCCTACACTGATTACTGAACCTTGGTTTAATATGTCACATGTCCTCCTACACAGAGCTCTCTCAGCCAGACAACAAGGATTCTCGTCAAATTGTGTTTTATTTTTTGTTGTTGCTGTTTTTTTTTTCTTTGGATAAAATAAAGATATAGAAGAGAATCTATCTCTGTGACTATGTTGCTTTTACTGGGGTAACTGGAACACCCAGTTAACCCTCTGCACCATGGCTTAAATGAAAGACTGAGATGAAGCCTTCCCAGAAGGGAAGAAGCTTGCCCGTAATTCAGGTACTAATTACAAACATGTTAAATCAATACAGCAGAGTGGGTAAAAGCATGGGCGTAGGAGTGACTCTCAGTCTGGGATTAACTCTTGTTCTCTTTACAGGACCACATATTTGACTGCAAAAAAAAATGGCTGCAATTCTTCATTTCTCCCTATATCCATGCCCTCTGCAATGTGACTTTGAGGCATCTCTAGAAGGGAAGTCTGTTTCCAATTTCTTGAATCTGGACTGTCCTTGTGGCTGGGCTGACAACAGAATGTGGAGGGAGGGACATTGCCAACTCCAGCTTAGGCCTCAAGGGACCTTCAAGCAAACTTTCCTTCTCCTTCTCCTTCTTTTTTCTTCTCTTTCTTTTCCTTCTTCTTCCTTCATCTCCTCTTCCTCTTCTCACTCTCGCTCATGTGCAGGGCCTGTCACTGTCACGAGAGCAGTCCTGGGCTATCCTGCTAGAAGATGAGGCATGCGACCTGGTCACCCCCATCACCCCAGCTGACAGCCAGGCAGTGCCCAACACGTGAGTGGGGCTGTCCTTGCCCATTCAGCCCTGAGCTGACCCACCAGATGCCTGACTGAGCTCAGTTAAGATTAGCCAACTCTTGCTCAGACCAGTAGAACCACCCCACTGCCCTAAAAAGTTATGAAAAATAATACATGCTCATTGTTTAAGTTACTGAGCTCTGGGAGGTGGTTTTTCATGGAGCAATATTTAACCCATACAGACTTTGAGCAAGTTAGAGATCTTTCTAAGTCTTGATCCCTTGGTCCCTCATGTGCAAAATGGAAAGAACATTAGCACCATGCAGAACTGTAGCAAGTATTACAGGAATGACTGCCTTTACTGAAATAATCCAGATTAAGATTACTGAAGTTGTATTACTTTAAAAACACTCATGATTCTAAATGCCATCCTCCAAATACTCTCTCTCTCTCTCTCTCTCTCTCTCTCTCTCTCTCTCTCTCTCACACACACACAATGAAATTAATGAAGCTTTGCTGTGAATTCAAGGTTTCACCCAGTACCTCGTAACTACTGTATTTAAATAAACTCTAGCATCATCGGAATGTGGCTAATAAAACTTAGAATCCCCATTCCCCTGAAAGAAAATAGGACAAAATGAATGAAGCTCATCATTATTCTCCCTACAGAACTAATATTAACAGTGTTAAACCCCATACTGCACCCTATTTGATAATTTGGAACTTGAGACACTCAGTCCTTTTAAACCTCTGCAAGGGAAAAGGTTCTGCCAGAAATAAGACCTTGTAACATGGCTCCAATGTTATCTTTATCTGGAAATTTTCAGAGAAACCTGAGAATATGACCTCTTTTACCACACTCTCTGCCACAAAGTGGATCTCTCTTCACATCCCTGCTTTGCGTGCTGGGCCCGGCCCCATGTAGTTCAAGCTCACAGACCCAAAAAAGGAAAAGTTCTCTATCTCCTCTCTGCCTCTCCCTCCAGTTCTTGCCTGACCTTCACAGACAAAACTCCAATTTCTTCTCTTTCAACAAAGTCAGCTTTTTGGGTGGCAGGTTGAACTCTTTTTTCTCCTTCAGAGCTAATGACCTACCAGTAATTTTCCTATTTTTATCACCTATGACCTCATGTACCCACAGAAGAGGAATGTTGCCATTGGCCCTTCCAGGCCTTTGATGGACATAGCTGGCCAATCACAGAGTTCCTGTCTGCTAAATCTAGAAGTGGCTTTAGTTTATAAGAGCAACAACAAGAACAAAAATACAATGATAACAAACACTTGTATAGCATTCACTCTATGTGAGACACTCAAGGCTTATTATAAATTAACTCAGTCCTCTCAACAATCTTATGAATGTTCTTATAATCCTAATTTTGCAGATGAGATACCTTAAGAACAGTAACATTGAGTAAGTTGCTTAAGGCCACATGGTAAATAAACTGAGAAACTTAAAGAGTTAGGCAATTTAGAAACAGAATTGTACTCATAATCACTATGCCATTCTAAGAGAACATTCCAGAAAACCACTTATCAGCTGTTGGAGTTGGCGGAAGAGATGGAAGTGATGAAATCTATTTCCTTTATTATAGAACATTATTGCTGAAAGGTATTTTCGGGGGGCACCCCATCTATCCCCATTTTTACAGATTTAGGAACTGAGATCATGAAGAGTAAAGTGGTTTATCTAGAATCAACATATTTTGAAAGCATGGTTAATGGGAAATAGAGTCATTCTGGTGACCTTTGAAACTTGCTATTGGTCATAACCTTCATAGTAGCTACCATTTATTGAATTCTCATTAAAGATCAGATACTATATTAAATTTTTTCTCATCTAATTCATGCATTTTTTTT
>CM052540.1:11192529-11237576 GCA_028533065.1 Trachops cirrhosus | reverse complement strand
ATTTTATTTATTTATTTTTAGAGAGGGGAAAGGAGGGAGAAAGAGAGGGAGAGAAACATCAATGTGTGGTTGCCTCTCATGTGGCCCCCACTGGGCACCTGGCCCGCAATCCAGGCATGTGCCCTGACTGGGAATCGAACCTGCGATGCTTTGGTTCACAGCCCGCGCTCAATCCACTGAGCTACGCCAGCCAGGGCCTAATTCATGCATTTTTAATGCATCGCATTTTTTTTCATGCATTCTCATTTAATTCACAGAAAGTTCAGGTGAGAAAATGGAGGCTCAGAGGGGTTAAGGTATGAGCCAGGGTCACACAGCTAAAAAGGGGAAGAGCAGAGATTGTGATCTGGTTTTGGCAGACTCCAGCCCTCCTGGGTTTAACTACCACACAACATGACAAGGTCATGCCCTCACTGAAGTCATGGCACTGCTCCTGATGGAGAGGAAACCAGAGATCTGCTATTACTTTATAAGTTCTTCCATCCCTGCCTATATCCTGTGAAATCTGAGACTTCACCCCACTGAACTTCCCAGAATGGAACAGAATGCAATTCTGCACCTTGAAAAATCAACTGTCATGTGAATGAAACGTTTCCAGAGATGTATCAATTGCATATCTCAAAAATACTTGCCTGGGATTGGAGAAGAGAATTTCAAGGCACTCTAGAAATTTGGAAGAGAATCAGAAGTGAAATAAAACTCTGAATGCCTTTTAAATTCATAGGCAGAACAGTGGACAGAAATATTCCTGGGAAATTAAAATATAAACCCCTTGAGGGCGCGAGTCTTGTTACTAAATTCTGTTTGCTGCCCTCTAGTCAGAATAGAGGCACACAGTAGGTGCTAACGAGGACTCTCACCCCAGAAATTAAAGGGCCTTAATGAAATCTAAGATAGTAACTTCATTCTATAGGGACAGGAATGAGGCTAAGCAAGATGATGTGGCAGTTCAAATAAAAGCCTCCTAATACCACACTCAGTGCACACTGTATGTGATGCACAATCACGTGAATTGAAGTGGAAATAAAAGAGGAAACAAAGTAATTATTTCCAATCCTAATACTTGGGTTTAGATGTGGTACGGAAAAAAATTAGAGGTCACCTAATCCATCTCCCCAACATGCTTAATCCTTAGTCATCTTTTCAGCTGAAGTTAGCCAAACTCTAGGAAAACACTAAGAATGGTAGATTACAGGTAACTTTGGGTCAAAGTAAACAGGAGTAGCAAAACCTTTCAAAAGCACTGTTTTTCTCTCAACTACAACTTTCTATTCCACTTTTGGAAGCAATTAATATATACCACCTACAACAGTAGGGCAAGAAGATTCAAAGATCTCTCTTCTAATCAGCCTAGTTGTGAAGTTGAAGTCCTTTTACAAAGGTGGTTCAGTGTCTCCCACCCAATTTTCTTCCTCTAGCCAGAGGCCATTATTCTTGATGGAAGGAAAGATTACAAGGGAGAAGCTCACCCGAGTCTATAGACCATCAAGTTCTTGGCTTCCATCACAGCCCGCGGATTTCCAGACTAAGAACTGCTCAGGAGGCACTGAGCCATGACCACCCAGTGTCTTCAGAATCAATGGACCACAGCCACTTAGCATTAGAAGCGGCCTTGGAGATAATTTAGTTCTGGCCTCTCATTTTGCAGATAGAGAGGCAGAGTGTTAAGTGACTAGCCCAAGGTCACACAGCTGGTTAATGGCAGAGCTGGACCTAGGCCCCAGTTCATTAGACTCCTGGTCCCATTGTCCATCCGCTCACTCATGCTGCCTCCTCAGGCTGCTCAGCCACCACCAAAGCAGCTGTAGCATTTGCTTCTCACAGTAACCAACCCCCAGAAACAGATAGGGGGGCGTGTCTTCCTTGCACCTCACAGCTCTCATCTGTCATTCCCATCCATCTAATGAATGAGGTGCTTCTGGTCTGACTACACCTGTTAAGCAAATGATAGCTTTTGACTTCCCTCTAAAACAGCTGCTTGTACCTCATTGGGCCTATTGTGTAATGAAGTGAGCAGCTCTGTCCTATTTATGGACAATTTTAGCAAAATATAAAATCATAACTCTCAGATAAATATAAAACAAGCACGTGCCAAATATTTTATTTAACTCATGAATTAATGAGGGAACCAGTAAGATGCTACTATGCATTCCAAGGAGATTTAAAGAACACACATAAATAACCAGGAAGACTGACATAGATGACAAATAGATGCAAAACTGGTTAATGTCCATAGAGCAATAATCAATTCATCTCCACTGGACAAGATGTCACTTATTTGGATAATAATCATTTGCGTGATTATCAGTTTCCTTTAAATTAAAGTGGCAAAGTAGCTCAGACAATGCAAGGCAGATATAACCCAGAAGGGTGAGCCAGACAAGAACCCCAATCAATTTTTTTTGCTCATTTTGAAATCTTTTACAATATTTCTGACAGCCCCAAGTACTAGTAACTATTCTGTTGGTGACGTTATCTCCAAATCTCTCTAGGCAGGAGAGAAAGTGTGTGGCTGTCATTGTTCCACACTTTGAGAGCTGGGTCGATTCACTGTCCTCTCACTCCACACACACAGCGTGTGGCCAGATCTTACTAGCCTTCCACGCTTTACCTCTCAGCCAACTCTCAAGGCTAGAAAGGGCCTGAATAGCTGGATTCAAGTCTTCCCTATGGCTCCTTCTTGTTGTGTAACCTTTGAGAAGTCACTTGACCTCTCTAAGCCTCAGATTCCTCATCTGTACAATGGTGGTCATGGTCTCTGATTAACAGGGTTTTCGTCTCCACAATTCAAATGGAGTTGTATATATTGGACCATGCCTTCTTGATCTGGTTTGTGAGGGACATATGCTGGAGGTACACTTAGGTTATTTATTAGAATGAGGGTTTGTTGAAAGGAGTATAGGGGCATATGTGAATATTCAATACAAAGGAAAAAATATCAGCAGGACAGTTACCTAGACCCCGGTCATCCCAATAATCACCATTTATAAAGAAACTAATAATGAGAATGCTCATTATTACATACTATGTACCAAGTATCTTATTTGTATTGTTCTTTGACCTTTGCTACTACTTTTGACAGAGGAATAGATTTATCTCCATTTTATCAATGAGGAAACTGGGATGCAGACAGAGTAACTCACCCGAAGTCTCACGGTGAATGAAGGCTCATTCCCGTAGTCAAACACAACTTTCTCTTGGGAGAAAAATGCATGCCCGAAACCACTATGCAATGCAGGTTCATTGGAAAGTGGTTGAAAATTACTTGGAATGGTCACCTGTTTGCAAAGTTCCTCTGTCTGTGGTAAACCATTATTTTTACTTCCCCCAAGAATTTCATCAGATTATTTTTCATGATTAAGTATAAAGCATCCATATTGGACATAGTTTGGCCCAGTTGCCTCAAAGCAAAGATTGCAATTGTGTCTAATATTTTCCTCCTAAGCATACGACATCAGGCCATTCCCTATGTTCAATGAATTCAGCAGAGGCATTAGGACCCCAGACTCTGTCTGGCTGAGTTTGCCTCACTGTCCCACACCCCAACCCTTTATTAAATGTGAGTTTTCAAGCAATTTACTTAACCTCTATGTCTCACTTTGCTAATCTACACAATGGAGTAATAACAATACCTACCCCACTGAGTGATTTTTGAGGGGTAAGTGAACTAATTCACATAAGCACTTGCCTAATCACTGCAAAATAACAAATATTCAATAAATGTTACAAATTTTTCTAATACTATTAACAGAGAACATCACACACGGCATAACAACTAAAGAAAAAACAAGTTGGTTGCAGCCATTTGCCCTAAATGATTACTGTGCAGAAATAAGGCATCGAGTCTTCATAACCAGTCATACATCCCTTTCTTTGTAAGTCATGAAATGTCATGCATGTTAATAGTGTCTAATTTTCCTGATCTTAAAACAACCTGTATTTTAAGGATATTTAAGGCTTCAAGGGGCAAAAGCCAGCAGCTCAAACTAGCATGAGTAAAATAATGAAAAGTGTTGGATAGCTTTGAAAGATCTCTCCCCTTACCCAGGAACAAGAAGTACATCTGGTTCATAAAGATCATGGTCAGAAACTAAAACACGTATTTCCTTTCCTCATCTCTTCCGGGCCACATGGGTTCTCATTCCTTTCTCTCCCTGGCTGTTTGCTTCACTCTTTTCTCCGAGTCCATCTTCCCTGGTCAGCTCTTCACTTGTGCCACACACATCACGGCCTCATCACACAATGGCAGTCTGGGCTCTTCAGCCAACAGGACCTGCCAAGTCTTAGCTCATTGACTCAGTCCGCATCCCAATTCCAAACGTCCAATAGAAAGAAGCAAAATGGCACAGCCCACCCTCTGGGCTGGGTCCCCGGTGATATTACTACTTGTCCAATCAGCTTGGGCAAAGACAGTCAGGTCAATGTTAGCCAGGCAGAGGGGACCGCTGCTCTGAAAGAGAAGAAAGTTTCTTTCTCCGAGTAGCATAAACTACCATACATTTCCACATGTCAACCTAAACACACCTGATTAACTTCTTTAAATCAACATAAAGGAAATGATTTTCAGACAGAGCACAAGGGGTGGAATCCTGACAAGCTGGGCAGATTCTCACTGTAATTCATTAATGCTCCAATTATTTACAGCATGTCTATTTCAGAGCCCAGGGAGATTTTTCCAGACAAATGATTGTGTTCTTCCATCCAAGAAACAGAATCTACAAGTGCTGCTGCTAACAGCTCTGTTGCTGAGATGCTGCACCTAGACACTGCCCTGGGTGTTTTGGGGTGACTTTGTACAGTTCAGGATTTGACTACATCTTGACTATACTCTCTGACATCACTGTGAACCAGGAAGAAATCTTGGCTTAATAGCATTTGACTGGAGAGTGGACACAAGGGAGATCCGTGATATAAATACCTATGGGCATTACTATTAATGACATCCATTTAGTGGCGCAAAAATAAGTGTGTTGTAACTGTCCTCCCAGAGCATACACATTAAAGAAAAGCACTCTGCACAAACTTATTAGAGGCCTTTATTTTGCTTAGGCAAAGATGACTTGAAGGACTGGTGCTATATGCTGATTTTAAGTGTCAGTGAAGGTTTAAAAATAATTTAAGAGATAACTTAAGATTCAGAGTTTTCAATATGGATGCATGGGAGAGTTAAGTGGTGGGGAGAGCACTGAGCTGACTGGCAGAAGACCTGTGTTCAAGCCTTGACTCTGATACTCCCCAGCTGCAGGGACTTGAGAAAGTCACTCCTATAAGCCTGAGTTTTATCATGTGTGAAATGGGGTAATGCCCTTGCCATGGACAGCAGGGAGAACCAAATCTAATAGGCAAACAGGTATGAAAGCACAACTAAGTTTTAAATAAATATGAAAAGTTTCAGATCCACCATCTCATTTTACTCGTAGAAATAAAAGTGATGACCTAGAGACATCTTGGAAAATATCACATTACTAGTTGGTGTCATCTGTTTCTATAATTCATATCTCTTCACTCTCAACTCAAATCCAACCAACTGCCACAAGACCCTGATGCCCTATCAGTTACCTGGTCCTATTTAGCATGGTAGAAGGGAATTGTGCTTAAGAAGTTGGAAAGCAAACCTTGTCTTAAGTGTAATTTCCCACTAGCTGAGCTAATGGTAAGCCAGCAATTTAATCTTCACAAACACCAATTTTCTCATCTGAAAAATGGGTACAACAATAATAGGGTGCTCATAGAGTTGCTCTGAGCTAAAGTATGTAAATAGTCTAGTATAGTGTTTAGAATACAGTAAATGCTAAATACAGATTACTTATTATGATGGAGGATGAGAAGAAGGAAGCAGTGGTTTGAAGGAGAAGAAAAAGGAACTATTTTTCATAACTTTAAAGTCTAGGTTAATAAAATGTTCTTCTGGGGAACAGAAGAAGGTGAGGTTGCCACATCACTCCAAGTTGAGTCTGTGGATGCAAAGGCAGCAATAAATGGTTACCACATCTGGTATCCTTGAGTAGAAGTCAACCCAGAAGCTAGTATAGGAGAGGTCAGATCATGGGCTGGTCCTTCTCAGAAACACTCAACTCCCTACGCAGTTATGTTAAAACTCCTTTACCTGCCTTTGAGGAACAAAAAATGATTTGAATTTTAACTCTGCAAAATCACCCACATTGCACCCAGCTAGACACTTCATGCTATGCTACAATCACAATAGATCTCTCATCGTTCCCTGTACTTGGCTAGATCTGAATTTGGGTCAGATTACCTCTCAGGCTGGAATCTCTTCCCAATAGATTCTGCCTGTGAACATCTTATTTGTCCCCCAAGGTTCAGTTCAAATGTCACTCCATTGTTAAAATCTCCCTTAATTGAGGCAAGTGATGTCTGGCCTGGTATTACTATTTGGTGCATTCCTTTATGTGGATGTCTCCTTCTGCATGCCTGTCTTTCCCTACTGTGCTGTAAGATCCTTGAAGGTGGAACCAATATATGCTTCATCTCTGTATAACTGGGAATGCTTAGTCTAAGGTCTTACCCATAAGAGGTGTTAAATATTGGTTAAATTGAGTCAAAATTTATTTTTGAGCTTTGCAAAAAAGTGTGGGTTGCAGGGAAGGTACTCATGTGTGATTTGGGATCTTCCAATCTTCAGATGGTGTCACTTGGTAGAAGCAGGGTTCCAAACTAGTTGCTCAAGACTATTTTCCTAGCAACTAAGCTAGCTCTTACTTGTTAAGCACATACCATAGACCAGTCATTGTTCCAAACTACATGTATAACATCTCTCAGATGTGAACTCTCACAAAAATTCAGTGAGGTTGTTTCTACCATTACCCCATGTTACAGATTAATAATGATTCATCTGATGTCCCATGGCGGATATATGATGGATTCTGGATTTCTCCCCAGAATTCACACTTTTTACCTTTATTAATACTCCTTCAGAGCCAAAGCAGCCCTCACCCCACCTCAGATGTCTTAGAGGGGGGTCTGAGACCAAGAACCACAGGGTCTCCTGTGCTTGCGTGCCTTCCTCTTGGACATAGACGTCCATCCCTGGCTCACTTTCTAAACTCTGTTCCCGCCACCCCGAAGTCCCAAGTGAAGTCGGCCAGGAACGGCAGGGACCAGCCTGAGCAAGAGCAATGACGGTGATGCTACGGTGAAATTGCCCTGTTATTTTGTCCTCGCGGTAGAACATTAAGACAGGCTGCCGAGACGGTAAAACAGTGGCCATTGCCCGTTTTCCCTCTGTCTCTGTAATGTTGCCAGAGACTTAAATACGATTGAGTTAATCTTTGAAGAAAACAGAAAATACTGTAACAATAAAGGCCGTAACATGGTTACAAATGAGAGCTACTGCTCCCTTCTGCATTCTAAGATAATTCTGCAGAGCTTCATTACCAGAGCATAATTGTGTTATAGAACTCTAAATCACCCTGCTACACTTAACTGGCAATAACATTAAGATAGCGCAGATATTCATTTTAATTAAAACATAGCCTCCAACTATTTCCCTGCTATAACAGGCAAAACTTTCTCTTTTTCTCCCCCACCCAGAAACTTTCATTTGTTGGCACATCTATGGCCAGCAGTAGATAGGAAATTAGGAAACCCCACCTGATAATCCTGGAGCACGGTAAAGCTTTGCTGAGGAAAATGAATACCAGGAAAGCGGGTGTGGGTTTTAATCTTTTTCTCATGTGAGGCATCAACAGTGGTGGTTGCAAAGAGAATGGGGTTCCCAGATAATCAGTTCAAGAGTTATGCAAATTGGAGTTGAGATGTAGTAACTCAGACATTAACAAAAATCTTGGTAGCCCAGCCATCTTTGAGAATTTCCCATTGCCTGTAGCAGAAACATTCATCCATTTAACGAGTGCTTATAGAACATCTATTTGTTTTGCACACTGGGGATGCACGTGTGATAGAGCCTGGCTCCTTCCCTCAAACACGGGGCAATCTGGTGAGGGAAACTGACATGTAAACAAGAAATTGCATCACCGAATGCTCCATGGCAGAAGCGGCCCAACGTCCCTGTCTTTCCTCAGAACAAGAAATGTGAGATGGGCTTTGGAGTGCGTGAAGGAGTTTTCCAAACAGACAAGGGAGTGACAAAAGCAGAGGAATGATGTGTTTGAACACAAAGTTGCATGAAACAGTCTAGGCTCTTTGGGAAATTCTAAATGATTCAGTACGGCTGAACCGTAATGTGTAAAGAGTTAAGGGGACATGACGTCGGTGAGGTCCAAGAGGTGGAAAGTCTCCGATGCACAGGCAAGGAGTGTGGGCTTCAGCCTATAGGTGATGAAGAGTCTTGGAGTTTAATCAGGGGAAGGATGGGGCAGATAGGCACCGACAGCTACATGACTCCTGAGGCTGCAGCATGGATTTTGATGCCTTGCATTCAAGGCTTCAAATTACCTCTCCATCCACAGAGAAATACGAACAAAATAACAACAGCATCAATGCTGAGAACATTTCTGAATGTGCACTCTATGTCTAATGATTTGCACATACAGAATCTTATTTAATCCTTCAATGTTTAAAGATTAACATTCTCCATTTTGCATATGAGAAAACTCAGGCACCGACAGATTGAATAAGTTGTCCGCCGAGATCACCCAGGTGGAAGTAGGGTTCCAACTCAGGTCTGTCTGATTCCCGATTCCCTGTACAGAATCATAATCACTCGGCAAAGCTTTCTGTGTCAATTATAAACAGCCATTCTATTCAGCATTCTGCCTCTACATCCCCTCATTAAAAAGAGAATTCTATATATTATTCTCTAACCAAGAGTTCGGCCCTTTGTGACTGGTCCTGCCCGTGTCCCTTGAACTCCCTCAATCTGTCTTCGCTCTCTGCTGTCTATGCATGTCTCCCAGGCCAACTCACACTTCAAGATTAAGCTCAAAGCAGCATGTTAACCAGGAGCAATTGCTATAATTAATTACTTGTACGGCATGTCAATCTCTGTTCTAGGTGCTGGGGTCGCAGAGATGCACAGAGCAGATAAGGTCCTTTTCTGATGGAGCTTGCCTTCTAGGGTAAACAGCTACAGAGTGTCAGAGCCGGTGTGGCACTCAGGCAATCCCGCTCTGCAGCTGCACCATCGATGTAAACGCTACTGGCCATACATGACCACGGGGCACTTAACACATGGCTAGTCCTAACAGGTCTGTGCTGTAGCTACAAAATCACATGTGATTTCTAAGACAGTTAAAAAATGTGAAATATCTTCTTGCCACGTATATATTGATTGTGTTGAATAATATTTTGTATTAATGGGTTAAATAAAATATATCATTAAAATTAATTTTACCTACTTTTTTTTTTACTTTTTTTGATGTTGGTAGTGGGAAATTTAAATTTGCATGTGACTTGGATTATATTTCTATCAGATACTGCTGGTCTATACTCTATACATCTAAGCATTATGCTGTGTTACCTCCTTAGAAAAAGACAATTAAAGATAGTTGAGGAGACTGATGCACACTATGGTATCCATAACACAGTGACGTAAGAGAACATGTCCATAAGTGGGTGGGTGTGCCTGTCCTTGGACAGGGTGGGTAGGAAGGTCTGTCCGAAAGTGTGGCGTCTAGGCATAAATGTGGAACACAGCTGTGCAAGGGGCTGCAGGGGGTACCAGCAGTTCAGACAGCTTACTGCTTATGCCACTAGCCTGACAGTTAAAGTCTATTTTAAAAAATATTTTTGTTTATAACTTTTTTCACTTTACAGAAGAACACTGAGTAAATAAAAACTACTTGATTTTTTTAAAAAAATCACTTTTTTTAAATCTAAACTTCAAGAACCTTAATCTTCGACATTTGCTTGGCATCTGTGGACCTCATTTGCATCCATAAAATTGAAAAATATTATCCTTAATTCATCGAAATAGTTATATGAGATACAGTATGAACAGCATCGACCACAATGTGAGTATTTTCCTTCCCTTCTTTTGCAATGATTCTTAACTCATACTGAACATGAAATGTCACTATCCTGTATCTTTCCAGTCCTTGTGGACCCTGTCATTGAGCCTTGCATGTGGTGGATGTGCAATAAAAGCGCTGAGTCAACATTGTTTTATAAGTAGCCAAAAGAAGTGGAACAAGCATATTTGCAAGACACGAGACAACTGGGATATTTTTGAGCCAATCGTTGCAAGTAGGACACCTTCTTCAGAAAGTTTCTGCTGCCACATTCCCTCTACTTGTTTAATTCCAATTCAGAAGAGGTTGTCCAATCACCCCCTTTAGTTACATTTGTAAAGCTTTTAATAGTTGACAAGTGCTTCCACATCCATTTGATCTTCACAATCGCACCGTAAAGTTAGAAGAGCAGGAATCAATAGAAAACTGAAACAAGAGACAAAGCAGCCTGTCCAAAGTCGAACTGCTAATAAATGGCAGAGCTCACCCTCTACGTCTGGGCCCAGGGCTTTTCTCACCACATTATTTTGATCCCTCTAAGTAAGAGTTCTTTAGTAAGATGTTGCATTTTGAAAGCTTTTGCATAATTTTCCCGTAGCTTCAACTATGCACCCTGCACCAGCTTCCCCGTGTCTAGGCACTTTCCTGTGGGTGCCCACATGTAATGTGAAAATGTGTTAAATGATTGGGCACTTTTGTCTCAATGGGCCACTCAGGGTTTGTTTGTTGTTTCCTGTCTTGATTGCTTTGCTAAATCCAAGTTCTAATGTGTTGATAGGTTTTGAAACTCTCCAACTTGCAGGGAAGGTTCTTGCTATTTTCCCAGAGTTTGACTTCGAGTACTGAGATGAGAATAGACAAGGTTACAATGCCTGCAGGCTTCCAACTAGAGATTTCAAATATTTCTAATTTCTTCAATTTAGCTTCATTTAAATTTTACTGAGAGGTAATTGCACTGAATTAATATAGTTACAATTATGCTGAAATCCATCCATTAACATCTTAAAAATTCTTATTAATCTGGCAGCAATGTTATGGATAAAAACAGAAATACATCCTCTATTTGGAGTGTAGATTAATATAATAAGAATGCTGGAAATTATTTCTCCAGGATATGAATTCCTTGAGACAAGAGACTGTGACTTATATATCTGTTTTCTGCTTTTAAAGTGCTGCTTTGAGCACAAGATAATATTTGCATGTGAAAGTACCTGCAACCCTTGTCCTCATTCCTGTCTCATCAAAGGAACCTGATTAAAAGTCTACATCACAGCGCCTCTTCTGCATTTACTGGTTAGCCTTTTAAAGTCTCTCTTTTTCTTCCAAAGATATAATTGAGACAAAGAGTGTGTCCTCCTTCTTTTTTCAACCTCCCAGCTAGCACAGTTCTTGGAATTCAATAAATACACTCAATAAACTGCTGATAATTGTGGCGGTAACCACAGCACGACAAGGTGATGATTGCACTGACCCGCCAGCCATAGCGTTCGCGCCTTTAATACAGCAGATGACTTCAAGTGGTGTGGGCCCAGTGAACTCAGAATTCACTTGAAATTTATTTCGAAGTTGCCCAAAGTACTGTCTGAAAAGACTGATTCTTTAAGCATAAAATGTGCCATTTATCTGCATCGCTATCTGATTAAGTATTGTTTGTCAACACTCATGCATTCAACAACTGTATACAAAGCACCAAGTGTCTGTCCATGGGTGTGTGTCAGTGATCAAAACAGATATGAACCTTGAAGTCATGGAGCTTACAATTTAGCGACGGAGGATGGCAATAAGGACATAAACACATGTTGCATTTAAAAATCATAATTTGTAAGTACTATGATGAAAATGAACAAGGTTTATGAAGGGGAATAACATGAGCGTTTGCTTTCGCTAGGTGAACTCCTCATTGATGTTGGCACAAAACCCTTTTATTGTGGTCCTCAGGCAAGAGAGGGAAGGCACAAGGTAATGTTGGATGTGTCAGTAGGGTCCAGATTATGTAGAGTCTGTAGGCGTGGAAGGTGCCAAGCTTTGAGTGTGAAGGAAAGTCACTGGGTATTTAAAGCAGAACACTGATTTCCTACATACCTAAAGCTCTCCTCTGGCTCTTCTCTGGGGAGGAAATTTGGTAAAGGTAAGAGAAGGAAAGGAGCCATTGCAGTACTCCAGGAGAGAGATGATGGAGGCCTGGGACAGCATGGAGCAGGAAGAGATAGGCAGAAGTCCATGGATCTGAAATGCTTTTCATAAACAGAAAGGATAGAAAACTTGATAAGCATTTGGATGTGAAAGAGAAAGCAAAGACTTAACGACAAGGTTTTTGGTTTGAGCAGCTGAATGATGGCAGTACCATTTCATGAGATGAAAGGACAGAGAAAAAAGAATCTTTAACGTCTTGGACGTGTTAAACAGAGATGTCAGGGAGACAGATGAACAAATCTGGAGTTTGAGGAGTAATGTGTGCTAGAGATTTACATTTAGGAGTTCTCAGTGTATATAGGGTCCTGCGCAAATAACACCCCTTTTTTATTACAAAATTATAGGCATGTAATTCTGTAACATAACAACATCACACTCAAGCACTCCATGTGATATTTTAGGTAAAATGTTCAAATTAAAACTATAAATTATTACACCCATATTATTATCCTACCAACCAAACTCAAGTAAGCCTTACTTCTGCCAGACCCTGTATATGACATTTAAAGCAATGAAAATGGATCAAGTTTTCAAGGACAGTATATGGAGAAAGCAGCATGCGAACGTTTCATAATCAGGTTAAGGAAGAAATGTACAAAGAAGACCAAGTAAAACAGCTAAAGAGAGAAGAGAAATTGTTAAGAGGGGTTTGAGAAGGCAGAGTAGATGACTTTAATTAAACTGGAGACAGAATAAGATGTGGGCAGAAAAGTGGTCATTGGACTTGACCACTTTTCAAGAGGATCGCTGCCCTTGAGAGAGCAGTTTTGGTGGCTCGTGAGGGACGAGCCAGGTTGGAGAACACTGGGAGTGTTTGGGTTTGAAGCAGTTGAGCTGGCATGAGCAGACAGCTGTCTTCTGAAGGCGGCTGTGCGAGTGAGACAAGAAGTGAGGTGGTAACTTGTGAGAGGCGTGGGATCCAGGAGAAAATTAACTGAGAAAGGGAGGAAATGGATCCCTACAGGAGAGGCTGGTGAACCAGGACCTAGGTGGGCAAAGGGGTGGAAGGAACTGAGCAAGTGAAAACATAAAATCAGAGAGAAAACTTGTGGAAAAATTGATGTCTAGTGTAACAAGAAGAAAAGCCTTCTCAAATGCAACAGGAGGGATGGAGAAGGTATGTGCATGCACAGAGATGGATTCATAGGTTGGGTGGATGTTTTCTACTTCAGTGATAACACATTAGTGAAACTTCAATGAACTGAGGGTGCCTCCTTAAGAAAGAAGGTATGAATGTCATTATCGCCATGTTCGCAGAAGTAAGCTGACTAAAGAAACACAGGAGGATTGTGGCACACGGTTCAGAGCACATCTGAGGTCTGAGACCATGGTTTTCCCTAGATTTGTTCAGATGTCTGTGTGCAGACACTGAGGGATTTAAACTCAGTCTCATTAGACATCAGGGAATATGAGGGAGAGAGGAGCAGAGGCACTGAGATCTTTCATGATACAGTGACTATAATGATGGCCTGTGGAATCCAAGCTGAATAAGAAAGGGATCAAAGGTAGGAGGTGTTGATGGGTAATGTTAAACTGGTGGGTCAGCCCTGCCTGGGTAGTTCAGTTGGTTGGAGCATTGATCTAATCCACCAAAACTGTGGGTTCGACCCCTGTCTGGGCACATACAAGAGGCAACCAATAAATGCATAAATGGGTGGAACAAGAAATCGACATTTCTCTCTGTCTCTCTCTCAAACACTTTTTTAAATGGTGGGGTCAATGGGCTGAAAGACATGAAGATTCATAAGTACCTGTTTGCATTAAAGATCATGAAGATGACATGGTGCTGGACCTAAGGTGTGGCTACGAGAACAAGTGGTTAAGGTAGAGTGGAATAGAAGTTCATGTGAAGTATTAAAGTCAAGGAACTGAGAACCCTGGCCTGGTGACTCAACTGGTTGGAGGGTCATCCCATGCACCAGAGGGTTGCAAGTTCAATTCCTGGTCTGGGCACATATCTAGGTTGTGGGTTCCATCCCTGGTTAGGGCACATATGGGAGGCAACTGATCAATGTTTCTCTCTCACACTGATTTCTCTCTCTCTCCCTCTCTCTCTCTCTCTCCCCACACACCCCCTCTAAAAATCAACGAACACATCCTTGGTTGAGGACTAAAAAAAAAAAAAAATGCCAGAACAACGAAAGGTAAATTTTTAACAAAGGACTGAAAGATCTAAACGCCGGATGAATCAGCAGTCTGGATTTTGACATTCCCGGGAATGAGGAGAGGCGACGGTAGAAAGCAAGACTACAACCCGGGGCTGTACTGGAGAGTGATGAGTGTCGGTAGATAACTTCGATAACGAAGCAGGAAGCAGTAAGTGTATTTCAAAGAACATAAACTTTTGCAAATGGCAAGGGAGCAGCCACGGATGGAAGGAATCCAGTTACTCCAACTACTGGTCTGGAAATACGTGACATGTGAGAAAAATTGCCCCCTCGATAAGGCTGTGGAGAATACATCACCCTCAGGGTGCAGACATATTTCAGGTAAAGCAAGAGGGTGAAAGGAATGTTCCAGAAAGAAATTATGGATATAAAGGAAATTGTGAGTCACAGATGAGGGGTACTGAATGGCCCAGGAGAGGAATTTGGTGGAGTGGTTTGGGGGTGGGGGGACTAGATCAGCCTAAGACACAGAACTAATGAAGAGTTCCTGGCACATAATAAACATCCTGTACCTGTCGGCTATTGTTCTATTTAATTAGCATGAGATTTGGAGGTAATGGATTACCAGACAGTCTTGGAATCCTGGCAGTCACGGCCGGCCCATGAATAATGTGACTCCATAAAGCATCCACTTTGAATCTATTAACTCCATTTCTCTAGGTGGAAACAGATAAGAAGTTGAGATTATAATATAAAAGAATAATTACCTTCACACATAAAGCATAAAAATTCACTGTGCTTCTAATTCCCAGAAACAAAGCATTCAATACTGAAATACCAACGCTGTTACACATTTGTATTAACATTGAAATTGTCTACCAACTTGTTGATTTTTGAAGCTTATTAGGATAGTATTTGTTATTTTCAATATTTCCAAGTCTTTGGAATAGTTACTTTATCTCTATGAGCCTTGGTTTCTTCACGTGTAAAATAAAAATACTACCTATCCATATCACAAGATTATTATGAGAGGCAGGAAATGAGGACTGAAAAAACATAAAAAATAAAGTATAATTGAGGAATATTATCATCAATCTCCCCCATATTCAGAATATTACTTTAAAGGGGAGGCCTACCTTGTTAATGTCATTTGTAGATAAATTATCCACATCTGTGTTTCCAGCAGCAGTTGGCAGGAAGCTAAATGTCAGCTCTTTTCCATTTCCACTGTCATGCAAGGTGGGACAGACACTAGGGACACCTCAATCCAAAATCCCCTCTCTGGAACTGGTCCCTTCCCTCAGTCACTGAGGAGGGCTCCTGATGCCAATTTGTCCCAGGTGACTCCACTGTTCAGAAATGGAATGTTTCAGATGAGCTGGTAAACCTTTCTAGAACAAAGAGGCACTATGCTGATATCCCATGGAATCTACAAAGATGAAGTTCAACTGCACTTCACAAAGGAGTGACCCAGACTGAAAAGTCATCAGAAATCAGGGCAGCTGCTCCCCCAGAGGTTACAGCTTCAGGTTAGCTTATATCTTCCTTCCTGTTTGGACAGCTTTGATCTTCGTAGCTTGTAAGTGACCCAGGCACAGCCACTCCAGGCCCGACTTAACAAGATCTTCCACCTGTTATCATGGGCTCACAGAGGTAAACTATTCCAAAGACAGAAAAAGTGCAGACCATACATACAATCCTCATAAGCTCCAAAAATCAACAGATTTGCAAATGGTAATACAAATGTGTAATGAGATGAAATTGGCATTTCAGTTTCTGATGCTTTATTTGATGTGAATGCTTTGCACCATAATAGTTAAGAGCATTAACTACAGTGGGGTGATTAAGAGTGGTTAAATCCACTCTCTAACTGTCCAGATTCTAATCCTCGCAATAATATTTAGTGATAATTTGACATGGGGTCAGTTCATAATGCCTCAGTTGCCATATTTATAACATGGATAACTAACAGTACCTACCTCATAGAGTTATTGTAAGAATTCTGTATAACAGCTAAAAGCACTTAGTCCAGTGGCTGGCACATTTAGTGCCCCTAACACATGTTAATGGTAATTGTTATTCTTTAATAGCTCTCCCCATCCTTTCCCAGAAAAGACAACTAGCTCATTTAAAATTCCCCCATCGCAAGAGATTGGAGCATAGTTTGTAAGCCAAATACTTCAGGCAGAAAGGCAGATGACAAAGTAGAGTGGTAGAAAACTGCCCAAAGAAAATTTAACCAGAATTATTCCATGATCCCAGATCATTAGACAGGGAATGGAAAGCCGTCCCAGCTGACATCTAGGATGTACTGTCTTCCCAGGAAGAGTGGCTGGAAGAGAAACACCAGTGAGTCTGACCAGGGCTTGAAATAGTCGCATTTGCCGGGACCAATCATTTCAACGCCCTGAGCCTCGACCACAAAATGAAGAGATTGAACTAGATTGTTCTGTGATCACCTCGAGCTCTCCCACTCTGTAACCCCACGCTGCATGCTCTGTTGTGCAGTGATACAAGATGGAAATTGCCAGTGTGAGTAAGTGAAATTTCGACATGAACAGAGCAGAGAGCTGGTGATTACACAATGGGAAATGTTGAGAAAATAACCTTATGGAGTGGAAAGTATTGGATTGTCTGATTATGACTTACTCTCCAATATGAAGATATAACCATGCTTGGCTGCTCAAGGGTGAAAATGTGGTAATGTGTTAAAATGCTAATGAAATTGGAATTCTATAATAGATGTTTAGAACAGTTTAGGTTACCAAGACATGGGAAGTTAGAGAGCACAGCTCGTAAATCCTGATGATAAGGCCAAACTCTTCAGAACATTCAAGGCCTTTTGCAGTCTGATTCCAACTTGTCTTTTCAAGCTCATCTCCCCTCACACACTCTCACATACCCTGTGTGCAATCCATAATGAGCCATTTGACATTCTCCAAACACAGTGGGCTCTCCGGTTCCGCATGCACCTAAGTTCTGTTGTTGCTTCCACCTCCATGTTTCACGTCTCTCCATCCTACCGTTGCTGTCTATTTCCATCACTGACCTCACGGGATTAGTCACAGGATTTGCTGACTCGTCAGCCTGCCCCTAGGCTTTGTTCGCCCTAATCCACTATATTCACAGCTACCAGGGTATTTTTCATATTCATGCAGCTGCCAGTGTCTCTCTTGCTTAAAATTTGTTATTTTATTGTTTTTAAGACAAAAACAATATGATATGGCTTGCAAGACCTTCGTGTTCTATTCTGCAGCAATGGCGCCCAGCTCATCCACAGCACGTGCTTCCTGGCATGGCAGGCTCTAGGCTTGCTGTCAGAGTTCACTTTCCCAGACAGGAGAAAAGGCTCTCGCACCGCTGCATATGCACAAACTGATCCCTCTGCCTGCGGTCTCCCTGTCTCAGCACCCCTTGCCTGACTTACTTCTACAGAGGGAGGCCATCCCTCATCACCATTAAGTCCCTACATTAAGTCCCCCCACTGTGTGCCCCCGGGACTCTTGTGCTCTTCCTATGGTAACACTTTCACAATATTGCCACTACCTGTTGAACGGTTTACTTACGTACCCTGTGGTCTTCATTCCCCAAGAAACTTTTTACTTGTTGTCAAAGTGCAGCTCAAATGTTAGCACCTTGGGAAAAGCCTTCCTGACCCCACAAGGCTGTTCCTCGTTCCTTCTTTGGTGCACTCATGGACACCCATGTGCAGCTCTGTTCATCACAACAAACGCCTTTGCTGGGAATGTGCACACTGCTGCAGAGTGCATTTCACAGTGCGCCCCAGAAGGGTACACTGCTCTGTGGTCATGACAAGAATGATAGGAAATCCTCAGGTTCTGAAATAATTTGGCATTAAAATAGATGCCAAGACCTAGCCCTGGGATAGTGCAGCATGGGGCTACCCACCTTACGTGTACACACATACACACCCTTCTGAGATTCCAGGTGGTCATTCCTGCAGATGACCGTTCAGTCCTTTACAATTTATGGATTTAAACTATCATTTCTCTTGCCAAATAGCAAGACTTTCACATCTTCCATATTTAAGACTCTCAATAAGATATGACCAAGAGCATAAATGTTACTTCTCTTTTTTCATAATCTAATGATCTTCCTATTGTAATATTAATCGATAACTAATTTCATAGTTGGACAACTGTTTTTAATGACCTAGTATTTCAGAGGTATTGTTACCCAAGTCTTCAGATCATCCCCTGCAGGACCTGTCACCAAAAGGGTGAATCCATTTACTTGTCATAATATAGGAGCCAAAAGTCTCATTACACTAATTAAGAAAAGGTACATTTGGGTCTCTGTTGGTTGAGACCTAAAAGGGCCCACATGGGACCTGAAAGGGGAATCAAATGTGATCATCCAGTCAAAGACATTTTGAGTAACACTTAAATGGTCCCAGGCATGTTAACTGTTAAACTTGGAGTTCTTGAGTGTCTAAGTTTGGTTCTATCTTAAAGGAAAGTGACCAGCAGGGAGGGGGATAATGGTGGAAAGAAGGGGAAGTGACTAGACAAAGAATATGTATGAATGACCAACAGACATGGACAATGCTGTGGGAACTGACTATGGGAAAGGGGGATGGGATGGGCAGACGAGGGCAAAGGGGGAAAAATTGGGACAACTATAATAGAACAACAATAAAAAATGATTAAAATTTAAAAAGGAACGCATCTACTCTATCTTGATGAAATAGGTAGAAACAAAAGCTTTTCCAGGACTCTTCTTCCCATGCTTGTATGTGTCTCCAAGAACCTCATCTTCCTCATGAAGAACTAAATGGATGGAATGAATTGCATAGTGATTAATTTTTCTGTAACTTACTAACACTGATATCCTTGATGTGTAAGATTTAGGCATCTGATGCTTACACTAGGATGAAGCAAAAAACTTATTATCTATAATGTTCAGGTGTCATCCTTTAACATACACCAAAATTCTCAAAACAACCCTGATAATATTTTTAATCTTTATGTTATTAATGAGAATAACCACACCGTAAGAAGTTAAGTAAGCTGGGATTTAAACCCAAATCTTCTAAAATCACTCCTCTTATAGCTCTACCCCCAGCATCCTGCCATTTTTCTCAATAGCCCACCTTGTAATAGGCTCTATATGTAGTGTCAAAATTCATCATAGAGTCCTTAGCCAAGACAAGAATTGGGAGGGCCTGTGGGAGCTCAGTCACAGAGGCCTTACAGGAAGAGGTCTATGGTTACAATAGAGTGTTATAATTGTAACAGCCCCTCCCCTTAACTTCCTCTTTCCCTCTGTAAAGAACTTCCTATTTCTTCTTGCTTTCTTCTTCTTGAACTTGGCTCTCCCTGGCTGCCATACCTCATTGCAATGCTTTCTTTTTCCCTGAACAAATTCCTTTTGCTGATGAAAGAACTACCCAACTTTTGTTTACAGTTGACAATAGCTATAGAGATAGAGATAGATATAGAGATTGTAATTCTCTAATCTCATTTTAAGTAATTACCTCAGAGTCATCCTGGTTTTCAGATCTATTAACTGGATAGACTTAAAGACCTTTCAACAAACAATTCTAATCTTGTTACTCTTCTGAGCAAAAGCCATTCAGAATAGCTCCTGCTCTATTCAATGTGGACTCTATGCACAAATCTAAGTCATTATTATGAAATTTTTAACACATTTTACACATTCCAAACTTCCACCATGACCTCACACTGTTCCCTCCACCTAAAATGCCCTTTTCACTGGTTGTCACTAACCAGATATCATTTTACCACCTAAATCCATTCAAAATGCTTTCACCTCTTGGAAGTCCTTCCTTAATCTCATGTCCCATGCTCAGAAAATCTGAGACCTCTCCTCTCCTTCTCTGAATTACCCTAGTGCATTAGATGGATTTATGATATGACTCTTAGCTCTTCCTACCTTAAATTATGTGTGTGCCTGGTTACTTTTCCTACTAAACTTTGCACTCTTTAAGTACAAGTCCAGTCCCTAATATTCCCATTTGTGCACTGTCAGATCTCTTGATTTTCTCCACCTTTGCTCCATAATTGACTCAATAAGTGATTCTTGTCCATTTGAAGCTCCAGGGAACTGTGGCATTCCCATACTCCATAGCCAACTCTGCAAAGCAAATAGATTAGCCAGACTCCACAGGGCCAGATCTGCTTTGCAATGTCCCTTCAGCAGCTCTGCATTTAGCTCTACATGGAAGGGGATGCATTGCCAAACTGAAAATGAGATACCTGGATCAGTCAATGTTAGCTAAGGGCTATGATGTTGAAAATATTATTTGTGAAAGAAACACTACCCTGTAACAAAACTAAAAGCTCCTAGATTCTGAGAGGAATACCAATGCTCTGTCATTCAGAGGGGAAAAAAAGATTTATTTTCCCATTGCAGATTTTATTGATTTTCAAAATCAGACCTGGCTTAGTAGCTGTTAGGTCACTCACAGGCAACACATCTCCCCTCCCCACCCCTCCACCCCTGACCATTTCTGTCTGTTAATTAGCTCATTAATGACTGACAGATCACTTTCTTTCCCTCCTTCCATCCTTCCATCCTTACTTCCTTCCTCCCTCCCTTCCTTCCTTCCTTTATTCCCTCAACATACATTAATCTGTGTTAGAAATTGGGTGAGGCTTGGGTGCTATGAAAGCAGTGTTAAACTGGTATTATGACCAGGGACCTTGGGAACCTTTAATACTGTCCTAAATCCCTCATCACAAAGTGCCTGACAAAATATGAAGCAAAGTCACGCTATTGTTAGCTTTGGCTTGAGCCCAAAACTCCAATGTTGAAAACTGTAGTAAGCTGGGGCCAATCATTTCTTTTTCCTAATCTTGTTAGCCCAAAGTAGTTTTAGATCAAAGCAGACTATGGGCCTTGCTCTGTCTATTTCATTACCTGCAAAGGCCAAAGCCAATCCCCGAATCTTACCTCTAAGAGGTAGAGAAAAGCCGATCTAACCCACTTTTGCCTTGACTAGGGAAATGGCCTGCAGTATTCTAGGAACAGAGAAAAGAAACCACAAGCTGCAACCGTGATTACTCATTTTTTAAAAATCACAGTAAAAAAAATGCCTACTCAAAATAAAACAAAAAATCCAGAACAGTTTAATGGGTTAATTTACATATGACCAATCAAGTTCAGGGCTCCTCCTTGGGGATAGAGGAAAATGCTTTCATCTTGATTCATTAGGGAGAGCCCTTAAGTTCTTCCTAGAAATCAATAGGCCTGCTTCATGCCAGGCGCCATGCTGGGCTCGGGAGACATAAAGATAAACAAGACCCAAAGTCTCTGTCCTGGAAGAATTCTCCATCTAATGGGTAAGCCAGACAAGTAAATAATTCCAAATCTATATGATGAGAAATTATAAAGGCAGAACTAATATTGAGCTGGTGGGCACTGGTATGACCATGCAAGTTAATAAAATATTGAAATGTTCTGAACCCTTTTGTAAATACCTGCTTTCCTGAGACCCTGAGTTACCACCAACCTCATTCTCACTACCTTTACCACCTTCAAGGCCCACTATGCTCCTCAGACTACAAGGACCAGAAAGGGGCCCCCAAAACTCTATTCCAGATCGAGAGTCGGTGACCATTCTTATTGGTCAGTGCTTGAGATAACTCTAGAATGGAGGTATATGCAAAGAGCTATAGTATATGACAGAGGAGAGAAAATTTCCTCTGGCTGGAGAGGTGTGAGACTTACAAAATATGTATGGCTTCTCAGAGGAGGGGACACTTGAGCCCAGTAAAGGCTAAGGGGGTAGGTCTTTAGAGGCAAAGCATGAACTATGTGTCAAGGCAAAGAAAAGAGCCCTGTGTAATGAAGCAGAATTAGCCCAATGGGTCTTAGATGCAAAATAATCAAAAAGACCTGCAAATAGGGGAGGATGGTACCAGGAGACGATTCTGGAAAAGAAGTCAAGGGTCTTGTATGCCTCTCACTGGTGGGTAAAAGGAAGTTTTAATGAGGGTGTGACGTGACAGCTGCACCTATTGATAGGCAAATCATGGGAAGAGTTTAAACCTTGTTCCATGTATTCTTCATTCTAGGATTCTCTTTCTGATGGGCCCACAAAGAGAAAATAATAGGTTAGTTCTGTCTGGAATGAGTGCAAGAAAAAAATCAGAACTCTTTACCCAAATCCTTCTCATTATCTGCTATGAACTTCTCATAGGAAACTTCCTTTCTTCCCACTCTATTGGTGAAATAAAGTCAATGTGTAAATTGAAGATTATGACAGTTAAGATTTCTTTCATTAAATCAAAGCTTTGGCTTCAAGCAAATTTCCGCAGGTACTACAGCATGGCTCTCTGTTCATCTTGACAGTCTTATACAGACTGGGCAGTAGACCTGATAGAGGTCCAAGGAAGTCAACTGTTCCTCTAGCTAATCTCTCCCAGTGCCTCAACATAGCAATGCCCAGTGTTCTCCAAATTTATGAATCATTATTCTCAATCAATCTTCATCTTTCTGAAACAAAGTGTTAGTGTCCCTCCAGAAGATATAATTGATGCCTTCCTTCCCTTTGGCCATTTTAATCACTGTTCTCCAAAATAAATCCATCTTACTATCATTTCAAGAAGCAGAAGCCAGAGCCCCAGAAACATACCAGTTCCCAGTGCAAAGGCCAACACTGTGGTCTCTGGCTCATGACCAAAACTACCAAACTCATACCCGGTTGTACTGAATACCTACTGTGTGTCAGGCACTGTGAGATCCATGCTGAAATTCCAAACACAAAGAGGATACAGGCCCTGCCTTGACCCTCTGAGGTCTCTGCACATGAAAGATACAAACAGGTGACTGCTTTCCCAGGTACGAGTGATCTTTTACCAAGGATATTAACTTACATCAAAGACTCAGGGGCACAGTCTGTTTCCCTGTGGACTACTAGTTCTGTGAGGTGTTAATAGTTTGATACATAAGCAAAGGGTTTCCCTGATCAATCACATTTGAAAATCACTGGGTAAACAGGACTCTTTACTTCAGGACCTCTCATCGGCCTTTGTGAAGCACATGGGAGGGTCTCCCAAATCCAACCAACCAGGAATCCTTTCACTGCAGATCATCTCATGGAGGATGAGGAGCTCCCGGGAATATACCTGGGACAATGCTGATCTGCCTTATCCTGGGTAAGGAGTGAGAGCAACGTCTCCAGAGCATAGAGTATGTCTTGAAGTGTGTCCTCTAATTTCATTTTCTTCACATTTACTATCCCCAGAGTCCATCTGATTTCATGTGCCGATGCCTCCCATCTCATGAGGCCTGCATGCAATGGGAAGATCTTGGCATTTCACTAGCTAGAAAGGCTTGGAGGCATCATGGCTAGAGATTCTACTGTGAATGTATATGACTTGTAGATTGTTGAACATGATCAATCCCAGCAAAGGTCTCTTCTTAAAAAAAATGAATTTTGTATATGTGTTTGTCTGTGGGTGTATGTACACGTTCTGGTGCTTTCTTTTACTTCTCAAGCCAGAAAAGTTCCTATTTATTCCTACCCTGGTTTCCTCTTTCTGAAGGACAACAGATTATACCTGCTAAATTAATGTGCTCTCAGAGAACCAAAGGAAACATGCTTTTGTGATAACGGAATCTGTAATTCTTTGCTAAATTCTTAGTTTTGATAAAATTCCACTTTATCAGAATGAAAGCACAGTAAGTCATATAAATCAACATTCAGCAAATGATATTCTATGCTGACATTTCTGTTCAGGAGTTGGTATTTTATTTGGGAGATAGACATTTGCTGAATTTATTAAAGCAGTTGGCTTGTCTTAAGGGGTCAGCTACTATCAATAAAACCCTTTCTTCTCAAGAAAAATTATAGCAGCTTCTTGATGGGCTATGGGTCTTCTCTTGAAGAAAATAGTTAAAAAGTATAGTGCAATTCATTTATTCACAAGTATTTATTGGGCACCTACTATGTGTCTGATAGCATGCCAGAGGCTTGGGGTACAGTGGTGATCAAAACAATATTTAGATGTCTGTGTGTGATTAGATGGATATGTTTGATGAAATATGGCTGAAGAGTATGTAGAAGCTGAGGAGTTACACAAATCTGAATGAATAGAAAGAAGCTCCCACTGAACCCTCTCTCCCCTCTCCCTCTCCACGCCCACCCCAAGCATACTGTATTAAAACTGCAGCTCCTGTTTTTGTGGAGCCAGAGAAGTTAATAAAAACACAACAGGTCTGAGTGTTGAATGTCTTCTTGACGCACGGCAGAACAGAGAAGAACAAAGGGCCGACTGGTTCTGAACCCCACCAACAGGAATGGACCTCTTAAATGTGATGATCATGGAGAAGAAGCCTTCATGACCCAGAACACTTCTGTCATTCTCTGTAAGGCACAAGACTGCTACTGCCCCTTGGTGTTTTAAGGAATCAAAGTGACTGAGATGAGAGAAGGTAGGAGGAGGTAAGAAGATCTGTTTTGAGAAGGAATGAGTTTTCTTTCTCTATAACATAGATCAGAGGTTGTTTACCTTGGACTATATCAGAATAACATGGAGGGCTTGTTAAAACACAGAAGAATTTCTGAATTGATAAGTTTGGCATAGGACCCCAAAATATGTATTTTAAATGAGATTCCAGGTGCTGCTAATGCTGTTGGTCCAAGGACCACTCTTCTCCCCTAATGAGGAAGTTCTCAGTCACTTCAGTTGTTCCACTAAAGGGCAGCTAGTAAGTGAAAATACTTAGGGCACAGATTTAAAGGTGGGAGGGTGAAAAAGTTGGCTAGATTGAATAGAACGGATATTTTTGAGAACTTTCTCATAGAACCAGGCACTCACCCGGAGCTTGAGAATTTGTTAACAATGCCATTGTCACATTTAACCCCACCACACACCTGACCAATCAGCACGTATCAAGGTGAAGATCAACTTGTTAACCAAGGAACCAAAAAGAACTATTTTCCTCACTAAAGAGTTAAATACCATATGCTCACTATGCATTTGTGTGAAAATTTTGTTTTTAACACAGGTAGGTATTAAATGCTTCTTCAGATTCAACTCTGAGTAATTGGAAGAGGTAGCACTCCGCTCTAGTAAAAGTCACTTCTTACAACTTTGCTTAGTGAGAATAACAGTTAATAGCATTGAAGTCTCTACAGAGTCCTACTCAGAGTGAATGCCATGATTAACAACTAAGGTTCCAAAATTGAGTGCTTTCTTTCCCTTTAGACTGGAAGTTTCATGAAGAACGGGATCAATCTTCATTTCCAATACTGCTTCTCCAACACTTAGCACAGTGCCTTGCATACTGCAAGTGCTCAATAAATTTTGCTGAATAAATTGACCCATCACATATGCAAAATAGAGCAAATGCCCACAAGTGATTAAAGTAGCCTAAACGTCCCGTTCCCAAACAACTGCCTTTATGTTTGAGGATGCCTGTTAAAAACCCGGCATAATACTTGGAAGGGACTGTGTCATTTCATTAACATCTTTATACTGATTACTCCAAAATCAGAAGTGCTTCAATTCTGGGAGGGCTTTTTGTTCTTAAGAATGAAGGCATAGAGCCAGATCCCTGGGTACGGAATGTTAGGAGGTAGCTGCAGAGCTGGCTGGGGCAGGGAAGGAGAAGGTCCTAGGTCAGGAAAGGACAACTTGCGTACTCAGCAGCCTGGGTAGGAGAAGAGGTAAGAAAAGGGTTATGAAGCCAAACTTCCTCCCTGGAGGACCTGCTGGAGGGGATCCAAGGCAACATTACTTACACAATTTTACTTTTTGAGTGCTTCAGTCTTAGAATCATCGAACTATGGACCTGAGGGACCTAAATTTCTCTGATTAATACTTAAATACATTTTACCAAACTCCCATCAATTACTGTGATTCTCTTGACTAGACCCTCCTTGAATAAATGCAAAGGCCAAGAATCCAATCCATCAACGGACAGCTCACTGAATTAAAACATTAGTATTATATTAGTGATTAATAATACTAGTAGTAGAGGCTACAATTTCTTGGGAGCTCTGCCTCAACCATGGTGTAAACTATGATCCATACACTATCTCATTTAATCCTGACAACCACCAGGTGAGGATGATTCTCTCAATCTACAGATCAGCAAACTCAGGCTCAGTTTGGTTCACCCAGGTACTCTAAAATCAGAGTGCTTAGTCCAAATCCAAGCTCTACCTCTGATGAGCCCTTGAACTTGAATGAGTTAGAGAAATTCCAAGCACCTGTTTTATCATCTGTAAAATAATAATAGTCACCTCATTGTGAAGATTCCATGAGCTAATACAGGTGGAGACATTATCAGAGTGCCCAGTACACAGTAAGCCCCCAGTCCTCAGGTCAGAGAAGGCCAATAGCATAATAGAGGTCACAGAATCAGTACAGGATACCGCCAGGTCTCAAACCCAGCACCTTGGACCCCGGATCCATGCCCTGAATGCCATACTGCCCTGTCCCCTTTCCCAATGCACATCTCACGGTACTATTCTTATACATTCAACAGAGGACTTTGTCCAGATCTCTTCTCCCCACATAATCCAGGAAGGTTTGATTTTTTTAAAAAGCAACATTTGAGAAAGGAGATAATAGAAAAATTGAATCCTATAAGCCTCAAGTTGGATGATGACCTCAGACCCATCCTGGATCTGTCAGGGACCAAAGATATTTTCCTAAAAAGAAATCCTGTTTCCCCTGCAAAGTCCATCTCTGGGCAAGTCAGTGTTTTACTTTCATAGACCATCCCTTCCCCAAAGAAAAGCCCCACCACCACTTTTGGACTCTGTCCTTAAATGCCATAGAAGCCAGCATGTGCTTAGACCACAAACCTCACTTAAACAGGAAGCTCACCCACTGCCTTTCCCAGAAACCACCGGGGACTGCATGCCCGGCCGTCTGCCTCTCCCCATACTCCACTCTGGAGAAGAAAACAATCTGCCTTTGGCAAGGACTCCATAGGCGGCCAGAATAACCTGGCAGAAAGGAACAGCTAGAGCAGGTAGTAAAATGGCTTTGTGAAAGACAGGCCCATCTTCTGGGAGCAGGACAGAGAGGGAAAAACATGGGCTGCTTAGAAACTCATGGATTGCAAACTTAATTATCAGACTGTTTCTGGAGAAGAAAATACATATTGTCTGATATGGGTTCACAGGCTGATAAATATTTAATGGACAAATAATGAATCTCAGCATAAATATTTAATGGAGCAACATGAAGGTATACAAGTGTGAGAGTGTGCTTAGGGAAGGAGGCTCTAGACAGTAAGAGAATGGAGTTGGAACAGGAGTAGAGATAGGTCCAAAAAGTAGCAGCCTCTCTGAGGGGAACCTGGGTCTCCTTAGAAACCAGGTTGGTTGTTACTTAAATAAAAAAAGAGATGAGTTGCTTTGCAAAATGTGAACTGCTGTGGAAATGATGAGAGGTAGTACTTTTATTACCACTTTCAATATTTATCTGAAAGACAGCATCAGTCTATTTACCTGTAACCATTGAGAGAGTTGGTTACAAGCAAAACAAAACCTAGGTGGGATGAGACGAGCATTCCCTTGAGATAGCACAGTTGTTTGTACAGGTGTGTGGGTTTGGGAAGGTGAAGCTTATTCAGAAAGAGCAGAAGCAGATGGTGTAGCTACTGGGAAAGGCCTCAGAACAGTTTCTATTTATTTTGAACCCATTGTGAGGTCAAGATTATGTGAGCGCTAGGACCAGAGAATGAGTAAGAATAGATGTGGCCCAGTAATTATAAAGCTCACCATTGCCCAGTGGAGGCTGAAACTCAGAAACTACCATATAGTGTAATCAGCACCAGGACAAGGAAATAGCTATGGATGCACAAGGATAAATCAGGGTTAAATCAAGGAAGACTTCCTGAAGGAAGCAGCTTCTGGGTCACACCTTCATGGTGATTTGATAACATGGTGATCACCTGTTTACTTGTCTGTCTCTTCCTACTCAATGAAAATCCCCATGAAGAAAGACTCAGGGGTATCAAAGGGGAATCCACATGGTGACAAAAAGAGGTCATGAATGCCAAGGTAAAAAATTTTTATTTGAATTAATGAATGATAATTAAAGCCAACATACACGTTAACAGGAAGTGTGTGCATATGTGAGTGCACATATGTTTCTAGCCCAGTTATGCGAAGTGTAGAGCAGGTAGAAAGCAGGGCAGAGAATGCCTCTTCCTGAAGTTCCTTAAAGAACTTTAAAACAGGAACCAAAAATAGACTTAAGCCCCCCTTGCTCCATGTTTTTTTCCACCATCTGTCAGCCCCACTCCCCTGGGGAGAAGCTAAAGCTGACAGCAGCAGAGTGAGGGAACAGGGGTGTGGGTGGGGAACTTTTCTTTTTTTCTGCCAGGATGAGTTATTAATTAGCTTCCCAGAAAGTGGAGGAACAATGAGCTTCAGTCTTCTCACTTGACAAATATTGTACCAGAGAGGTCTGGTAGGTCGCCCCAGGTCTCCCAGCCCCTTGCTTCACAGAGGCAGAGACGGATTCCTGGGGCTGACTGGGACTCTCTGCACCAAGTCTAACCATCCCACTCAGAAGTGACCAAGACCCCTCTCTTAAGGGGATGGGATGGTGGGTGTTTTAGAGAGGTGAACCAGAGGAGATCTTTGTGGTGGGTGTTCCCAGCTTCTCGGTAAGCCACGCATTTCCTAACCTCCTCCCCAGGAACAAGCCACAGTCCTCAACAAACTCAACAACAGATGCTGTTTACTTTGAGCAGCAGAATCCTTCCAACCCCTGATGCACCATAGGCAACCAAGCTTTTCATCTCCTGGCCTTAGGACCCCCTGGAGGAGGCGGACAGATGGATGCTCTGCCTCACTCCCTGGAGGCCTGTTCTCATCATTCTAATTTCTTCCACTGAGCCTCAAGCTTGACCTAGAACATGGGGAGAGGGGTAGGGATCAGTCTCAGAGACACACAGAACTTGCTTCTCTTGGGACCAGAACTCCGATCCCCTCTTGTCTCCCCCAGAAGACCACCAGCATCACCATCAAGGTCTGCATCTGAGTTCCTTCCTCTTCCTTTGCCTGGTGAGGACATGGAGCTCCAAGTTTCTCCTTCCATGTTGTTTGGCTTCTCCAACCTAACCCTCACCAACTGCTCATCCAAAGGCAAAACTCCCAAGGCTTATCCTTGTTCCATAAGTCCAAACACTGTCCTGGAGGAGTAGAATCTGAGAAAGGCCCTACGCATCATGGCACAACCCTGCCTTTTACAGGAATACTCAACACGTGCCTATTGAGCACCTACGTGAGGGCACTGCACTGAATGCTGGGATAGCCAGGACCCCCTCTCCCTCATGGGACATAGCTAAGAGGGGAAGAGATGCATTTGATAAATTACTATAGATAATAATTAAATACAATGCAAATGAAATCCAAAGAGACAACCTGATGTCCTTAGTGTCCTATCATAAATCTGTAACAAAGCCAGGACTCAGACCTGTTATCTGTAACTATCTCACCTTTGTGATGACCTAGGCTAATACCAGATGGAACATGTCCATCTCCACCCCAGGAATCCCCCAAGTTCAGCCCTCTTCTCCCTATAGTGGTGCACCATGGAAAAGTTCAGAATCCTCTCTCCCTGCCTACCACTTACTTCATGATGAAACCAGAGGTGCTACCTTTTCCTCTCCTGCTGCTTCTCAGGATAAGACAAGGACCCAGAGGGGTCTTCCCTGATGGACAGGCCCAAGAATTATCTTTAGATTCTTAGCAGTCAAGAGCTGGAAGGGGCCTTAATCTTTTGGAGTGCCACACCTTTTTCTTTAACAGTTTCCAACAGAAGTCATAATCAAAATCCCAATATGTGTGAATGTAACCAAAGCTGAACTGCCCTGACTTAATTCAAGAGGACCTTCAAGGGTCATGAGGACCCAGTGCCCCTCTCTGGGACAGCTCTCTCTAAGGAACTTCAGGACCTAAGGGTCCCAGACTGAAAATTGATGATCTGATCTAACTTCTTATTTTGCCTAAGAAGCTGTACAGCATGCCTGGGTATAACTTTTTGCAAATGGGTTATAAATCCATCTGTGAAATGGGGATGGATATACTTATGCCCATTCTACAGGATAAGAGTCCAAACTGTCCTGGGGGACTGGAATCCGAGAAGGACCCCTTACATTAAGGCAGAATCCCTTCCTTTTACATGAGGGCCTGATGAGGTTCTGAGTACCAAAGCACTGTACAAAATGCCATGCATATCTGTAAAGGAGCACTGTGGTTGGTGTTCAAATTCCAGGCACACCACTTTGTAGCTGTGTGAGTAAATCCCCCTTGATCAGTTTCCCCATCCGTAAAATGAGAACAATAATGGTACCCATGTCACAGTCTTATTGTGAAGTTCAAGTGACATAATGCCTATAGTATGTTTTATCCAATTGCTTGAACTGCAGGAAATGCTAAGAAAAATGTTTGTTTTCAGTCTCACCTTCACCATCAGCATGACCATCATTTTCATTTAAATTTTTATTTGTTTTGAAAAAACTGGACACGAACCTGGAGTGCTATAGCACCAGAATGTGATAGAAGCCATCTGTGACGACAAGGGGACATTTAATCCGTGAAGAAGGTCAACACAAAATAACCCTAGTTGAGAGATGAGGAGAGAAATTCGGATCGCTTAAACCCAGCCAGATGAGGAAATGTTTATGTTCTGGACCTTTTAGTTAGGGAGCCCCCCCCCAATATTTTGTTTTAGTACCCACACATGCACGTAGCCACACACACTCATACATGAACCAGGAAAGCGGCCCAGGCAGGAGAGGGACCTTGCCGGCAGCCGGCAGCCCTGGCCAACTGCAGGGCAGCTCTCGGAGCCTGCCCCTCCCGGCACTGCTTCCTTCTCTGCCTCACAGACTGCGTTCTCCAGGCTGCCCTCACCTTCCTCAGTCCCACTCGGAGACACCAGGGACCTCTGGTTCTCCTCCCAAACCCAAAGCACGCGAACAGTTCCATGGAAATGTGTCTTGGTGAGGGAAACGGTCCAATTATGGATCTGATGAGCCAGTTTCCACCTGATCTCCCCCATAAAGGCACGTGCAGCCCCAGCACTCCCGAGCCCTGCTCCAGTGACTGCGGCAGAGGGGCAAAGAGCCCTCCCTGTCTGGCAGTTCAAACCCCCTTAATACTGCACAGGCTGGAAAGTGAAATGACTGATACCATGTAATTAGGCCTTAATTATTTATCATTTTTGGTTAATTACTGCCACTTGCAAGTTAACAGGTTGTAAAACTCTTGGGCTGTGTTTATTAAATGTTAGGCGATCATTAGCAAGGAAATGCCATCTTCCAGTGATAATGAAATACCCGTAAAAATCCATGACCGCCAGCAATGCAGGATTTGCAGCCACTTGGGAGACAGTTACATGGATTTATGACTAATTATACATTTTTGGAGTCAGTATTTCCACGTTTGAGAAGAAGACTTGAATGAAGGCTGCCATGTCTCAGGGGAATCTTCCATCTTTCCTCTGGTGCACAGGGGACGTGAACAGGGGAGGGGCGGGGTAGAAGAGAAAAGTAGGAGAAAGAGTAGTGAAGGACAACTCCTGTCTCAAAATATTCACCTCTCCTCGGGGTCACCGTCAAAAGGCCTGCCATTAGAAAGCCATTCCTTGAACTATAATGTTATCCAAACTGTAGATGCCCCTCAGAAAGTCAATATCCCTGGGAGAAGTTCTTTATAATTAAATGGACAATGCACCTTTGCATAGCCCTTATGGAAAAAAAAACCTGGTAGTTTTCACAAAAAGAATGAATTCAATATGAGTCCACAGACACACAAAGTGGGCACAAGGCCACAGAAGTAAAGGCACAAGAACTGGAACAGAGGAAGTGAAACCACAGGCACACCCTAGCTGCAGTTACAGGTTACTTACACATTCTGAAAGCAGTCTTGAAAGGCCAGAATGAGTTCTTGACAAGGGAATTGGATATGAGAAAGTAAAACCCATTTCACAGGAAGATCTTTTCAAAGAATTGAGGATGTTTAGTCTGGAAAGACAAAGCCTGCCTGAATAGCTTGACAGCTATCTTCCATGTGGTTTGCAAACAAAACTTATTCTATGTGTCCCCAGAAGGCAGATCCAATGGATAAATGCCACTAGCAGGAAAGCTTCAGCTTTAAAATGTTTGAAAGGGTGAGAGGTGTCCACCAATGGAATGAGTGAGTTCACCTTCTTAGAGGTCTGTAAGCAGGACCTGGATCATCGCCTGAGGTGATCATCATTTAAAGATACTGTGGAAGAACTCTTTTACTAGAGGGATGACTGAATGAAAGAGATTTAAATGTTCAGGTTCTATGAATTTGAAGTCATTAACACTTTAGTGTCAACTATTTGATTCCATGTCTTTCCCTGGCACTAGGAACTGGGGACTGTAAGAGTCCTCTGGGAACTACAGGTTGGGGTGAAGAGATATTGAAAGATTAAAAACATGTACAGAGAGTGATAGTGTAGTTAGCTAAAGCCAATGCAATTTTGGACAAGTTCTTTTTATTGGGAGGGAATGAAGATATTATCTCCCAACTGTTGAATGGCCAGAGTCTGGAATGAGATTTTATCATTGTTGATGGAAGAGGAGGAAAAACTTCAGTCCCAGGGCTTCTGCTAACCCACTCTGGATCCTCAGTTATGTTCTCACCCTGGCCCTGAGTTTCCCCTTCTATAAGCAGGGGGCTAAGCCTGGTGGTCATTCAGGACCTTTGTATGTCCAGCATGAAATGGTTCTGGGTTTTAATGTGGAAATGATTCTGTGCCCTCAGCCCCTCCACTAGACTTACCTGTTTCTTCACACAGCAAGCACAGAAAATGCTGCCTGTCTCTAAGCTGCCTCACTAAGATGCCATAAGGAATAATGAGGCTATTTGTCGCTCCTCCGAGCTCGGTGTTGAATGTTCAATCACCATCGAGAGGCACTTGTATGCAGACATTTCAGGTATATAATATAATATTATGAGCATAGAATACATAAAAAGATTTGTAATTAAGATAAAGAATCAATCAACCTACCCTTTCTTTTTTATAATCTCGGCCCAACCAAATGACAAGTGGCTGCGTTCAAGGTCATAGAATACTTGCATGTATTTGTGGATTTATATATTTAAGATTAAACAGAGCCTTCAATTGAAACAAAAAGGCACAGCTATCAGTCATTGATTCGGCCAATGCACAGGGACTTGACACAGCACGGGGCACCGTGAGGCAGTGAGGGCAGAGGTGGATGTGCGCTGTCTTCACAGATCTTCCAGTCTAGTGGGAAGGGCTGGAATTGTGCACAAAGAGCTTCTATATACCAGCAGAGGATGGCCACTTATTCTTGAGCTCCCTGCCCCATGCAGGGACTGGCACACAGTAGGCATTCCTAAATGGTTTCATGAATAAATCCTTGCACAAAAGTTTTCTGGGCCTGTGAAGAGCAGTACTGTTAAAGCACCAGAGGAGGTCAGAGGAGGAAAATATTCCTGCCAGATGAGAAACTCAGAGAATACTTCATGGAGAAGTTTGGCTCATGAAGCCTTGGAAGGAAGAGTAGGAACATTCCTATTGGTGGTTTCCACAAGGCCAATGTCACAGAGGCAGGAAAGTGTGGGGCAAGGGCACAAAACTCATTCTGATAGCCCCATCCCCTCTTCTCTTGCCCACTCACTTGGGCTAAACTGACTCCTAGTTGGTATCTCTGCCTTCAGTTTCTCCAGAGCTGATCTGTCCTACCCACCATTACTAGCCTACCTTCCTGAAGCACAGTTATGCTCATGCCCCTGCCCTTGTCAGAAGAATATGCTGACTCCTCACTACCAGCTAAGTCAAGTTCAAGCCCCCAGGACAGCAACCTAAACTTTTGTGATCTGACTGCAGTGTTTCTGAATGAACTTACAAATGTTCTGTCTCACTCAGTCCCTGCTAAACAGACTGTCCTGCCCTCCATTATGGATAATTCTTTGTTACTTCCTTATCTCCACTTGTACTCTTCTTTGTATATGAAAACCCTTCTCTTAATACCTTAAGGTCCAAATTTTATCCACACCTCAAGGTTCAAATTTCATGCACCTGAACTCCTGTGGAAGTCATCTGTGAACTCCTGTTCTATGCCTGCATCACTTATAGCTCCTGTCCTAGCTAGTTAGATGGGCACATTTTGTCTTTCCCATCAGACAAAGTAAAATTGCCTGGAAGACAATCTCCCTGAACTTATCTCAGAACTGGGACAAGAGCAGGTGCTCCATGTGAATGTAGTAGATTGCTCAGGTTTCTGCCAAGTACTCCTAGATTCTCCAGTGGCTATGTGTGTGCCACTCCATTATTTTCTGGGCAAGACTGACCAATAGAAAGGCAGAGAGAGCTGATAAAGTGAGCCCGTTAGAGTCCCACTGTAGGGCTCAGAATGAAGAAATGGAGTGATGGAAGACACCTGGAGATGCGTCTTCCTGGGGTGGGCTCCAAGGAAGATCACAGACATCTAACTGCTGAAGTCCCTGGAACTACCCTGTTTTCTCTGTGGGGTTTTGTTTTGTTTCTGCTAATCCTTATGTCTATCACTACGTTGGTTTGCTAGGGCTGCCATAACAAAGTGCCATAAATTGGGTGGCTTAAACAACAGAAATGTATTGTCTCACAGTTCAAGAGGCTAGAAACCCAAAATCAGGGAGTCAGCAGGGTTCATTCCTTCTAAGGGCCATGAGGGGAGGGTGTGCTCCAGGCCTCCCTCCCTGGCTTGTCATTGGCCACCCTCTCCCTGTGCATTTTCACATGGTACTCTCTCTGTGTGTGTCTTTCTCTGTGTCTCAATGTCCCCTTTTGATGAGGACATCTGTCATACTGGATTAGGGGCCCACCAGACTACAGTATGATCTCATCTTAGCTTAACTAATGACAACTGCAACAATCCTATTTCCAAATGAGGTCACCTTCTGAGGCACTTGGGATTAATAATTCAGTGCGTAAATCTTGGGGGGGGGGACACAATTCAAACCCATAACAATCTTTTTAGCTCTTGTAGACTAAGTTATTTTGGTAGTATTCAAATACTCCTCTTTTGTTTTCTTAAAATATTCAGAATGTGATTGTTTGTAACCAAAGGACTTTGACAGATAAAGTGTGCGAGTGAATAAATGAATGAATAGGTGAGTTAGTAAATAAGTAAGTAAGTAAGTAAATAAATGACTGGGTGGGTGGATTGATGGGTGGGTGGTGGGTGAGTAAGAGAGTCAACATGGCCACAGCCTGGCTTTGTGCCCCATCCATCCTGTCTTTTCTTCATAATCCTCTCTAAGCAGGAGTTGTCAGTTCCACGGGTCAGGGATGGACAAGCAAAGGGTACACTAGAGCCCATCCTTGTCACCTCCTTTTTGTAAATTGCCAACCGGGGAATATTTCATTAAAGCCAATCACAAGAAAGATGAGACATGGTCTCCTTTGCTAAGCCTACACTCCTCCAGGGAATGAGACAGAACATCAATTACTTAGGAGAAAAGTCACATTTTATTCAGCTAGGGAACATGATGGGGTGGGGGAGTCAGAGAGATGAATGTGGATATGAGCTTTTCATGGTCTCTACTGGGGGAAAAAAGGCTGCCCCTCAGCTAATTTTAACAAATGCCACTGAGTCGTGAGTTTCCCCAGAGGCCTGAGTCTGTTCTCTCTTTCTAGCATATTAATTGGAAAGTGGAATCATTGTTGGAGGAAAGTAGAGTCCCCACCTCCACTACTTTGCCCATGGAATACAGAACCCAGAAAATCTAGAGGAGCCAAGGAGCCACCTTAACCACTTCCAATGTCTTCTGACATGACTCAAGAGCATCCCACCAAAGGGTGATCTGTGTCCCCAGTGGTATGTAGAAGGACTCCCTATGTGGGGACACACTAAGAACCTGTCACACAGCCTCATGCACAGATGCTCCCTCTGCATCCCATTGTTATTCTGCTGCAGAGACACATTTTGTAGAGGCAGAAATAGGATACTTTTACATTTATTTGACAATATGTCCTTTCTCAGTTACCTCAGCCAGGACAAGAACTTAGTTAGGTACTCTGCTTCTCAGTTAGGTCTTCTTATTACTACTCCAAGTGATCTTGTATGTCTCTTTTTATTAATCTATTACATGGGTATGATATCTCTATCCTACCTTCCCTGAGACGCTACATTACATGGATAATGAGAAAGGTCCTTGTAAAATAAACAAATGAAAGAAGTTGTGTGAGAATTTACAGAGGCAATGATGGGGAGAGTTTTGACTTGATTAGAGGGAGGACTGCATTCAGTTTCTAAGGGAAAGTGATCCTGTACCATTCACCATCCAATGCAACCCAAACTCCTGTGTCTGTGCGCACCCACCAAGGAACCTCTGATCAAACAGCTAACTAGGGCACTGGTTGTGGAAACCAGAATAAGTCCAATTTGAATGAAACATAGAGCACATTTTGGGAAACATCTCCAAAATAGTTTTCAAGTGGGATGGTGACCAGCTGTTCCCCTCTCTGCTTAGGAAAAGGGGAACTACCATGGGAATTTAGGTACTAGGTGTAGGAAAGATTATGTTGGTTCTAGGAAGCTGTAGTTTCTAAGGGGCAGAGAAGGAAGAGAGGGTCATGGACTAAGCAAGAGGGTCACCCTTTAGTTACCTTTATAAAGAAAATCTGGCCATGGTATCCCTGTGGTTACCACCCTTCAGTGGCTCCTCACTACCATTAGTATAAATTCAAAACTAATTAGCTTGAATTTAACTGGCTTCTAGCATCTTCTTTTGCCTCATTTCTTGCTATGCCTTGATTCACACTGTACTGTCCAGCATCACAGATCTCCTCATATTTTACACACACCCCTCACTGCCTTTACTTCTGTACTTCCTGCTTCACAGAGAAACATTTACTTCCTCTTAACCTGAATAATTTCTTCTTACCCTTTAAGACTCAGCTCTGCCTTTATTTCCCAGCAAGACTTCCTGTACATTGGTATTCCTACACAGAAAAGGATGTGTACTATGCAATGTCCCATATACATGTTACTACCCATAGTTGTTATAAATATACAAGATCTCTCCTCTGAGATATATGACAGAAACTTCTAATCTTTGGCTTTTGGACATCCTGTGTGATCCCAGGGCAGAAAATGGTCTGGAGATGCTAAATATGTATAAGCATCCCTAATACTGATTTATTATTTCAGCAACACTTCAGAATATAACTTCTGATTACTGTTGGTTGGAATCGGCTTTTTCACAGTCACCTGGATCTGGGATGCCTTTGGTATCCCCACTTCATGACCAGGAGTTATTCATTGCATCAGGTCTTGGGGTCAAGGGCAGCCTTCATGATTCAGAAACCTAGGATGTTACTTCAGAGATTGATCTCTTTTCCCAAATCATCTTCTACGTTCATTCAAGTGCTGGGAAAACTGATGCTAATGGTGGAGCTACAGTCAGGTGGGCAGCACCCAACACCCAAATGCCATAATGATATCTGAAGCCCGAATGAAGTGGAGGGACTCATTCTGTACATCTGGACACTGTGAGAGGAGGATGCTCAGAGTGCAGATAGGCAATGGGAGTGGAAGGTCCACAAAGAGATGGCAAGGTCATGGCACTCACACTAAAATTCAGGGAAAATCATCCCATTCCTTGGATGGAGAAAGATGATATAAAAGCTATCCATGGCCTTATAAGGAGAGCTGGGTTACAGGAATAAGAAAATTGTGGATAAATGCATAAATTGCTCATAGGGACCAGTTTGCTCTGCTATAGACTTCCATTAAAGTGCATAATGTTGCTGTTCGTGGTGCTGAATCCTCATTCTGACTAGAATACAACTCACCATTCTCCACCTCATCCCCGAGAAGCTGCCAGGTACATACTACCTCTCCACTCATTCAGGCTCCATTTTAGCCATTATAACAACATGTTATAATTGCTGTGTTTACATTCTGTCTTTCTCACTAGATGTGAACCCCCTGAAGCAGAGGTTATGTCTTAATCACATTTGTTTTGCTAGAATAGCACTAAAACCATCCATCCATTTCACAAATAAATATTTAAGCATCTGCTATTTACAGGTACAGCACTCTAATTCTTAGAATGCAAGGCAAAACACATAATATGATAGCTAGCCTCAGGACTCTTACAATCTAATGGGAGGAAAAAGCAAGTAAACAGAAATACCATGTGGTTAAGTGTTATGATAGAGCAAAGTGTCTGGGACCATAGGAACACAGAGCAGTATCCACAAACCCAGTCTTTAGACTCAGAAAAGGCTTTTAGAGGATTTGTCAGGTAAGAGGAAACAAAAGTATAAGGATTAGCCCTGGAAATGGTGAGACTGGAGAAAAGGTAGGTGGGGAAAATTTTCAGGAATGGGAAATGTCAGGTGCATTGGCTCAGACAATAAAATATGTGAGCAGAGAGTAGTCCAGGGTAGATCACAGAGGAGCCAATGCATTTGTGACTGGACAGGTGGCAAGTATGTTAATTTTATTCTTTGGACAATTAAGAGACATGAAATAGATGTTTGCAAGGGAATGCGTGAGTAGACTAGACATTTAATAATCACATGCTATGTGTTCAATTCATATTTATTAAATGTAAGAATGAATACATGAGCAAATGAGATTCCAGGAATGTTTTCCCTAATAAAACACATGTGATGTTATTACTTGCTGGGACAGGAAGGAAAGGGGAGGTTGGAGAGTGTAGCTTAAGCTTTAGAAGGTGAACGTGACTGGGCTATCTTTTGGGGACAGCTTAGTTGCCACATAGGGTAGAAGCCAGAGGATAAATTAAAAGGCCCCATGTGCTGCCTTACAATTCAATCATTAGGCTACAGCACATCAAGTACAGAACACACAAAGATGGTGAAAATGAGATGTAAATCCACTGCAGGGTAGTTCAGTTTGGGTTGACCAAAAGTTCAAGACACTCTGGTGACCCATATTGAATAATTCAGTGGAAATTAGAAGGGTCTTGAATTTATTCCAAACCTCTGGGATGGTAACCCTAAGGAAAACATACACTCTTTTAGAATCAGTTTTTGGTATAGTCCCGGGATGTCAAATCATACAGAACCAGTGCTGTTGAAATTCCATTCAATTTCAACATTTCCTGAACCCCCCAAATATTCAACGTTCCATATTATTTTTGAAGGAGAGAGATAAATAAGACAGGAGTTACTCTATGCAGGGAGTTCACAATCCCAAAATGGGGGACTTTTAAGAAACATAATCATACAACTGCAAGTCCAGGTTGAATAGACTAACAGGAGGAATAATAACAGGAAATTACTCTCTATTAGAGGAAATGAGAATGTTTTACAGTGAGGACATGACATTCTCCTGCGTCTTTCATGCAGGATTCTGATAGACTGAAATGGTGAGGTCAAGGGAGGGCATTCTAGGTTGGGGAAAATGGTTTGCACAGGCACATGGCTGCCAACCCAAAGGGCGCATATCAGTGTGGGAAGGGGTGCTTCCACTGTAATGGAGGGGAAGAGAATGAAAGTTAAAGGCAAATAAGGCGGGGAGGAAAGTTTGCAGTCAGACATGAAGGTTCTTGCAACTCATGCCTGGCAGTTCAGACTTTATTCCCTGGATGGAGGGGGAACTACCTGGTGTGTCTGAGTATGAGATTGACACGGGCAGAGGACAGAGGGTGAAAACAGCATTGTCTTCCTTTCCGGAAGTTTGAGGTGCATGAGTCTGAGAAAGGAGGAGTTTGGACCCTTTAGTTTCATTCTCCTTCCTGCAGAGAGCCAAGGTTTAGAGAGGCAGGCAATGCCATCCACTCCCTGTTCTTCAGCCAGGCAGCCCTGGGACCCCATGGATTCTCACTTCATTACAGAGGGGATGCGGCACCAAATGAGCCGTCCCCTACTAATGGGTCTGGCTGCATCTGGAGTCAACCCATCAAGCAAATGAACAAGCAGCTTGCCTCTCACATTTGGACAAAAGGCCTGCAGCAATGGCAGCCAGAGGCCCAGCAGCCCAGGGCGAAGATGCAGGTGGCAAGAGAAGAAAAGGCCCCGTGGGAGATATCCTGCACAGTAAAGAAAAAGGAGGGAGCAGGGAGCATTGGAGTAACTGGCATCCCTCAGTCCTCATTTGTGAGCAGCCACACCTATTACGGTGGAACCAGGAAGGCTTTATTGGACTACAGTATTCATCTGGGAACAGTTTTCTCCAGAATGGGGAGCCGGGTCAGGTGCTGTTTATCATTCTCACTTCTCTGACTCCCCTTCTTCCTTCAAAGACCCGAGGGGGGAAACACAAATAGGTGACAAATGATCCCTTTCTCTGGGAATAATTCAAATTGGACCCCACTGTCTATAGAGATTATTTCTCTGAGACCTCAAAATGAGATGCAAATTCAGGACTGTCAAGCCTTCCTATCCTTTAAGGCAACGATCTTCCACTCCTGCTAACACTTCACTCAATTTCAACTAATGGTTTTATTTTTGACCACCTATTTGTGTGGCCAGGGAACAAGCTAGATGTCATCACATGTGTTTTCTCACATAGAGAAAAAGATATAATGAAAGCCAGGTCAAGCAAAAAAAAATTTTTTTAAGTTTTAGAAAAGATATCAATGAATTCCAGTCTGAGCTCAAATAGAATAAATAGTCCAAGTTGTTCCAATAAAATTTCAATTCTATGATATATTCACAGAAAAGGTCATAAAATAGACTGAAAACAATTTTGCATGCTAACAGACCTCATCAGAGCATTGGGACCTGCCTGTCTTTTTTATTTTAGTACAGAACATGGGCCTATCTCTAATTACAGAGGACAAAAGTTGAGACTTCTTTATTCTAAAGATGCCAAGAGCTGCTGATTTAACTGGAATGAGGAAAGGTCAATAGGTGATAATGTCTTCCAATGCGTGATGAAATATTTTTCCAGCTACAGGATACAGAGTAAGCAATGAAAACCAATAGCTTTCTTTTTTCTTTTTTAACTCCTCATATGAAAGTCTCTAACCCAGCACTGAGCACACCAACCCTGTTATGCTTAACCCATATCAGAGTTCCTTATGCATGGAAGTAAAGTGAGGCTGGGGGCCTTGAACATCCCCCCGCCAAAAAAGAATCCTTTACTGTGGTTAAGAATAATCTCAGTATCATAAAATACATATCCCTGGGCCCCAGCTCCAGAAGTTACGAGGGCCAATCGGTTGCAGAGTGACCCAGGACTCCTGATTCCTGGTCCACTGCCTTTATCCTGTGCCCAGACCTGACCACCATGCAGCTCTGTTCGGAGGTGCATCCCTATTTATCTTCTCTCCTTTTCCTTCTCACTTCCCTAAACGAACTGGCTCCAAAAGTGAAATTGGCTCCTAGAAATCAAGCTAGGGAATAACCTGACTATTTCTTGTCGAGAAGAAATAATTATGGCCCTGGAAGGATGCAATCTGCATACATTATTGCAAGTTATGCCAACAGAATGTCAACATTTGTCTGGAGGAATCTTGAGCAGCAATTACTCCAGGTCCTGGCCTGGCATTCTGAGACAGACTTGGTGGTGCTAATTGCAGCAAAGGTGAACTGGCAGGTAGTAGGTGGTGGGTTATACAGAGGGAAGATGGACAGGGAGCCACCGTCTTGAAGGTCAGTGAATACAAATGAACTTGGATCTGGATGTGTCGCAGGAATAGTGGTGATGGAGTTGTTCTCTACTAAGATGGCAGGGAAGCCAGTCATAGGCATATTCACTTTTTGGCACCAGGTTTTCCCCCACTGTCAAGTGTCCACTTTCTCTTAGACACTGAGGACATTTAAGACTTTAATGTCTTCATTGTAGGGGGCAAGGAAACATGATACAATCCATCAGTTCATCCATTCATGCATCCATCTATTTACTGAGCACCTACACACACCTGCCACCGAGTCAGGGGCTAGAGATTGAGAAGGGAAATGGGTTCAGTTCTTTCTCGTAGTCTGGAAAGACAGACCCATAAACAGACCATTTCAACATAATACGAGGTTTGTCCAGAAGGTATCCAGCCGTGCAATGTGAAAAATAGAGATATTAGGACAATGAGGCCTCAGTCCCCTTCAAAGTAGGCACCTTGGGACTTCTTACAGTTCTCCCAATCTCCATGAGTTGTCCCATCATATTTTCCTGAATCTCATTGGTGGTCTGAAATCTCTTCCCCTTCAAAGGTGATTTTAGTTTTGGGAAAAGCCAGAAGTTGAAGGGTACCAAATATGGGCTGTAAGGGGGCTGAGTCACCTGAGCAAGTTGATGTTTCGCCAAAAAACTCTGCACGAGACATGATGTATGAGCAGGTACGTTGTCGTGATGAAGCTGTCAATCACCAGTTTCCCATAGCTTCGGACTTCTGAATCATCCACATAGTTTCCATGGAGGAATGTTCAAGTTATTTTTTTTCAAAGAGGGATTAAATATCAGATTTAAAATATTGTTAAATGAAAAACCAAATTACAAAACAGCATATATAGAATGCCACCATTTGTATAAAAAATGAAAAACACATGTACATAATATGCTTGTAAATACATGGATTATGTCTGGAATGATACATAGTAACTGGTAACTACAGTTACTTTTTTTTAACACAAAATTTAATGCAGATTTGTTGCTCTACTAGTTCGGTCACTTTGAATGTGACAGCCACACAGTGCACATGCTCACTCAATGGCCTCTACCGCCCCCACTGACTAGTACAGTGAAGCGGTCATTGTTCACACATGCACATTCCAGTCCACTCTCCTTGGCTACCAGGTTACATTGATGTTGTGCAAACTGTTCTCAGTATATTAACAATGGCTGGACTTTTTCTAGAAAGATCTCACGTGCTAAACATTAAAGCAGATAAACTTACAAAATGCTCTGAGAGAACGGTGAAAGTAAGGAATAGGGAGTGGGGAGGAAGAAAGGATACATTTCATGAGGGAATTAGAATTCAAGCACACTTTAAAGAATGAAATGAGTAGAAATTTACCAGTGGCAGAATTCTTAGGTGGAGGGAGGGCATTAGTTTACATGGTAAATAAAAATGGAATCTCTACCACTTATAATAACCAGTAAGAACTAAATGGGAGCATATGAAAATACAAAGCATGTAAAACATAGATATAATAATACCAAAATATGTATCCAGAGACTTGGCTGAGTGAAAGGGAAAGGAAGTTAAAGAGCTTAGGTGTACTCCTGTCTCTGCCACAGTGGAAAGGTAATGGAGTTGACTGAGTAACTTCTAAGTGATATAGATTATTTTAAAGGCAATATCTTACTCAATATCCAGATAATCTTGTCTTAAGCCATTTTACAGTTAGAGAAACTGTCCAGAAGAAGTTAAAAATGTTGCCCCAAGTCACTCAGCTACAAAAGACTCAAATCAAGAGCAAGTCTTTCAGATCCCCAAGGCCATGCTTTCCCCACTATCCCAAGTCACTGCCTCGACAAGCCACCTAAACACCAAGGCTTTGTTTTATTATTTGTAAATGAAATGATTGAATCAGTTCTAGTTTTTTCACTCGTCTCCTAAAGTGTCACTAAAGTGCAGGGAATAAGTGAAAGCTACTGTGGGGGCCTGGGCAGGGGGGGGTCAGTGAACAAAGTGGCCAGCCATAAACGGATGTTTCCTTGAAGTCTCTTGTTTTATTTATACTAAAAATTCTTGAGAACCTTGCAGTCTTCTCTCTACTATATCCTTATTTGAATATACATGTGTCAAATTGCATGTAAGTTAAATTCCTTTCTTTCTTCTCCCAAAGAACTGAGTAAAACTAACACTCCAGGAAGTGGTGTCCAGAAGCTATGAAAGTAGAGGAGGAAGAATCAGCAGGACCATTTCACCTAGCAACCAAGTTACAGGGGGCCTCAAATTTTTTGCCAAGTAGTGGTCCTTCGTGCAGGGGAGTAAGGTGATGCCTCATCACAAGAGAAGCCCCTAAAGCGAATCCACCAACCCCTAGAACGACCTGAATCAGAGCATGGGTGACCAGAATGGTCCTAAGTGTGGGGGTGGGGGAGCTTAAAAATACAAAATGTTCCCTGGTCTCCCCGAAGCCCCCAGGAGCCCATACCCTGGGCTGTGGATTCCTGCTGGGAACACATTCCCAAGATGGAGGAGTACAGCTCCAAATGATCTTAAAAAGGTCCTTGCAGTGATTTGCTTCCTCATCACTGTGAAAGTCACTTTTCAAAATCCCTGAGCTTAAACAATTGTAGTTCTAGAAGAAGAGTTACATATACACTCGCTGGGATGAGGAGACATGAAAAGGAAGGCAAGACAATGTATGGTTCCACCACTGATTGTATGACCTTAGCTCTGGGAGTTTCAGCTTCTTCCCTGCACAAGAAAAGACCCAAATCACATGATCATGAAGGCTGTTTTCCAATAAAGACATAATCAATGATTAAATCTACCAACTAAGCTGAGAGTCTATGCTAGAAAGGTGGGTTCGTACCGGACACCGGGACATTTAGGAGGCTGAAATAATTTTACAAGATTGGCTACTCATGTTGAAGTTTACCTCTGGGGTCATGGCTCAGAGTTTGAATTGGAGGTGGCTGCTGTACCCGTCACAGGTCCCGGGCCATGCAAAGTTTAAGGGAGAGAATAACCAGTAGGACTCAAGGGGATCCACAGCACTAACAATCATGTCCTCAAACCCAGTGGAAAGAATAAGGAAAGCAGGCTTAATTAATGACCCAGCAGCACTGGATGAGCAGAAGCTACCTGGGCAGTGGCAGCTTCCTGGCTCTGACATCCTCACACAGGGGAGGGTCCAGGGAGCTGACCCAGGCACTGCGCGTCTGTGATAGAGCATGCCTGCTACCTTGGCTGACACGTCTTAATTAGTTTCTGTCCCTCAGA
>CM052540.1:11143842-11192029 GCA_028533065.1 Trachops cirrhosus | reverse complement strand
TACAATAAGGGCAATCTGGAATTCTGAGCCAGCAAGGAAGAATCTACTCTGGAGGGTTGTACAAAGTCTGCAGTGGGCTTCAAATGATAAAAAAAATAATTTGTGTTATATGAAGCCATTGAGATTCTGGGTATTTTTTGTCATTACTGCAGCATTACCTAGCCTGACCTCGCTGAAAAGGAAACTGAGACTCAGCAGGCAATGAGTAACTTATTAAGGATGTACAGCAAACATAAGTTAAGTGGCCAATGTAGGATTAAACCCAAATCTTTCTGACTCTAGAGCCTAGTTTCTTCTCCACTGTGAAATTTAAAACATAAAGAAACCTGTGTTCTTCCAGGGAAAAGGAGCCACAATGATCTTTTTCAGACCGTAATTTGCATCTACTTTGAAGTAGAACCCTCAATCCTTTCCTTGTTCTCTAGGGCCCTGCATCATTCTTCCCTTGTACGCCTTCCCACCGTCCCTCCTCTTCTCCCCTCTGTGCTTCTATCACTGTGGTCCTGTTACCCTGGACTCATTTCAGCTCCTTGAACTTTCCAAATCCTCTTAGGGAACATACACAGTTCCCTAAGTCTGGGGTGTTTTCACCTCCAGTTGGCCTAACTGGCTCCTTACCCACTAGGGCCAACTTAAATGTCCCTTCCTGAGAATCATCTTCTGTAACCACACTCTAGTAATAGCTCCCGCCCCCGACACCATTACCCTCTGCTACTGAATCCTCCTTCATTCCTTCTTAGTCTTTACTTCAGCATGGATCTGTGTATGTGTTTGGTTACTTGCTTATTGTCTGTCTTCCTTATTGTCTGTCTGTGGAAGAGGTTCAGACCTCTGCCACATTCCTTTAGCACTATATACCAAACTCTGCACAGTACCCAGAGCACAACAGGCCTGCAACTCTTTATTTATTGGCTGAGTGAAGGTCAGCATCAGGTTTAATAATTATTTCAGATATAGAGAGGTAGACCGATAATGGATTCAGAGAGCCTGCTTTGCCATTTGCTAGCTATGTGATTCTGAACAAGCAGGTTTATTTCAAGTTGCAGTGATCCAGTGGTGACAGAATGAAAATTACTTCTCTGACGAGTTAGAAATTACCATGGACCAGCCTCTACCCTAGGAATCAACTAATGGAGTTCCACTTACAGAAATCAAACATGTTGTATATAATCCAGTATTAGTCTGAAGGGAATAAATAATTAACATATCACTTCTATGATAAATAACACCAAATCTGTATTCATTCAATATCTATTAAAGGCATCACTAACCATTTATTGATTTTTTTAATAAAAAAAGGCCATACTAATTGAATAAAAAGTCAGACCCAAAAAAGCAGCAAGCCAGACAGGGAAGCAGTGTCTGACGCTTTCTACAGGTACGGCCAGGGCACAGATGCGAGACATCTCTGAACCTGTTGGCGGGGGGATGTGCACACTCCTGCTTATTTAATCTACAAAAATGGAGACAACGTCCACCCATATCATAAGGTTATGAAGAGTAACAGTAAAAGTGCTAGGGAATTGGTAAAGTTCTTGACAGAGGCACTATGATTTGGTGGATTATTCACAGGCTCTGTCATTCTACATACTTCAGGTGGAAAACTCTACACTACTCTCTGGCTGTGTGATTGAATTATTTAACTTTTCCGAGCCGCATTTTTCTGTAACATGGGAGACAACAGCTACCACCTCACTTGGCTCTCACAAGAGTTAAAGATTACAGATGTAAGATACATGGCAATAATAGGGTGCTTGGTGCTGGTTGCTGTGATGTTAGACATGCATTATATAGGGCAGCTAAACAACATGGTAGTGGGTAGCTACAGGCTGTGGATTTGTTGGGCCCTTGAAGGAGCCCAGCTTCTAGATTCTTCGGATGCTGGTGGATGCTTCCTCGCTCCCTGCATCTGAGATGTTCCACTGTGACAGGGACATATGCTACTTTCAGGCCTCAGCTCCAGGTCTCCAGGGAAGCAGCAGCACAGCAGGGTGGGAGCTGGACAGCTTCCACAGGACCCTGGAGAAGAGCTCCATGTTCCTCCCCACCTGAGACGGGTTATGTAAATAGGAGGTTTTAATTACTCTAAGTAGCTCAGCCTCTAGCCCCTTAACAAGAGTGGTCACAACTGACTCTCTGAGGCAATTGACTCTGAATCTGGCCATCAGAGTGCCTTGGAGAAGAAAAGGGGGATGGGGAAAATGAAGGAAGGAACCGGGTTGATCAGAGTGTGGCCCAGTGGGCAGGGAAAGCAAAATAGCTGCCTCCAGCTGGGGCCAGCACAATAGCATGGCAATCAAAGCCCACCATTCAGCCACTGTTAATCATGCCTCATGGCAAGGGACACCTGATGATTGATAAGACATCTGGATGGTGGCAGCACAATTTTCATGTTGCAGGAGATGCCTGGAATAGGCACTAAAGGCTTTGGACTTCAAGGTACAAATGGATCACTGGAGATCTTCTTAAAATACAGTAAGTCTGGGCAAGACCTGAGGTTCAAAATCTCTAACAAACTCCCAGGTGATATTGATGCTGCTGGTCTGAGGACTACATTTTGAGTAACGATGGCTTAAGTGACTTACCCAAATTCACCCAAACACCAAGAAGCAGGCAAGATTTGAACCCAGGTCTCTCTGATTCCAGATTCTATGTTCTTTTCTCTACCCTAATAATGGGGGAGGCTCTTGAACAATTGCTCAAGAAGATAGACTCACCACCACCACCACCAAAGCTGCTTTAGTTGATTTTTAAAAGACTCATTTTTAAAGAAAAGCATCCGTTTACTGTCTAATTATGTACTCAGTTTCTTAAAAGCTGTTGGTTTATGTAAGCAGGTGAACTGTCTCTCTTGCTGCTGTCCCTACACATTTGCTTAGCAAGTCCTTCAACTCCTAGAGCATGTAAAAAAAATCACAAACCTCAAGTTACCAAAATGAAAATAAGGAACTATTTGCGATGTCCATCATAGGCTTTCTGCAATCCTGGTGTTGGATCCCCTAAGTTCAGGATTGTGTGTGAGAACTAAAGGTCCAACCCAAAAGGTGGAACTCGATACCTCATAAACGCAGGGGACTACTTTCTTAGTCAAAATTGGGGTGAACTTCACACAGAGAGCAAACCTTAGTCAGCTGTAAGCTTTTGTGATTTTCTACCCAGCAGACATACTGTTTCAGAGCTGAGTTAGTCTTAAAGAGCATGTTAAACCAAGAAGGGATTTTAAAAATATGTCATTGATAAGATGTATATGGTATGTCCCAGAGCAAACACTAAGAAAACTTGCAAAAATATCTAGCAAAAATTTTTTAAATTAAAATTTTACACTATAAAACAGTCACTTGGTAAACAGAAAAGAGTAAAAGGCATAGAGGAACAGAAAAACATGAGACACAGGGAGTGGGTTCAACCATGGTAGTTCTTATGTGTTGCTGATCTGCCAGTGACCGAAAACACTCTGTTTCATTTCGATTTTTCAAAGAAAGTATTAATATGCACTCAAGTTCTACCGGGGTAGCATATGTCGTACTTAGTGCTAAAACTTTATAAGAATTATCCTTAAAGTTAGATGATCCCCTAATACTCAACATCATCCTAAAAGACATTAACCAATGCAATAATATGAGGAAAATAAATGAGTCAAATGTTGGAAAAAAGGAAACAAAATAATAACAGAGGAATTAGGTGGCCCAGTGGTAGAGAGAATGGATGATGGAGCCACACTTGGATTTAAACCTTTGGCTCCTACCTACTGTGTGTGTGAAAAACCCTGGGCAGTTTCTTATCCTCTGTGCCTTAATTACTCCACCTATAAAATTAAGATTTTGATGATAATAACAGGACCCACTCATAAAATTAAGCATGCAAATGAAATGAGTTAATATCTATAAAATACTTAAAACATGTAAGTTCTGTATAAGTGCTTGCTATTAATCAGACAATATGATTATATTAATAATTCACATAAAAATATCCAAAAGATTCAATAGCTTAGTCTCTAGAACTAATAACAAGGGAGCTCAGCAAGGTTTCTTGATGCAACATCAACATAAAAGGATCAGTTGAGTTCTTTACACTTGCAATAATCAATGCACTCACATAACAAAAAGAACAAAGGAAGAGACACTGTCTTGTCTGTGCTGGAAAGATGACGGAAGAATCTGCTTTAGAGTGATCAGAGAATGAGATAAACTTGGAAGTGAGGACATAGAAAAGACGATGCTCCAAAGCTAGGTGCTCCGTGTTTATACAGCAGAGATGGGAAAGGGAGGTCCTGGTCATCTCAGATTACATTCCACCTCTGAGGCTGTTCATGGGCCAGCAAAAGGCCAGGGACTATGTCAATGACTGGAAGGTGTCCTCACCGTCACCAGGGCAGGAATCCCAACAGGAAATGCAGATGTCTTAAGGTCACCACTTTTCACTATCCCCAAACCTCACCCTATCTCACTAGCCACACCACATGTCCTCCATCTTCCTGTGGTTTGCTTCCTCTGTCGAGAACACCTTTTTTAAAAAAATTTTTAAGTATCACATCGTTTTATTGATTAAAATGCCTTAAGGCCTTAAAATATGATTAATTCTACATTGTCATAAAATGTGATTAATTCTATACTGAAGTCTAAATCAGTGCTTCTTAACCCCTCATTGTGTATGCACCTGGAGAGCTTTTTTCTTTTATCCACTGAATTTACTGGGGTCACATTGGTTAATAAAATTATATAGGTTTCAGGTGTACAATTCTATAATACATTATCTGAATATTGTATTGTGTGTTCACCACTCCAAGTCAAGTCTCCTTTCATCACGGTTTATTCCCCCTATACCCTCTTCTATCCCCCTACCCCTCTGGTAACCACCATACTGTTGTCTGTGTCTATGAGATTTGTTTGTTTCCTTTTTTTTTTGCTTAATCCCTTTACCTTTTATACCCGGTAGTCTCCCGAGCCCCCTCCCTTCTGACAGCTGTCAGCCTGATTTCTGTATCTATGAGTCTGTTTCTATTATCTTTTTTTAGTTTATTTTGTTCATTAGATTCCACATACACATGAAATCATTTGGTACTTGCTTAGTCTGACTGGCTTATTTTACTTAGCATAATACTCTCCAGGCCTATCCATGCTGTCACAGAGAGTAAGATTTCCTTTTTATGGCCAAGTAATATTTCATTGTATAAATGAATCACAGCTTTTTTCATCCAGTCATCTACCGATAGACACTTGGGCTGCTTCCAAATCTTGGCTATCGTAAATAACGCTGCAATGAACATAAAGGTGCATATATTCTTTTGAATTAGTGTTTCAGGTGTCTTCAGATATATTCCCAAGAGTAGAATCACTGGATCATAATTTGGGGGGTAATTGCATACTGCATCCCACAGTGGCTGCACCAGTCTGCATTCCCACCAGCAGTGCTTATTGATTTATGGATGACAGCCATTCTAACAGGTGGCAGGTAATATCTCATCGTGGTTTCAATTTGCATTTATCTGATGATTAGTGATGTTGAGCATCTTTTCTCATGTCTATTGGCCATCTGTGTGTCCTCTTTGGAAAAGTATCCATTCAGGTCCTTTGCCCATTTTTTAATTGGATGGCTTTTTTATTGGTTTTGGATATTAATCCCTTATCAGATGTGTCACTGGTGAATAAGTTCTCCCATTCAGTGTCTTTTCTTTATTGATGGCTTCCATTTGCTGTGCAAAGGCCTTTTATTTTGATGTAGTCCCATTTGTTTATTTTTTTCTTTTGTTTCCCTTGCCTGAGGAGATATAGTGGAAAAAATATTGCTATGAGAAATGTCCACGATTTTACTGCCTGTTTTCTTCCAGAATTTTTATGGTTTTAAGTCTAACATTTAAGCCTTTAATCCATTTTGAGTTTATTCTTGTGTGGAGTGTAAGTACGTGGTCTATTTTCATTTTTTTGCACATATCTGTCCAATTTTCCCAACACTATTTATTGAATAGATTGTTTTGACCCCATTGTGGGTTTTTGCCTCCTTTGTCCAATATTAATTGACCATAAAAGCATGGGTTTGAAAATACCTTTTCCTCTTCACCATCTTCTTATCCTTCAAGATCTATTTCAAATGACATCTCCTGGGCAAATCCTTCCCTGAATCCCCCACTGAAAGTCAAAAATGCCTGACTTGCTCTTTGTCCATATTATATTTGTATTTGGCTAAAAAGAAATTAGAGATTGAAAAACCTGAACAGACATTTCTATTCAGCAACTAACTGCTCAATTTACTTCCTGACTTTCTTTCTTCAGATTAAACCAGAGAGATCCAGAACACATCCCCTCCTTTTCCCATGGCAGACATAAGTATTTGGGATAAGACCTCACTCTTAAGACCCCAGACATGAGAATTCTCCCCTTAACTTCTGCAGCCAACTCCCAGATGAGGATTTGCAGAATATTCTTAGCTTTGTGGGATCACAAGGGAAAAGGTCTTAGGAGAGGAAATGAGATAAACACAGAAATAGAGACACAATGTTGCTTAAATCCTCTTTCCCTAGGAATTTGGACGCAGAGCAGATGTTTGCAAAAAGTACGGTTCAACTGAGAGCGGGAAAATGATGAACTATTCCTGGGCAACCCAAGGAAGATATGAAATGCCAAGGGATGTGCTCAGCTCATTCTGATGCTGCAGACGCTTGGGCCATCTTTAGCAAATCCAAAATAAAAACTGCTTTGGCTTCAATAGAAAGAGAGTTGAAAATGGTGCAAAATAATGATGCTTTCAGCACCAAAACCTGGTATCACCGTGCCTTTTGAGCTAAATGATTAATCTACAAAGATGTAGATCCCAAGATTCTGCTATTCAAAGTGTCTCTTCTTCATTCAGTCACTCAAAAAATATCTAACACCACTAGAATGTCATGTGAGGTGATGGGGATGCAGTACTTGACCTCACTTAGCTTATAGTTTAGTGGTGGCATCATAAACAAACTAATGGTCTCGAACATAACTATGGAATTACAATTATGATCTGTGATGAAAGAGAGGCACAGGAGATGGTAAGAGTGAATAACTGAGGGATTAACCTAGCTCAAAGATGGGGAGAGAGTACACAGGGATAGCCTGCCTGGGAAATGATGTTGAGCCTGAAATTAAAGCATAAGTAGATTCATGCAGGTCAAGTTGGGGTAGAGGGGTCAAGAGCACTGTAGCATGGAGAAAAACTCTAAGGTGATTACAATAGCCAAGATATGGAAGCAACCTAAGTGTCCATCAATAGATGAACAGATAAAGAAGATGAGGTTCATATAGACAGAGGCATATTACTCGGCTTTAAAAAAAATGAAATCTTGCCATTTGTAATAACACTAATGGACCTGGAGGGTATTATGCTAAGTGAAAAAGTCACACAGAAAGACAAATACCATATGACTTCACTTACATGTGGAATCTATAGCACAAAACAAATGAACAAAAAAAACCCAAAACAGTAACAGACTTAGAGATACAGGAAACAATCTAGTAGTTACCAGAGGGTGGAGGGGTTGAAAAACAGGAGAAAGAGGTGAAGAGGATTAGGAAGTACAAAATTCCAGTTACAAAATAAGTAAGTCATAAGTACGACATAGAGAATACAGTCAACAGTACTGTAACAAGTATATATGGTGTCAGAGGTAACTAGTGTGGTGATCATTTTGTAATGTACATAAATATCGAATCATGATGATGTACACCTGAAACTAATAGGATATCGTACAGTGATCACACTTCAATTTTTTAAAAAAGGCTCTAAGGTGGGAGTTTGACAACTTCAAGAAATAAGAGAAAGTCAGCACAGCAAGAATGGCACATGCTGGGTGTAGAGTGGCTCGGGCTGAGGTTAGTAGTAAGGAAGAAACCATATCCACCAAGGCCTTACAGCCTATGTTAATTAACAATCACGAACTTCACACTTAAAGCAACTAAGCTGGAGGATGACGTGGTCATAATTTGCATCTCAGAGTTTCTTTCTAACAAGGCTTTATTTTGATGCTTGACTTGGGTTACCTCTCCCTAATGAAGCTTCAAAACTACTCTTTCTCACATATATATCTCAACTTTATCACCTCACATAGCATGTATTTTTCCTCTTTTTTGCCCACAACTCAATTCTTTAAAATATGGTGTCTTACACTGTGTTATTTCTTTAGTGTAATAATCTTGCCTTTTTACAAGATGTGAAGTTTCCTTCAGAACAGGTACCACCAACTCTCTGGGTCAGAAAACACCCAGCAATCATTTAGCCCAAATACTCATGAAATGTAAAAATGCCCTTGAACCATTTATAAGAGAGGAGATAATGTTTTCTCTGCTTGGATACTTCTTAGGTATGGGATGCTTCCTACCCCTGATATCTCTGAACACTGTCCTTATGGTTTTCTTCTGCCATATGATGTTGTACAAGATACTCCCACCCGGTGCCATCCTCATCCCTCCTCCCACTGGAAGATGAAGATATCCCCTTTTGACCCACCCTAATTCTTTCTCCATACTGCCCGTAGTGTGGTACTTCCTATGCACAGTTCTGATAAACCCCTTTGTAATGGATTTGCAGTATGTCAATGTAACAGGCACTGCATTTCCTAGAATTCCCTTCACTGGGTGCTTCAGAATGAACATGGGCCAGAAGATATATTTTGAATGACTTGAAAAGCAAAATTGAAGAAGTATTCATGTTCTTTTTTATATTTGGAGGATTATTACAGGGCTCAAGGTGCTCTTGCAGTTTTTGAGGATTAACTTTATGTGTCAACTTGACTGGGCCACAAGGTGCCCAGACAGCTTGTCAAACATTATGCTGGGTGTGTCTATATGGGTGTTTCTGGATGAGATTAACATTTGAGTCAGTGGACTCAAGCAGATTGCTCTCCCCTTGGATGGACTTCATCCAGTCAGTTGAAGACCTGAAAAGAACTAAAAGGCTGATCCTTCTTTTTGTAAGAGGGAACTCTTCCTGCCTGATGGCCTCCAAGCTGGGACCTCGGGTTTTTCCTGTGTTCAGGCTCACTGTGAAGCACAACTGGCTCTTCCTGAGCCTCCACTCCACTGGCATTAAGACCGAAACTATGTCATTGGTTCCTCTGGGTCTCCAGCTAGCTGACTGCAGATCTTGGGACCTGTCAGTGTCCACAACCTCATGCACCAATTTCATGTGTCTATATTCTGTTGGCTCTGTTTTTCTGGAGAATCCCAATACACAGCTCCTGCATGCTGTGCTTACCTACTGGTTCACCTGGCTGGTGTGGGGTTGTAGCCAGGCAATGGGCTCCTCCAGCTTTCATGAATCTCCTCCTTGAACTTCCATTCCTGGGAAAGGTGTGTGTTTGGCTGGTCAAAGAATGCCAGCCTCCATCACCGTTGAAGGCTAGAGTCAGTAAGAGACTAACACGGTTTCCAGTCTCTCCTCAGGAATGCCCACTCATGCTCACAGGTTCCATTTATTCTTCCTCTTCCATTTTATGTTCATCTTCACTTGCCTGCCCTGCTGACCTCAGGCTCCATCAGTAGACATAGAAGCAAGAGCCCCACATAGACTATTTAACCAGCTCCCAAGATCATGTAAGGTCCTGTCTCTAATAAATATTCTGCTTTGATCAAACCCTTCAATAGTTTCCCTCAGTGCATCAAGGCCAATGTCCTGAATGTGCTCTAGAGAAGGGCTTATATGTTATGACCCCCTAGCCCTCTTCCATCATTTTACACTCCTCTACTCTCACACTCTACTCTTTAGCCACAATGGCCTTTTGTTTTCCAGTTCCTAAAATATATATGCCTCAATGGCCTCCATATTTCCACACACATGGTTCTTTCTGCCTGAAATATTCTTTCTTTTGTCAACTTCTGTGGCATTCAAATCCTAACATAAATATCACTTCCCAGAGAAGTCTCTAAAGAATCTACAGAATCAGAAAGTGGGTGCATTATAGAACCCTACAGTATACCTCTTCACAACTGTAATGATTTATACACACATTTACATAAATTTAAATGTTTATCTTCCTAAACAGTCATATCTATTCTTTCTTACTACAGCTCCTCACAGCAACCTAAACCCTGAGTGCCCAGCATTGATGGAACAACTGTGGATGCTGTTACGTTCCCTGTTAGTCTTTTTCTTTCCTAGATAAGCCAAATAATACAGCCTTCAACTGCTCATCGTGGGTTCTGTTTATCCATCTTTCTCCGTCATGAGCACATCATGGACTTCTGCTGTTAACAATTTCATGATGAGAACTGGATCTTTTATTTCCCAATTAACTTGGTCTTCCAATCAAATTACTAAATTTTTGATGGGAAAAAAATATTTTGGCAATTTACTCAATCCAAATTCTCAAGTTCATTAGCAACTTTGCCCAGTACATCCCACCTATGTGATGACCTTGAATAGTAGCTATATGGACTTCAGCAGCAGTTATGGGAATCGTATTACTGCATTGCCTATTTTTCCAGTGCTTCAAATACACGTTTTATGGAGGAACATGCAAGAAATATGACTATGGCTCCACTCCCAACCATTTTAATAGTTCATGACTATTCATAACAATTATATTTCTTCTAGTTTACTTTTTAATTGTGATCTTCAGTAGCATGCCTAAATTCCACATAAATTATTTATTTTTTACTTTGAGAGTGCTACTGGGAGGGGCAGAATTGAGTAGACAGTTTATGGTTTGAGATATTTTGAAAAAAGAAAAAATTGTATAACCTTTTCAACATGTCTTCCATTTTCTGTTTTTCCCTCACCTCGATTTCTTTTACTCATGTTTCAAGGGATTTCTTAAAAAACAAACAAAAAAAAAAGGCAATTGCTTTCTGCACGTTAACCATTGGGGAGTTTGAAAAAACCTTCCAGATGGGAAATATATATGAAAAATCTCATCTCAGTGAAAAATAAATCCACCAAATAGAGGCATGTAATGAAACACCTAATTCACTCCAACTATACTGGTCATATTGCTGCAACATTATAATGCCAGATGACTCTTTTAGCACCATGGACAACAGCTGGCCTTCCATCAGGAATGTCTAAAATGAATGCCATGCAATCCTTTCCCAATAGAAATTTGGCTCATGTTTGAAGTCCAGTGCATGTCATACTCCTCATATCTATGCTCAGCCATTAGTAATTTTTAATAAGAAGTTTTAAAAGTGTTTTATATTGCTTATTCTCTGGAAATCTGGATTGCTACATGAAGCCATTGAACAATGGAATAATAGCTCCTTCAACAGTCATCCAATTGCAACATCAAAATTCATTTTCCCAGTCTTCAAATTTTGTGACCTCTGAAATTTTGGTGCTAACAATTATGTCTCTTACAGGGAAATTTTTTTTCCCTTTAGCTTCACCCCCAACCACAGTCATAATATACCACTGTTAGTCTGCAGCCTCTTCCTCACCTTTATCCTCTTTTTACTTATTTAATCTTCTAAATGCATTTGTCTTCTACAAAGCAAGCCATTTTCATTATTTTCCTCACTCAAAGTACTTTTTTCTCTGGAAATCTCTTCCAGTTTCATGGTCTCCACCATTCCCTCTACACTGATGACTCTAACATCTTTTCTACCTCTGACCATCACCACACATGCCACTACCATATTTCCAACAACATGCTGAATCTTTTCAACTGGGAGTGTCTGATACCCCCACATATCTGAAATGAAACTTATATTCTGTTCAAAAACCTGTGTTTTCTTCTGTTTCCCACTTATGGTTTTAGTGTCTAAAAGTTATTCTTTACTTCTTTCTCTCACATCTAAACATGTGTCCAGTTATGCCACATGACTCCATATAAGACTTTCCAAGCAAACCAAAACCATTCACTGCTTACCTAGATTTCAGTCCCCATAGGGAAAAGCAAACACAGGTTCTCTTTACCACAATGTATTGTCCATTGGGGGTTGTATATGGCTCTAAGATCAGGCAGCGTCTCTACTTCACAGAAGAAGGTCTGCATGCCCATTTCAATGCTTCTATACCCTAGTTCCTCTTGCCTGTCTCTTGCAGTAAATCAATGTAGTCAAAGGCACTCAAGCCAAGAAACCCCACATTGAAAATATGAGTTTCAACATTGCCTCTCACACTAACTACCTCTGTATGACTTCTGATAGCATCAAATTTTCCCAGGTATAGAAATGGGGATGGGAATAAAGCCGTCACAGATCTGTTCTGTTGCGAGAATGAAATGAATTGACATAGCAAAGTGATTAGCCAAGCTCCTAGCACAAAGTAGAATTTTCACAAATATTAGTTTCCTTGCCTTTGCCATCCTAACCCAGATCTCTGTTTCCAGTCTTTCCATTCTAATCCATACCAAGCAGTACTGCCAAATTGATCCTTTCATACTGCTCTTCCAGTAGTTCTATTATGGTCCCAACTCACTCCAAAATAACAAAAAACCCTTAACTCAGCATTCAAAGCTTTCAGTTAACTGGCCCCAATCTACACTTCCAATTTAATTTTCCACTCTACTTCATTGAAACTACAAAGAAAATTACCCTGAACCTTGCATTTCCCAACATCAGGCCTGTTCATGCTGTTTTGGTTTGTTTTCTTAAGACCAGATATGCTCTTCACATCTCCAAATCCATGTTTTAAGTTCCAGCTCAAAATCCACCTCCTTCATTATTAGATCCAGGATTCCTAAGTTAAATAAGATTTCCTTTAATTCAAAATTTCTGCATTTTAATGTTGCAGAAATTTTATTTAAATATGATTTAAATATGCATTTCACATGCCATTGAATCTGTTTTACTTTATTGACCTCGTATCGGTGATAGTTATTCCAAATTCCCTTCAGGTCTTTATGTTCTTTAAACACAGGAAGCACGTGATAACCATCTCCACTTTACCCACAGTACCTATCATAATGCTTTTTGCATTATAAGTGCTCAATAAATATTTGGTCTAACATAAATAGTGTCAATTATCTTTATATTTATTCATACCATCTCATTAATGAGAAACCCTTGCAATCAAGAAAGGGTCCAAATGATGCAGCATGTGAGGTATAACATCAGCAATCCTATGAAGACCCATATTAGTTAGAGGAGGTCTAATAACCTGAGGAATAAACTCTCACCTGCTGTCCTTCTCAAGTTGGGATGACTCTGGCTCAGATTGGTCAAACACACACATAAGACTGTCATCCCGGGGCTCCTTCCCTTCCCAGTTAACTGAATTAGACTTCTCCTATTAAACAGATATGTCACCCAACTTTGTAGATACAAACCCACTGGACAATAACAATGTGGTAAAGGGGAAGCACGTTTGCTTTCCCCTATGGGGAATGAAATCCAGGTATAAATTGCTTTGGTTAGCGTGGGAAGTCTTATTATTATTGCCTTTATTTTTGAAATGTCATTGGACACAACAGAAGCAAAAAGCTCTAGGGACAAAGTACCAAGTTATTAAACTCATCATCCCAGCTCTCTAAATAATCTTCTCTTCTCCATTCCTGTCCTGTTTTTAAAAGGGTTGTGATAGTATTTTGTGGGCAGGAAGACAGAAGTGTGCAAGGAGCCTGGGTCATTTTGATTTATGAAATCTTGTCAACCAATGAAATCTCATAGGATTACATCTGGTCCATATTTTTTAAGTAATCCCATGATTTTCAAAGGTCCACAACCACAGGGAAAAGAGCCCTAGTTGCTGTCAGAGGTATTAAGAAAGGTAGATGTAACCACCAAATATGTTCAGAGCAGTGTTTACAGCTGCAGAAGGAGGAAGAAGAGGAGTAGAAGGTGAGCATTACTTCCCCCTTGGGATAAAGACTGAGCCCTTCTCTCCTCCTCTGCTCAGATACAGACAACAAAGACCAAGAGGCAGGGCCTGCTGGAAGGTGGCTGACGGCATGGGAAATCCAGAAGCATATGAGAAGTTCTGAAACACTTTTGCTGAGACATTTTCAGCTGGATGGCCCATGAGTCCTAAAGATTTATGGACAGGGCTTTTCTTTGCCTTTATGCTGCCTTATTTTGGTCCAGGAAGTACTTTTTGTTTAGGAGTCACATTTAAAGTAGGGACAAGCAGAGACAATGGTTAGAGGAGACAGTGACCTGCCTGCTGCATTTACTATGGGCTAAAAACTGGGGGCAGTCTGCCTTTGGGCTCTTTCTAGGTGACCCAGGCCTGTTCCCAGGAAAGAGAGCCAGAATTCAAAGCAGACCCTCCAACAAAGAGTATTAAATGTTTTGTTTTCGTGGAACCGGCCTAACATGTAGCCTAATGGTTCAAAGGTAGAGTCAAAAGACAGCTTGCCATGGTCTGAATCCCAAATCTTCCACTAGTTAGCTGTGTGACCTTGGTCAGGTCATTTAACCTCTCTGTGCTTCAGTTTCTTCAGCTGTCACATGGAAAAACAAGAGCAGCCTACCTCTGTGAGTTGCTGTGAGAATTAAATAAGTTAATTCAGGTAAATCATTTGAAACACTATCTGGTCCTCAGTAAGTCCTATTAAATATTTGCTTAATGTTCCTCTATGGCATTTGGATGGAGTTCAGCAGGACCAGGGTACAAAACAATCCTTTAGCAGAAATTCTTATTACATTTGAATTACCCTTACTAAATTTTATGTGAGGACGACTTTCCATAGGTTTGTTAAATCAGGGTTTATTTACAAATGTTACACTCTGCCTAATCATGCATTTTACCCAAGAGACATATTGAAGTTCTCTCCCAGGTAATCAACACCAATTAAATGATGGTCCTTGAAAACAGAATCATAAACGGGACCTTGATGCAGAAATTGGTAACAGTCCATCCATTCTGTGGACATATGGGCTTTCGTTGCAATCTCTTTCTTGGAAAGGGATTCATAATTAAACCATTTTACTTGCCTAGAAAATATTTTGACTCGTGTTGACTTGCATCACAATATTTGGAAGCGTCACTTAAGAAACAAAGTGTGTCGTGCGCAAGAAAACTAAGTCTACCTGACACAGAACAACATAGGAGTGGGCAACTGATCGATGGGTGTGGTCAGTTATGCACTTAGTTGGGCCTCACCGTACCTAAAGCCACATTTCCGTAATTATCATGATAATTAAGCCAGTCTCTGGATTTAAGCTAAATGATGTGGGTAATGTGACAGAAGCCTTTTCCTGAGGGCAGATTTACACTCTTATATTGGCAGAATCAACTATTTGCTTTGTGATTGTGGAAACATTTGGAAGGAAACATTAATTTTCCATCCATTAACTTTGGTGGATATAAACACCCCAGAGGGAAAAATGTGTGAAGCCGCTTAACAACCTTTTGCCTGTTAGGCAGGTAAAAATGTTTTGAAAACACTTTTCTTTGCAAAGGAAAAAAATAGAAAAAGAAAAGCAACTGTTCAATCAGGAATAGTCTGTGTTTTAGAGGTTCCTGTAAACACTTGCCCCACCTGAAAAACGTAGCACCTGTCTGTTTGGTTTGTTCACTAACTAGATATGAATGGACCCGAGAGTGCAAATGCTCACCAACAGAACTCTTTCAATTATATATTTTCCTCCTCTGTAAGCCAGATACATTATGTTAATAATGACTGAGCAAAGGAAGAAACTGTAGGTTGAGGAGAAGGAAAATAAGTGGATGAAACAATAAGAGCGAGTTTAGTTTTGGATTGCAACCTTTAGAATAGCTAAAGCTAAGCCCAAGTCACTAGGGTCTGAAAGCCGAATTTGCATATTGAGGAAGAGAAGAAGCTGTGGTGGGGGAAGTTGGGTGGCGGAGGAAGTTCAAAAGATCTCCGTGTTCTGGGGATGGGACTGACCACAGTGGAGGTAAAGCTGTATCACCCTGAACACCTGTTCATTCTGCCAACAAATAAACTGAGCATCATCCATCAGCTAGTGTGTATTAAGCACCATGTCTGGAAGACAGCTAAGGAAGACAGATAGATGTGGCCACTGTTCTCCTACAGCTTAAAGTTTAGTAGAGTACATGGAAATCAAATAACTAAACACAATTAAATAACTACACTAAATAACTGAAGTAACAACAGTCATGACGATTGCTACAGAGAAAAGAAGGGACTGTGTGATAACGTGGACCGGGGCAGCCTGGGCAACGTGGAGACTGGAAACGCTTCCCTGAAGAAGGGGATGTGTAATTTGAGGTTGAGGCGTTCTTCAGTGTGACCACACTAGGTGTGTGGATGCATGTGTGGGGGTTGGGAGTAGAGAGGGATGGTGAGAAGAAAGCAGCCTGAAGGCTCCATGGAAAGGGGGATCCATGCAAAGGCACTGGGGAAAAAAGGAACTTGATATATGGAAAATCCAGGAGGGGAAGAAAGTGAAGGGCAGTGAGTGGGATGAGAAGGGGTGTGAGAAGGAGGTGGGCCCAAGAATGCAAGGCCCTGTAGATCAGTCAGGATAAGGATTTGGGATTTAGAGACTTTGCATGGGGGGGCATATTTAAAAAGGAGTGAAACACAATCATATTTGAGTTTTCAAATGAATTTTCTGGTTGCAGTGCAAACAATAAATCTGAGGAAGCCACAGCTGGTCTGAGAAAGTGTTAGGAGGCTGAGGCATGGGTCAGGGGAGAGACAATGGTTACCTGGAAAGGAACATGGCCATGAGAATGGAGACAAGCAAAAGGGTGGGGGAGGTATTAACAGGGATTTGGGAGCTGGTGCCAGTGAAGGGGCAGAAAAGCCCCCACCTCCTCCATGCCCCATTCTCCCAGAAATAGAAGTAGGTTTTCCTTTAAAAACCAAACATATTAGTACTCTCACCCAAGCTTTTCCTTACATGCAAGTTATTTCATACATCTGCCACCACGACATATTAGAGAGCAAATAAATGCTCAACACATCAAGTAACAACGCACTTTTTTTTTTCTTTTCTTGGTGAGTACAGAACTAAAAGTCAGCTCCCTGTTATCAGGAATGGCCAGGAAATGCAAAGCTCTGGTTAACCGAGGAACGTAAAGCATGCCCTGTGACGCTTACTGACTTTCAGGGATGTGGCACACAACGGGTAAGAGGGAAAAAGTATGAAGGCGCAGCAGGAGGCAGAGTGATGGGCTCGTCTGCAGCCAGTCACGGTGCTGGATGTGAAACCCTGGACAGGCCACTAGACTCTCCGGCCGGCAAGACAGAAGTTGAGAACATGGAATGTGGAATCAAATGATCATGGATTTTGTTTGTTTGTTCATGTGTTGCTTTTTGTTTTGTAACCCCCATGACTAAAATCATATGGTTCTTGTCCTTTTCCATCTGACTTATGTCACTTAATGTAATACTCTCAATATCCATCCACATTGTCTCATATGGCAATATTTTATCTCTTTTTATGGCTGAGTGGCATTCCATCGTGGGAAGGGGTATGGGAGAGAGTGAATAGGACACAGGGGGTCAAATATATGGTCACAGAAGGAGACTAGCCTTCAGCTGGTGAGCAAACAATAGAATATACAGATGTTGTCTTATAAAGCTGTACACCAGAAATTCATTGTTATTAACCAATGTGATCCCAATAAATTTAATTTTTAAAAAATAATGGCATCTATGAAACCCTGCTCTAATTTTTACGTGTGTGAGCCTGAGCCTGTTCCTTAAGGGCTTTCAGACTCAGGCATCCTATCTGTGACAAGTATATAAATGCCCACCTCACATGGCCATTACAGCCACAAATGAGATCGCACACGTGGCGTCCTGAGCACCTTGCCTCTACCTACTATTTTTCTATGAGTTTTGTTTGCTCATCTGTATGCTGAAAAGAGTAATACTTTTCCTACTTCAAGGAGCTGTAAAGGTCAAAAAAGTGAATACATGTGAAATGTTTATAATTTTTAAATAAATTATGAGTGATCTGTCCTTATTAGTATTTTTCTGCTATTATTTTATAAATAAATACTAGAGTCGAGCTTCCTCAACAAGCATTCCAGAATTTTGTGGTTCTTTTATTCTATTGCCACAGCACCACTGTTCTGCAGAAGTGGCTACAGAAGGTGAGTGGAATTGAGTGATAACCACACTGCCCCCAGGGCAAATCATGGCATCTATTTTCCAAGTTATCAGCTTATTGACTTGTAACTTTTTTTTTCGAGTTGACATAAAAACAGAATGTAGACAGGGAAAGTGCATTCTTCCTAGGTAATAAAGGGTTTTGGTTATGGAATGGCAGGTGAATCAGCTTTTGCTTTTATGAGCCATCTGCAATTACTATGTTCTATAAAACATCTCTGCTTAATATGTACCTTTGGGTATGGATATGTCTCATTGATGATTCAGTCTGCTTGAAGACTGGTGGAGGGGCCTTTCTTGACAATTAACAGGAATGGGGGGTCACCATGTGGATAGATTCAAAAGGCACTGACCATGTTTCCCAATTATCCCACCCATAGCTACTCAGCGCCTGGAACTTAATTATTAAAATTAATTCCTTTGGGCCTTGACAGGATTTCAGTGATAGAAACAATAAAATGCAAGAGCTGCAAGTACCTTAGAGATCATTTAGTCTAACTTCGTTATTTTATACGGGAGCAAACTGAAGCCCTACAGGAAGGTGTTTCTCTCCTGCCAAGGTCAAATGCTAAATTAGGGACCCAGCCCAGTCTAAACATCCAGTCTCCTGGTATCCAGTCTGGCAAGATTCTTCCTGACCAGACAACTTTCCTGATGCTCGAAGGTCCCCAGAACTCCAGAGAAGCCTCTGTCTGCATTCACCCCTGGAAAAGTCAGAACTTCAGCTTATTCCCTGACTATTTTTGGCACCCCAACTGCCCTCAGGATGAAGTAGAGATGCTGATGTTTTATGTTTCTTTAAACGAGAGAGCCCAACTTGCTGAAACATAAAAATTAAAAAATCTCAAATATAACAGCTATTATAAAGAAGGCTATCTGGCAGAAAATTCATTCCCTGGGAGAGGAAATGGGATTAAACAAGGGATGAGGCAAAGGCATGAATCAGCAGTGACCGTGTTTAAACTGAGAAGTGGATGTGTCTGTGCTCTGCGGAACGAAATGACAGGTAAATTGTTGGCACACGTAGGAGCACATGCCCTCTGCCAGGGCAGAAATGTCATCTTGCCTGAGCCTCTAAGGTGAACTGGAGAAGTAGAGAGAATCTGTCAGTAATTGAGTGGGGCAGGGAGGTTGTCCCAAGTAATAATCGCTAAGAAGTTGAGCACATACTGCGTGCTAAGAACTTGATTGTAAGGCCCTTTAACCCTTGCAATGACTCTGTGATGTCCACGTTCCACATGATCCCCATTTCTCAGGTGAGAAAACTAAGGCTTAGGAACTTGACCAAAGTCACAAAGTTAATGGATCACAGGAGAGGATGTGAAACCAGGCCAGTCAGATTTCCAAACACCAGTAATGTGAACAGCTTCCAAATCAACAGTCATGCACCCTTAGAGTCTTTCAACTCTAAGTTCAGTTTTAACAACCCATTTCATTCTTGGCTGAACCTCAAAAATTCTGGGTCTCAGATTCTTCATTTCTTAAATGGGTGTTGTCAAGATAAGAACAAGGCCATGAGTGGGAGAACAGTTATAGGTACATGAATGTACTTATAACTGGGATCTTTAAGAATCATTGTTATCATTCTACAGTATTTGTGGAGACACCTTACTAAGAAAAAGACTGACATAGAAAATCATGTTTGTGTGTGTCTTTTGAGGATAAATCCAAAAATCCTTTGAAAGGCTTTCCATAATGGTCATTAAGAATTTGAGTAATGGCTTCTAGGGGAAGAGAAATTGCATTTAAGTATTATTAAATAAACTTTTAAAACATTGAACTCCCGGGAAAAATACCCAATTGATAAGTGAGGTACAGCTGCATCAAGGTGAGGAATTTTTGTTCTCCTTGGTCATACAGACTGACCAGCAGGGTTCCGAGGAGAAGGTCGTACCAGAGAAAGAGCCCCGGGCGAGAGAGCACCTGGCTCTGCCCCCAGCCATGTGACTTGGAGCAAACCGCTGTGCCTCTCCGAACCTCACTCCTTTAATCTTTCATCGGGTTACATGCTTGCTCAGGTTTGTGCAAGCCAAGTTTCCACAGAACGTACTAGCTCATTGTGCTGATCTCTACCTAGCCTGAAAAGGTAGCAGGCAAGTGGTCCTATTCATTTAACACGTATTTGTCACCATTGCAAAAAAGGCACCCCACTTAGCTCTGAACAAGTCCCTGAGATAAAGGGGACAGGGTCCAGTTGTGCCACTGCTGGCGCAGAGGGATTGTAATGCCCCACAAGACAGCCATTGACTTGGAAAAGTTTCCTGTCTGTGGTCATTTTCAGTCAAAAAATAAAAGAAGTTCAATTCATCCTACCTTTATTATTTTCTTTCTTACCAAGGAAAGGCAAGACCAAGCAGCAGCATTTCCAGGGGCTAGTTGTTAGGCAAGGAAGAAAGAAGTACCTCTTGCCTGTTCCAGCCTGCAGGGAGCTTTGCTGTCCTCCCAGCAGGTACGGGGGGAAGCGGGCAGGTGAGCGGAACAAAGCGGGACTCCCTTGCTTCCAAAAATCATTACTCTTTGAGTCTGTTTCTATTTTGCTTGTTAGTTTATTTTATTCATTGGATTCCACATATGAGTGAAATCACGTGCTACTTCTCCTCTGACTGGCTTATTTCAGTCAGCATAGAGAGGAGACTGACAGATGTCAGGGAGGAAGAGTGTTAGGAGGTGGAGGGGTGAGTGAAAAAGGCAAAGGGATAAAGCAAAAAAAAAAACAAACCCAGAACCTCATAGACACAGACAACAGTATGGTGATTACCAGAGGGGAAGAAGGGTCGAGGGAAAGAGTAACAGGGGAATAAATGGTGATGGAAGAAGATTTGACTTGGGGTACTGAACACATAATATACAGGGGATGTGTTATAGAACTGTATGCCTGAAACCTATATAATTTTATTAACCAATGTCACCCCAATAAATTCAATAAAAAAGTTTTTTTAAAAAATCATTACTGAAGTCATCAAAGTGGACCAGACACTCCGTGGACCCAGTTATGGCAGGAGTCAATCTGGCTGCAAGTCCAGGATCCCTCCCCTCCCCTTTGCTTTCTCTGTCCATGCTCCTTCTTTTCAACTTCCCCCTTTCACTCCCTGCTCTGATGCCTTCTTGCCATCTCTGTTGTGTTTTCTCCCCTCTCTTCCTGCTTCCCTCTCTTTCTCTCTTCTGTTTTCTCCCCCTTGCTTCTTCTCTCCCTCCCTCTCCTATCTCCCTGAACTTTTCATCTCATTTTCTTCTCCTTTTTCATTTCCCACACCTCAGTCCCCTCATTCTCTCTTTGCCATTGTCTTCATTCTTCTCTCCATCACTTGAATGTGATTGCTGCTATCTGTTAGGTTCCTGAGACACTTACTACGTACGTCCATCAGTGAGTCAATATGGTAATTTTGTTAGACAGTATTTCCCTAGTTATTGATAGTTTAACCAGCACCCTTTGTCTTCCCTGAGATGTTTCCATTCCATAAAAATGCACAATGCTGAAGACTCTTCACCTCCCTTTACTCACAAACACTTTGTCTCACCCTCCACATATACATGTGACATTTTGCTAATGCAGACACTCCATAAAGTACGGCCACCACAAGACTCCTAAGGCAGGAGGGAAGATCAGGTGTTTTCAAATCAGGAAATATTAACCTGCCTACAATTACCACTTTAATGGCGGGCAATGGCCTGCACAAGCATGTGTAAATGTGCTATTTTCTTTCTGGGAAATCAGTTTGGGGGCATTTTCTCTCCGGAATCTGCCAACAGAAGGAAAGCAATGATCCAAAGATCTCATATGACACAGCTTCTATTCATCAATATATGTTGGGTTAGACATCGATGAGTAAGCCTCATACAAATTATCTCATTTAACTCTCACAGTTATCCCACGAATAGATATACTTACTATTCCCATTTTACAGATGAGAAAGCTAAGAGTCAAGGAGGTTGGAAACTTGGCCTGGGTCAAACAGTTGGGACATAAAACGAAAAGATGGCCACTGCAGCAGGTAAGACCAAGCGCACCTGGAGCAGTGTTTAAACTGAGTCTAAGGGCCCTTCCTGTGAATCCCATACTGAAAGGTCCACACAGCTCAACTGTGTTCTTCTCTTATGTGGAGCCAGTCTGCCTTCCAGGATTCAGTTTTTTCACTGACAACCCAGAGTAAAGAGAGCTTATCTTATCCCACAATAACATGGAGTGTTAGCTGTTAACACATGGCCTACAATTGCTAGAAGTTCCTTTCTTTGGCCACAGAAGACTCACAGGTGGATTCAGACATACAGATCTCAGGAAACGAGGCTGTCAACTGAATAACTCTTGGAAATAACACACAACCCAACAATGTTGGCCTGGAGACCTAATCTTTTTCTTTCCACTTTTGCGTGCATGTGTGAGTGTGGGCAGAGAGAGAGGGGGGATACACAAGAGCATCAGCGTCCAGATGTTTGATTTTAAAAAATGACTGTCATTTACTGAATGGCATAGATTAAGACCCCTGCTAGGATTTTTTTAGTCCCTTATCACCTCCTGCCTTTATGGTGACCCTGGCAAGGAAACATTATTCTCCCCATTTTATAAGTGATAACACCGAGGCTTAGAGAGGTGGTGGAACTCTCAGCAGGCCAAACAGGTAGTCAGTGGGTCCCAGGGGGAGCTCCTCTCTCCTGCCTCGGACCCTCCTTTAGGGAGGCTCTTCTTCACCTTGGGAGGTGACCCCTGTAGGCCTCTGAGTTCATGCCCTTATTTCAGTCTAGAGTCTTGGAATTCAGAGAGGTTAACTTGGTTGCTGAAGGTCATTCAGCAAGCCAGGGCCAGTTCACTGTCACATACACAATACTATTTTGATTTTCAGGGATTGAAGAGAAAATAGAGAGACTGAAAAGAAGCCTTGGTCATTTTTAATTTATCACCTTTGAGAATTTTTACTTAACACTGACATAGCATTTTCCCCCTGAACCTGGAATTGCAAACCTACATCAAGGGAATGGGAGAAGATCTGTTAAAAACAAGATCCTGGCTTATTTATGGTAATTAAAAGCAATAAATATTCTTGCCCACAACGCAAAAATCTCAAATAGCCAGTGGGTCAATACTGTTTCCTTGATTAAGATGGTAATAAATCTTTATTCCTTTTGAGTCAAACTAAGGAAGGGGCTTTTATTTATGAATTCCATGACCTGATGCTGCGACATTTTCTAAACAAACAGGCCTGGCATGGAGAGTTTCTCCAAGAGTGTTCCTGTGCCCTCTTCCAACCTGCGTCCCCAGCAAAGCCTCTGTCCTCGCACGGCCCTTTGATTAACGTCCAGTTGTTTCCCTCTCGAAATGTGCCACATGGCAAGAGGTGTGGGCGCCCCTGTTCCTCCTCACCACCCCGGAGTCTGGTTCATTCTCTATTCTAGGGGGAAACTGCAGGACACAGCTCTGCACCTTCACACTCTTCTCTCTCAAAGGCTGTTGGCTGACAGGAAGGACACTGCTCTGACCCATTGCAGTTGTTTGCTTTTCTCGCTCTGTTTCTATTATCTTTTTGAAAGTGGGTGTTTTCCCAAGCTCGCATCTAGTATCCCTTCTGTGTTTACCTATGATCAACACTGCTCATTTAGGAAGCTGGACTGCCTCTGGCCCCTGTGTGAGGCGGGCACGGAGTCAGCCTTTCCCACAAACCCAGAGGAAGCCACAGCTCACGTGCCGAGCCCGTCCCCTTGGGGGCTCACTCGAGGGACACTGTGCGCCCTTTGGGAAAGTCATTTCATTCTCTGGGCCTCAATTTCTAATTTCTACAAACAAACTGGTTTTCTGAGGCCCACCATTTTTCAGAGCTCCAGGACCCCTGTGAACTCTGTATCACCTCCTGCTTGGTTAAATCAGCCCTGTGGGGAGAGCGGAGCTAGCTGGAAGTAGCGGCTTCTCCCAAGTTTAGTTGCTCTGATACACCCACTTTTCCCTTCCTTTGGCAAGAAGCAGGGATCTGCTTCTGCCTCCTTAGAATTGATTTTATATATAAACTTTATACGAAGTTCAAGTTGCCTCAAAAATACCACTCTGGTTGGGGTGACTCGGGGTTGACTTTAACATTTAGCTAACACAGCATAATGTGTATCTGGCTAGCTTAGAGATAAACACATGAATGTTCATAAGACACTCAAAAGCAGCAACATTCTAAAAGGTTTCTGGTCCAATTTACTCCTGTGCAACAATGCACATTTTATTTTCTATGGGGAAAAAAAGCCTCAGAGAATAGGTTTGCTGAATAAGATAGACCCTTTTCATGCTTATTTATTGAATCGCAGGTAAGCTGTGAGATGCTTTATGCTAAAGAGGGCGCAGGGTAAATAGTGAGGAATGTCAAGAGTAACTGCATATCTGTGAATAACAGTATAGAAAAATTACTGGCTAAAATGAAGACCATATAGCAAACCTCCGTGCTTGTGTACCACTGTATTCCCAATTCATCATTCCGCGCCACACTTGTAAATTTGTACCACTTTGCATTATTTTTCTTTGGGAAACCCAGGTGGGGTGAGAAGGGGAAAGAAGTGCATTGAATTTGGAACTCGGGAACAATGGTGGGTGTTACAATGCGGAGAATGCCAGGTTGCGACTCAGAGGCAATGTAAAGCCCCAGCTCTGGTTCAATACAGGGACTAAACGTGGGTCGGAGAATTCAGGGTCAGTGGCCGACATTCACAGAGGACCACATGCCTGTGGGCAAGGTTGGGACTCAGCAGCAACTGTAAACAGATCTTGGTCACAGACCTGGGTGCCCAAAGTGAAATCACAGTTCTTCTGTTTAGGAAAAGAGTGAGAAGAAACAGGTGATAGAGAAATAGATGGGACACGTGAACACAGTGGCACAAGCCCACATCACCTGCTTTTGATTCTGAAATCCCATCCTGACAGGGAGGGCCCCTACTTCATTATCTGGCCTCTATTCTAAAGGGTCAACAAAGACACTTACGGACTCACATATAGAATATCATATATCAACAGGCTAAGGAAGAAATATTGTATGATCAGATGTAAAAAAAACATTTCACAAAATCTAACACCCACTCATGATAAAAGCTCTCAGGAAACTAAGAGTAGAGGGGATAATGCCTTCCCCTCTTAATAGCAAACATCTACAAAAACTTGCAGCTAACCTTGTACATAATGGTGAAACACTGCATCCCCCTCCCAGGACCAGAGCAAGGAAATGTTGTCCACTGTCACCATCCTTATTCCAAATAACACTGATAGTTCTAGCCAGTGCTGTAAGTCAAGAAAAAATTCAAAGGCATACAGATTAGAAAGGAATAGAAAAACTGCCCCTATTTGCAAATGGTATGATGGCCTACGTAGAAAATCTCAAGGAATCTACAAAACAGTGGAAAAAAATAAATGAATTCAGTACAATTACAGAAGACAAGATCAACACACAAGGTCACTTCAATTGCTACATATTAAAAATTAAACATATGGAAACAGAAATAAAAAACATTACTATTTATAATGGCTCCAAAGAAAATGAAATAATTAGGTTTAACTCTAATAAAATGTACATAATCAGGACACTGAAAATTATAAAAAGCTGCAAAAAGAAATAAAGAAAACCAAAAGGCATGGAGAGACATACTGCTGTGTGCAAGAACCCTGAAGAGGATGAAATCGCAAGGTATAGAATGGGAGAAAATATTTGCGAGTCACATATCCAACAAAGGACTTATATCTAGAATATTTAAGGAACACCCTTAAAATACAGCAGTTAAAACAATACAAAACAATTCAATTAGAAAATAGGCAAAAGACAAAGACACTTCACTAAAGAGCACAAACACCTAACAAATGTTCAGCATCATTTAAGGAAATGTAAATTAAAACCACAGTGAAATATCCCTACACACTTAGAATGGCTGAAGTAAAAAATATTGAGAACACCCAGTGCTGTCAAGGGTGTGGAGAAAGTAAATCACCCATACCTTGCTGGTGAGAATGTCAATTGTAGAGCCACTCTGGAAATGAAACAACATTTTTCTACAAAGTTAATCATGGAGTTACCAAACAACCCAGCAACTGAACATTTATCTCAAAGACATGAAAACTTGTTTACGCAAAAACCTGTATATGCTCGAGCACCTTTACTCATAATACTATATATTAACAATAATCCAAACCTGGGAAAAATCTCCTCCAATAAGCTAATGGGTAAGAAAACTCTGGTATAGCCAAACATGGAATACTATTCAGCAACGAAGAGGAACAAAGTCTTGGTTCACACAACAGCTTGAATAGATCTCAAGGGAATTCTAACGTGTAGAAGCAACCACTGTGTCAAGATTGCATACTGCATTATTCTATTTATATAACACAAATGGACAAAATTATAGCGACAAGAATAGATTAAGGATTGCCAAGAATTAGGAGAGGGGCGGGAAAAAGGGAGAGATGGTGGGGCAAAGGGACAGAGATGGGTTTTTTGAAGAGTTTTCATTAGAGATTGGTATGATCCACTGGTGACGTCAGGATTTGAGCTTAGAAAAAGGAGTTCCAAGGACCACAGCCTTTAGGGACCATGGGGCATGCCAGCCTAGAGGATAACCGGTGACATCCTGGAGAGTGAAGGAAGGTCATGGAACCAGATGGTGTGAACCTCAGAGGCTGGAGAAGGTGCCTTAGAACAAAAGAGGACTCCAGGCCATGACAGATAAATAAGAGCAGTGTTTCCCAAGTGACAGTTTTCCTTACACGATCATCAAGGTATTTATCCTATCTGTATTCTACCTCTACTATTATACATTCAGTCTTTGTTCCAATTGACTTGGGTCTGAGATAATAAATATTTGCATAAAGCAAGAATTCTGCCTGTGTACTACCTGAAGCCATCTGGCACCCCATTAGTTATACATATAACATACTTTGTAAAAAGATGGTGGGGAGAGAAAGAGAGGAGAGAGAGAGGGGGCACATTCCGAGCAGAAGGAGTTGCCAAGCTACAGTGCAAAAGCATAAAAGCACATGATGTATTTAGAACCAAGAGAAACTGGAAGGGGAGGGTTTCTGCGGGCGGGGAGTGGGAGATGGAGTGGGTGATGGGGCTGGAAAAGACAGGTCAGGGCAGATGGTGGAGGAAGGGGTTGGAATCATCGAAGACCACTTCACTCCTTTTGTTACCTCTCGCTCAGGCGGAAAGTCTGGGCAAGTGTCCTGGGGACTGCATGTTCTCATTCTCTCCCTGGGCTGCTCAAGTGTGGGCAGTCATGTGTAGCTGTGCTAACACTACATGAGTAAAACCAATCCCCCAGTCCCTTCAGGCTGCACACCTCGCTGCCTCCACGGCTTCCATCCGCTGATTTGCATCCAGGCAGGTTGTGTAAACAAGGCTGTTAGGGGACTATAAATAACCACAGCCTGGATTATGGTTCAATAGTCTGGTCTAGGGAAATCAGAATTTCCACTTATCTCCCATGCCAAGGTGAAGCCTCTTAACTGTTCTCAGGATTCTCACCCTCTGCCTCCCAAGATGCTGGTGCTGATCTGTAGCTGGATGGCTCCCTTCTGGCCTGCTCCTCCCCCACCCCTGCCTTCAGGACCAGATGCTGGCTCCCTGAGTTGTCAAACAGAACCACACTCTGTTCTCACTTTCCTGGGAGGGCTGGACAAGTGAAAAAAATCCTACGTTCTCTTAAGAGAGATTCCCCATCTATACCATGACCTTCCCAAGGTCAGGAACTAAGTCTTATTCCATCATGTGGCCCCCAGCAACTGATTTAATCTCTAGTTCATGTAGCTGGAAGTGAACTTCAGAGTTGTTCAGAGTCTACTCAACCATGAACTTGAGTTCAATTCCAAGTCCACTGCTGTGTGAACTTAGGGAAGTTAATTAAACTTTCTGAGCAGATAATTACACCTACCTCTTAGGACTATGCACAGAAGGAAATCTGATGGTGTATGCTAAATGTATAGCATGTTTCTGGGATATACTGAGTGATAAATAAGTTATAACAATTTGTAATACTGTTATGATGATGAACATGATGATGGTGATGGTGAGGATGGTAGTGTGCACTCACTGAAATGATTCAAAGCGTTTATACCTAACTCCATGTCTCTTTAGACCCATTTATATGTTTGGTTTAAAATGACAGAAAGGCTCAGAAGAATTTAAAGTCATCTTCAGTTTAGTGGTAAAAATGCAGGCCTGAAATTAGAAGGTTCAGATCCTAACACGACTTCTTAAAAGTTACAAGACTCCTATTAAATTCTGTAAATTGTAGCTGGAATCCCAAAAAGGTGGCTCCTAAGGTTAATTTGGAGAGCAAGTTAGATCATTTTGAAATCTCTGCAAGTTATATCTTTAAAGGTAGTAATGATAGCTGATGTGTAAGGAACTCTGTTGATATGAAAAGTGTGGGAAACTTCACTCCGCCCTGAGGAACCTGCAGCCTCTCTTTGTTGATGTCTGCAGAGTTCCCTTCAGAGTCAGTGCTGGATTCTAGCCTCTGCTCATCTCACCCCCCCATCTGCCCAGCCACACACCAGTAGGAAGAAGTCACATGGCCTTCTTCCTACTCTTTGAATGTTTGCAGCTCACTCTGCCTCAGGGCCTTTGCACTGGCTCTTCTTTCCCCCAGATCACAGCATTCTGGCTCCTTTATGCCATTAGAGCCTGGTCCAATTATTACCAGCTTGAACACCCTCCTCTGATGCCCCAGTCAATAATCTCACCAGTCATTTTCTGTCACCTGGCCCTTCTTAGTTTTCTGCCTGACACTTATTATCTGAACCCGTCACATTTATTCATTTGGTTACTTGTTCTCTCTGTCTCTCCCACTGAAAGTTAAGCTTTATGAGGGCAGAAACTTTATTTACTTATTCATTGCTCTGTCTTGGTGCCTAGAACATACTAGGTTGCTCCAAACATGGGTGCTGAGTACATTGAGTTGGGTGGTAGAGTTTCCCTAGAAAACTTGCAGTCTAGGTGAGGTCCTAAGATTTACTCAAACTGGAGAAGGCACAATGCCATGCAGTGGGAAATGGGTGGAATCACGTCTGTCTGAGCTTCACTGTCATGTGCAACTTCTATAGTCACACAGTCTTTTTGCATTTGGAGGAGGCGGCCCAAAAGGAAAAGAGACAAAAAGGGCAAAGAACAGAGGGCCGGACCAGGGCCAGTCATCCGCTACCAGTGGTGCTACTCACACTCAACAGGACATGAACGGAAGAGGGAGGGGAGGCAATGAAAATGCAAAAGGGCTCCTGAGAACAATTCCGTTACCTATGTCACAGGCACTCAGTCAGACTGCCTCCATTTGGGGTCTATAACTTATTGGGCATTTGTTCTGTGGCAGCCATACTGCTAAGCGCATTTTTACTTATTATATCATGTAATGCTCACAATAGCCCTGTGATGCAGGTATCATCAGCATCATCAGCAGCATCATCAGCATAAACAGCAGCAGCAGCAGCATCACCATCTCTATTGTTCTGGTAAAAAAGTGAGTCCCTCATTTCTAAAACCCTTATATTAACAACCGGTCCATATTGCTTCTTCTGCTGCTGAGCCCTTCTACCACAGCTCAGTAATGCTGCAACCTGGCTTTGACCACATAATTTTAAGCACAGAAAAACAAAAACAAAACAAAACGCCACAAACAAATTTGTTTTAGGAGAAAGCAGCAGGAGGAGGAATTAACGTGATTTACTTCAAGCTGTCATGTTAAGGTCTAATAAAACAAATTCCTCACTGAATTCCTTGCCACAACAAAACCTCATTTGTTCACATAAATATATCTTATTTTCAGTGATATAATATGGAGTATATTGTATGTCATATTTTTGCTTTTCCCCCTAGCTACCAGGGTACTCAGAATTAAATTCAATATCTGATCACAAAAACTGCATTTATAATTCACTCATTGGTTCGATAGCCACTAAAACAAAAGCAAAAACCACACTTAGCTGTACAGATATGGATATACAGCATCAACAATGTTTAGACCTCTGTTAGCAAAGTAGGTCAACTCTAAAGCCTCCTCTGCTCATTTTAATTTCTTTAAATCTTCCTTTCCATCTATTTTATCTGTTCTATATTTCTTAAATTGGTCCCTAAAATACTTAGGAGAAGTTGGTAGAACATCAGCCCTAAATGAACAAAGTCCTAATAAAACAGAAGTAAAAATGATTTGGCTTCCAAGTCCAGGCAGACAGAAGCACAGGTGTAGCACCCTATAGAAGCGATTTCATTTCCTCCCACCAACGGGCATTTCTTAGCGGCACTCCGGTAAGTCAGAGAAGCCTGGGAACTCGTGATTGAGAGATGGGGCCAATTCGTGCTTCTCAGTGAAGTGAGGATATTCCATAAGTACCAACCAAACTTTAAAAGTGCTTTTGCCGAGATGTAGGGTGTGGCTGGGAATGTGGGAATGTGCATTTCATCACTCAGTGACAACAGGCAGCCCTTCCCACATCAGCTGGTTGCCAAGTCCTATCAATTCTACCTTGAAATGACTCTCCAGTCCGTCTTCACCACCATAACTTTGCTTCAGACTTGCTGGGCATTCCCTGCAGCTTTCTGTGCCTGTGTCCACGGCTCCCCACTCCCAATGGCCATTCTCTGTCAGTTCAGTCTCTGGCATGCCATTTCCTTGCTTACACAACCCCTTCGGTTCCATTTTTCCAAGAATGAATCCAGATGGCCTAACTTAGGATTCAAAATCCTTCAAAACCTTTTACCCAGGTACTACCACGTATCCCATCCCTCAACTCACCCACCCTCTGTGGACCAGCCCGTGGTCCAGCTCCTCAGGTCAGATGAGAGAAGAGATGGCTGGGGTCCAAGCTCGACATCTCTGAGCAACTGACTGATGTGACTGCAGATTCCAGAGACAGACACACAGTAGCCTAAGGGTTCAGGCTACAGAGTCCAACAATGCCCAACTTTTCTCCTCAATAAAGCAGGTGTAAAAATAGGACCTAACTCACAGGATGGGACTGCAAAGATTAAATTAGAAAATACATATAAAGTGCTTAGCACAGAGCCTGACATGGGGTTAGAGCTCAGTATATGTCAGCAATGATTATCCTTCCCTTATGAGAATTTGCTCCCAGAGCCCATGCGGACTCCTGATTCCAGTGAGATGTTCTGGACTTGATGGAAAGCATTGAGGTTTCTAGTCTACTCTGGGTCTAAGATATCAACTCAAGGCAGACTCGAGCCACCCTCCATCCCTTTCCCCAGGCCCATATCCTAATTCTGTCCCTTGACATCCTACTATTCTGATGGCACTAGGAGGAATGGAAAGCCAAGTCCCCCAAAATCACACCAAGTAGGTAAAGCAGGAGAAGAGTGGTTCCTGAGGGCAGAGCCACCGGAACAAAGATGCCTCTCTGTAAGAAGAAAGTCCATGTCTGGCTTTCCACATCAGCTACGTGAACTGAGAGAGGATGATCCCAAACACCAAATGTCTTATGAAGAGCCAGGAATTTACTACCTCTGTTTGCCCCAAAGAGTGCTTCACTTTTTTGTATGTGGCCTCAGAATGCCTTCATCCTTACCCACATTTGAGCCTCTCCTCTTCCTGGGTAGAGACAGGCTGGAATCACTGCCCCCAACACACACACACCAAATACCCAGTTTAGAATGTGCCACTAACATACACACCATCCAAGCCTTTGCTGGGGACTCTCCTTCACCTTAAGATGCCCCACTTTCTTTCATTCGTTCACTTAACAGAGGATTACTGAGCATATGATTGGCTGCAAGGCTCTGAAAGAAGTATGCAGATTCAGCTCTGAACAAAATAGGCCCAGTTATTGCACAGAGGTTACAAAACACTTTAGAAGAAAGGTAAATGACCATTGTAACAATACAGAAGTAAAAAGTATGATCTGCCATTAAGTGAAATGATCAAAATGTCACAGGAAAGACCATGTGGGAGATGCACTGTATATGGGATGGGGTAATTGGGGAAAGCCTCGCTGAGTAGTAACATTTGAGATGAGACTTAAAAGGCAAGTAGGTAGATGGGTGAAGAAGGTGAGGGTCTCAAGCAGAAGAAACAGCACATGCAAAGGCCCCAAGACTGAGCCAGCGAAAAGGCCACCGAGGCTGGAAAGTGGTGGGCAGAGGCAGAGTGGTGTAAGAAGACATTGACAGGGAGGTGGGGAGAGATTTCCTATTCACCCTCAAAACCCAATTTGAACATCACTTCCTCTGTGAGCTTCCCCAGCCTCCCACCCCATAGAATTTGCATCCCCCCTGCTGTGGTCCATACCTCAGCTGTGTGTGTTTATAGCATGTACGGGCAGTGCTGTTCACATCTATCACCTGGTTCCTGGAGCCCGTGAAACTTAAGGTAAGGGATTAACCTTCCTCATCTCTGCCTCCTCCACTCTACCCGGCACCATGCCCGGGACAAAAGGACGATGCCACAAATGTCGCATTTCTTTTGGTGATGCCACGTCAACGTACAGGTTTCTCAGAACATAGAGAGGACATTTTAAACATAGTGCATCTCAGAGCTTTTGCCACTCTCACCGGGGAAGATGTGTGCCAGGTTTCCTTATCGTTGCCCGTGACCGTTTTCCTGTTTTCTCTCCAGCTGTGTTGCCTAATTAGCTCCTTATTACTGTTTCTCAATATGAGCAGCTACTAACAACCACCATGCCACAAATAACTTGATTCAAAGCTGGCCATTTCACAGGAGAGAGCCATTGAGCTCACTGAAGTTTGATAAATAATGAATGGCCACAGGGCATTTAGGAGCTTGTAATTTAAAAACAAAATAGGGGCCATAAGATAGATGGAATCACCTTGGATCATCCGCCTTGGATATCTTTCTACGCAGTAAGTAGTTCCTGTGAATATGAACATCATTTTCTTCAGTCACCGAGCCTGGTGAGGGGATAGCTATGGTGTGACAATGTGTATCCAATATTGGAAAATCCCTCCAGCTAGCCACTGACCTCGTCTGAACACTCCCAATGGCTGTGTGACAGTCTGTGGAAAAGATCAATTTTGATTCTGAAAGGTCAAGGGTCAGAATATGGAATGAGGCAGTATTTCCCCAGTGTTTTATGAAATAACGGCATCACATTTAATATACATGGATGCTTCACACTAACAAATGATCTATGGTCTGAAAAAAATGGGAAAGTTCTACTTCAAACAAAAAATTAGAATTTTTTCCTGTAAGGCTTTTAAGAGTCTTTGATATTCTAATATGCATTATGAATCACATAGATGGGGATATAGTATTTAATGTGCCCCCAATCTATTTGAACCACAGATTATTTTTTCAATGTGTACCTACAATATTATAATGACCTATAATGATAACTGAACTACTTTAGTCCCTAATGTAACCACACGAAATGGTAACATCATGGGCCTTAGTTTAGAAGGCCTGGGTTCAAGTCCCTGATGAGTCCTTTAAAAACATGTCCATGAGCTTGTCACTTAACCTTGAAGCCTCAATTTCCTTACCTACAAAGGAAAGTGAAATCATCAGTTCCAATTTCACTGCTTTAATGGGGTAATTAAATATGTTAATAGAAATTAACAGCCTTTTAAGAAGTGTAAGCACCATATAATTTTTGTTTTTATTATTAATGAATTCCAATATAAAGCTTAAGCATCCAGAGAAGATAATAGCGAGCTTGCCAAAGTAGGGAGGTTTGAGGTGGATCCCAGAAATCGACAAGGCAGTGTTAGAGCAATCGGCACCTAGACATCTGGGTGCTACTCTCGGCAGAACCACGCAGGGCTCCTGCCGGTACTACTGCTCTCCGGGTCATCTGAATCCCTCTCCGGAGTTCTGTCTAAAGTAGCCCACACCTACCTACTAGGCTAACTCTCCTAGCCTTAACAGGAGTTGAGATTTATCCAACAAGGAACTACCATGGCTTATGTGGAAAGTCAAGTTTACCTAAAAGACACAAAGTCTTTACAAAGCCTATCAGGAATCTTTAAGGATCTAATTGAGTCTGGTGATTTAGTTTTCCAAACCAGGTATTTGGACCTCTGGTCATATATACTACTAGTACATCTGCTGTCCTTGAAGTCTCTTGTATGCGGATTGCAAGACAAATCACTTATTCTTTGGTCTTGTCCTGAATGTCCAGACTCTTTACTCCATCCATCTTCCTTACTCAGAAAAGTTTACTCTTTCACCTGCCACATGTCATCACATTTGATACTAAACTCCTTCTGGTACTTCAGTCTCAACACTCCCGCCTTTGGTTAGGCCACCCAGAATGATGACAGTGCCTTGCCATTCCTAAGTGTCACTAGATTACCCAAGCAGTAACCCTTATCCTGACATGAATCCTTATAAAAAAACTCAGGACACTGTCTGGAATGTATGCAGCATTTTAGTGTAAGCCTGGTTGTGTGTGGTTCCCACTTTCTCCGAAACAGCAGGATTACTGATATACCAGTTCAAGTATGTTGAATAGGCCTTTTCAAACATATAAAGGAATTCCTGCTGTGTGCTCTTTATGGACATCACTAAAAGGCATAATGCAGAAATTAATACTTACCAAAATCTAACCTTATATACTCAGTGATGTCAGAGCTAGAGACTCTACAAACTACATTTCCCAAACTCCTTTGCCAACTTTCTGGGATGTGGAGGGAGCTTAGAATAATGAGGAAAGGAACCCGTTCCTGTTTGTGATGTGGCCGAAGTTATCTCAGTGGTAGTTTCCTCCAGCATCAAGCTTCTTTCTTCAGTCCTAGGCATTCTCATCCTTCGAAACTTGCATGGCGCTTCCATTTTCTGAGGTCTGACTGCCAGCTCTACTGGGCCCTCCTGTGATCCCAGGATGCTGCTTACTCTAACCCCTCTGCTTTTGCTCCCCATCCCTAGAAGTAGTAGCTTCCCTCAGCATTTACTGCCTCTGAAATATTGTCTGTGTTTCCTTTCTCTTCTCTTTCAGCTAACACTGGTATAACTAATTCCCTATGTTCAGCCCCTTTTGTTGAACCATGTAGTGCAGTTTCTACTTTTCTGACTAGATCTAGGTTGATAAAGTACACAGAATTAGCTGTCCTTTCAAACCAAAAGCTCAATATCCAAGGTTATATAGGGTTGCACACCTAGACCCTAAGTGCTTTTTTAAACATTTTATGGTCATAAACTCATTTTGTAAATCTCATGACTATTACATACTCTCTTCCAAGAAACCATATTTTCACAAAATTTTGAATATGAAAACAAAGGGTTCATGGATCTCCTAAAGAGTCTCCCACAATTTCTAGATTTACACCATCTACAAAGATATGAAGATTCCCAGAAGGTCATAAAATGTTAATCACTCTCAATTTTCAATGTAACATTTATTTAGTATATACCAAAATTTCCCTATTTGAAAGACAATGTAAGGACCTTTACAAATGAACCACAACGGGAGCTTCATATGTTGGTGGATCACCCTGCAGTATCTTATTTGATCCTCAGGACCATTATATAAGTAGATCATGGCAAATGTTATGTTATTTTAATTTATAAGATTCTACCAAAGAAATGTTATGTGAGCTACCCATCCTCGTAAAACAAGAAATGGCTGAGCCAGTGTTAGAATAAAAAACAAATGGGTCCCAGCCTGGAGGTTCTTTCTCTTTTATTGTGGAGGGAAACAAGAGAGACAACAGTTGAGGGGAAGGTAAGAAATCTGCAACTCTAGAAAACTGTATTACCAATAAATAAATAAAATAAAACTGTGCTACAAATTTCCACTATAAGGATATTCTTGCTTTACATACTCTAGTGTCTACAGAAGGTATTAAAGAAAATGATCAGCAAGCCTTTTGGAACTAGACCTAAATGAACCAGGCACAACGCAAGAAGACCTGAACTCAGAAAAATGTGTAGATTTGCAGGAAAAAAAAAACCTCATCATGCACTTATTTTCTTTTTTTTAGCATGGGCTTTGAAATAAAATAGATCTGGATTCAAATCAAGGTATCACTTATTAGCTGTGTGGCCTTATGCAAATTATTCAACATCTTTATCTTCAATTTTCTAATCTGTAAAATAGAAAACAATGTCATATGATAATTAATATTAAAATGAGAAATGTATGAAAACCATCAGCACAGTGGCTGGGACACACACAGTAGGTTCTCAACACTCATCTCTCTTTCCTTGCCCTATCCTTTCTAAGTCATTGCACTGATAATTCTGGGGGGATTCAGTGTACCCTAACTTTAGTCACTGTCTCTGCAACTCCAGAATACCCCCTGTTATTTCTATATCAAAGCAGATGGGCAGTTCTCTCTGTATGGTAATCATTATACTGCAGACTGTAAAATATATGTGTGTGTACATATATGTATATGTATATGTGTGTGTATACACACACACACACACACATAGTATGTGTGTATACATTCTATTTTCTGTTGGTAACACTGGAACCTTTTCCAGGAGAGTGACTAATGCAACTCAGTTCAATATGGAAACACTTCGATGACCTTTTCATTTCTTTAGTAAGGCTTACTCAGCTTGTGTTTCCACCCCCTCTACACGGAGCTCCAAGGGGCCTTCCTTAATGGAGCTCCTGCAGATGGGTCCATGAGGGGCTCTTCCAGGAGCTTCACAAATAACACAGGACTGGGTGAATATTCAGCTTTTCTGGGTCATTAAACATTGCTTAACTATTGTTTAAATGTTTGGGTGTCAATAAAAAAAATCTCAAATGCTTCTGGGGAGAAGTACTGGCTGTTTTAAGAGATTTGTTTATTCTGAAGTCATCTGTCAACTTTTCTTTAAGAGCTTTTATGATGACTTACCATCTCCTCCAAGCTCTCTATGAATATTTATGAATTTCTTCATCCATCCCTACCTATCCTCTAGCTTCAGACACTACGATGACCTCAGGAGCTGAATGTCCAGATTTAGGCATAAAGAGACCCTCACAGCAAGACTAGCTGATGGCAAAATTGTTAAGAATATTGCTGAGATCGTTATGAACATGAAGTTGTGGATTCTGTGTGATTTTCCAGGGTGAGGGGATGGAATGGGTGGACTATTTCCCTGATACGATTGTTATCTTTATGCAGGGATGCACTTTTTTAACACCTGCAAGTCTATGGATCTTAGCCCAAAAGACCCTACTCTGAGAGCTCCCCACAACAAGCAAGCCTAAAAATGAACCCTTGGGTTCTGGCCAAGGTAATAATTTCAAGAGTCTCTATGAAGACGGTTTATTTGTTCCCACTTAGTCTGTAATACATCTTCTCGCTGCATGCGGCCTCTCTGTGTGTAGGCAAGCTTTTGACTCATGTAGGAGATGTAAGAACTGCTAAGAAGATCATGTCCAAGCACAAGTGGACAATCACATATGGAATATTCTTGAAGAAAATTGGAGGGGTGGGCAGAACCCTCCCACTTCTCTTGCACCCTCCCCTTAAAGAAGAACCATATCTTTACACACACGTGTGCACATACACACGCTTTCCTGGGGGCCTCACAACTCCAGCACTCCGCTTTCAACCTCTCAACTGCCTTAACACAGTAGGAAAGCATGTCTCCAGAAAACTAAGCGAGATTTAACACTAATTTTAGAAATCTCAGAAATAATGGCAGGATAATAAGAAAACATCTCTGAAGAGGTCAGTGTCCTTCCTTAAATTGTACAATGTGGAAGCCCCACACCAAGAAAAGCACTCCAATAGAGATCAGAAGACCTGGATTCTAACTTCAGCTCCATTATTTGCTAGCTGTGTGACCTTATGCAAGGCACTGTACCATGCTGAACCTTGGCATATTTATGAGGAAGGTGAGAAAATAATTCCTGAACCAAATGACATGGTGAATCTTTGGAAAGGCTTTGGAATTTACAAAGTAAGTGAGATTAATAATAATCTTATTATGATGCAGGTCAGGTAAATCAATTTACTCTCATTTTACAGATTGAAGAAATCAAAGGTCACAAAGACAAAATTTTTTTTCTAATAATTCAGAACCAGCAAGAGACAGAAATGAAACTTGTTTGGAGATCACTTCATTGTAACAAGCAGCCTTTCTCCAACAACAACAACAAAAAAATGCAATGCAACTTTCTTGGTTTTATTTTTTGTACTTGTTTTCTTTGTTTTTATTTAGACAAGAACATTTAATATGAGATCTATTCTCAACCAATTTTTTTGTCAACAAAATTTTAAGTGCACAATAAAGTCCCGTCAACCTGATGCACGATATTGCACAACAGATCTCTAAAACTTACTCATCTTGCGTAAGTGAAACTTCATACCCATTGAGTGGCAATTTCCCCCACTTCCCCTCACCCCAGCCCTGGCAACCACCATTCTGTTTTCTGTTTCCATGAGCTCGACTATTTTAGGTACTTAGCATGAGTAAAATCATACAGCATTTGTCCTCCTTTCTCTGTCTAGCTTATGTCACTTAGCACAATACCCTAAAGGCTCAGCCACGTAGTTGCCCATGGTAGCATTTCCTTGTATAATTTTCAACCAACTCTTTGTTTTGTTGATTTTTTCCTACAGTATTTTTATTCTCTATTTTATTGGTTTCTGCTCCACTTCTTATTATTTCCTTCCATCTGCAACCTTGGGATCAGTTTGTTATTCTTTTCCTAGTGCTTTGAAGGTAAAGTTAGGTTGCTTATTTGAGCTCTTTCTTCTTCAGTGTAGGCAGGTATTGTTATAAACATCCTCCAGTACTGCTTTCACTTTGTGCCATAGATTTCAGTGTGTTCTGTATTTACTTTTGTTTATCTCAAGATATTTTTCTAATTTCCTTTTTGATTTCTTCTTTGATCCACTGGTTGTTCACGAGTGTGCTGTTTAATTTCCATGTATTTGTGAATTTTCCAGTTTTGCTTCTGCTATTGATTCTAATGTCATCCCACCATGGTCAAAATACTTGGTATGATTTCAGTCTTTTTAAAGTTGTTAAGACTCATTTTGTAACTTAACCTGTAATCTGTCCTAGAGAATGCTCCTCGGGAACATCCTGTTGTGAGCAGTGTGACATGTGTGTTTCTGTTCAAGTCCCCCGGCTCCTTATCGATCTTCTCTTTCGATGTTCTGGCAATTATCAAAAGTGAGATATTAAAGCCTCCTGGTATTATCATGTTGCTGTCTATTTCTGCTTTCAATTCTGTCAATGTTTGCTTTATATATTTAAGTACTCTGATGTAACAAATATATATATATTTGTTACCTATTCCTGGTGAATTGACCCTTTGTCATTATATAATGTTCCTTTTTCTCTCTCATGAAGTTAAGTCACTATCAGTTTAAAATAGGCTATTATAACCATAACTTGTCTTATGCAAATGCCATGGTAACCACAAACAAAATATCTGTAGAATATATGCAAAAGAAAAAGAGAAAAGAATCAAAACGTATCTATTTGAAAAAATCAGTACAACACAAATGAACACAGCAAGAGAGGAAAGGAGGACAAAATAACTGCAAGGCAGATGGAAACAATGAACAAATGGCAACAGTAAGTCCTTCCCCATCAATAATGACTTTAAATGTAAGTGGATTAGATTAGACTCCCCAATCAGAAAATACAGAGAGGTGAATGGATTTAAAAAAAAAAAAAAAACAAGATTCAACTAAGTGCTGTTTATAAGAGACCTTTAAATGCTGTTTAAAAGAGATTTAAGGATATGCATAGGCTGAAAGTGAAAGAACAGAAAAAGACTCATGAAACTGGGAGCCAAAAGAACACCGGGGTGGCTCACCTCCTATCAGACAAAACAGATTAAGTCAGAAACTGTCACGGCTTCCAGAGGATGCCTTCCCTACACGATTCACAGTGTCGTTTCAGGTAAACAAAAGCCTTGGGAAATTTGAATTTACCTAATTCATCTCAGTGTGGCTATAACAGAACTGTCTGTGTTCGTGCAAGTTCACTCCCTAAACAGGATTATTGGGCACAAGCCATTGGAGTTTTGGCAGCCTCAGGTTTAGATGAACCACAACAGTAGGGGTGTGGGGAGACCTAAAGACACCATGAAAAGGGTAATGAATCTCATTCGCAGACTGAGGCTTAAGAACAAGATAAGGGAGGGGCTGAGGGCAATTTCTGCTCACATCACTGTACAATAGAAATAAAAAACGGAGGGTTTAAAGGTGACTGTTTCAGGCTGCAAATTCATAACATCAAGAGAGTCCCAGCAAAGTGTCCTATTCTCATTTTCGATCCTCCTCTCCAGCATGTGGGACTTTATAAACCTCAGTAGATCTTCCCTCTCCTGCAGGCCCCTTCCTACCCTTCCACCCCCCAGGACCACCCCACACTCTCTGGAACTTGCAGGTACAGCCTGCTGCTCCCTTAGTTTTTTTCCAGAATGCACTGCCAAACCCACCTCCTGTGCCTCTGTTCTCCTTGTCCCCTGATCTCTTCACCCTTTCCCACGTATCCTCATTAATCCTGACATGTAGAAAGTAACACAATATCTGTGCTTTAAAATGTCAGTGTAATCTATGCACCCAGTAGGCAGTCAACGGACTCAAAACAAAATTGGAATGAACTGCAAGATGCTCTCTCCAGGGAAACACCCCTGCTATTGGAATGTCTGCCTGGGCCACTCCTGGAGTCCGCAGTCATCTTTGCACCAGAACCGCATACAAACACGCACCACGTACTCCATCGGAACGCAGGCTCTGTGTGAGTGTGTGAGGGAGAGCTTATTTCCACAACAAGCAGAACATCAAAATAACTTCAGAGCCCATTGCAGCAGGAGCTTTAGCTGCAAGATAAAGAACAGGCAAGCAGGGGTGGGAGCGGGAGGAGGAAACAACAGACCCAGAGAAGAGAGAAAACGAGTGAAAGAAGGGACCCCAGGTTGTGCAGGAGGGTGGAAGGAGGGAGGCAGAGATGGGACTCCCTGTGTTTCCACATCTGAGCAAGCCTCGGAGGTTGCTGGGGGAAGAAGGCAGCTCAAATTCATAAATCAAAATCATAACTTGGAGAGCATGTGTTCAAAGTGATTAATGTAAATTTCTTAAAAAGCTGATGAAACTGTTTCTTCAAATGCAAAGTCCAAGGGAGGAAGAAATTTAGTGCTGGGATTGGCACCGCCTGATCCATCAAAGAGTGAATGATGAGAGGCTGGTAGGGGTGTGGGAAACAGGAAGTAGTTATCAGCTCAGACTCTCCACCCAGATGAACCTGGGTCCACATTGCAGCCATGTGATCTTGGGCGCATTACTGGCCCCTCACTGTACCTATCTGTCCAAGTGGCCCTAGCCTTAAAGCAAAGACAAAATGTATTCCTTGAAAGACTGATGACCAAATTAAGTGAGACCTCGCAAAAAAAGAATGCTCAACAAAAATAAGGCGAACCTTGCCCTGGCTGGTGTGGCTCACTGGATTGAGTGCTGGCCTGCAAACCAAAAGGTTGCTGGTTCAATTCCCAGTCAGGCATGTGCCTGGTTTGCAGGGCAGGTCCCTAGTGGGGGCATTCGAGAAACAAACCTATCAACGTATCTATCACACATCAATGTTTCTCCCCCTCTCTTTCTCCCTCCCTTCTCTAAAAATAAATAAAATCTTTTTAAAAAATAAGGCAAAACTTAAAACAATTGAGAAAACATCTCAGAGCTTTCTGCGGAGATGAAGAGAAAAACAGCATAATAATAATCTCCATTCGTGAAGCTTTATGGGGTTTAGAAAGCCCTTTGATAGCCAGTGCTCACAACGCAGGGACGTTGTTAACGTGGTGCCAACCCGGACTCCACCTGAGCTCAACACCTGCGCCTGAGACCTGCAAGCCTTGAGCATCTCTTCAACTATTCGGATCCTCATCCGTGACGTGTGGACAATGGCTCCCACCTCATGAGATTATTAAAGGAATTAACCTAATTAACACTCACTTGCTAAGAAAAGTGTGTGGAATATACTAAGAGCTCAATAAGTACTCACTCATTATCTCTCTTATTTTACAGAACAGCAGCAAAACAACCCCGCATCCCAGACAGACTCTGGTACTTGCCCAAGGATTCCCAGGGAAGAAGAGCCTGGTCTCAAATGCAGGACACGAGACTCCAAGCTCACAGGACTTTTTGTCTGCACAAGTTCTCCCTGGGCTCCCCGCTGATTCACTTGTTGATAGGATGCAATGCCTGTGGGGCTGGAGTTGCATCAAGGTAACTGCAAGGAAGATAAGAAGAGGAAATCCTCCAAGGAATCCAACAAGCAGAGAAAGGGACCACTGGAGGGGTTAGAGGCATGCAATGAGAATGGCGAACAGAGCTTCCACACAGGCTGTTCCCTCTGCCCGGAACACCTTCCCCGGCTTCTTCTCTTCACCCTTCACCTGCCAAAATACTAAGTATCATTGCGATGTATCAGAGTCTCTGGAGAAACAGAACCAATGGAGTGTGTGTGTGTGTGTGTGTGTGTGTGTGTGTGTGTGTACTATCATCTATCTAGCTATCTAGCTATCTATCTTTCATGGAATTGACTCATGCAATTGTGGAACTGTCAAGTCTGAAATCCATAGGGCAGACTGACAAGCTGGAAATTCTGGCAGGAGTTGATGTTGTAATCTTAAAGCAGAATTTCTTCCTCTCTGGGAAATCTGTTTTTACACATAAGGCCTTCAACTGATTGGATGAGGCCTACCCACATTATTCACTGAAATTCATTTAAGAGATGTTAAACAGACCTACAAAATGCCCTCACAGCAACACCTCACTCATCATGTGGTTACGTAACTGGTTACCAGAACCTAGGGAAGTTTACACTTTAACTATCATGGGCATCAACTCAGGTGTTCCTTCCCTAAGCACACCTTCCCTGGCCTCTCAAACCAGGCCAAGGCCTCCTATAGCACCTTCGTGGAAGCCTGGAGTTCTCCTTCAAGGTTTGCACTAAAATAATTATAATTTACATAATCATTAGCATAAGGTATAAGCACCATTACAGCAGGGACTGTTTCTGTCTTCAGGACCCATGGAGCCTGGCGTGGGGTGGCTCCCAGAGCAGATTCCCATGTGTTTAAATGCATACAAGTTCGCCTTTGGGGAGAACTGGCGTCTAGGAGTGGCGGTGGCAGCTGAGCGGTGAATACATGGGGCACTGTCAGCCTAAAACCTTTTTTTTTTAACCCGCTCATTGATTTCTAGAATTGTTAGAGAACAGATTGGGAGAAACCTTGTTTTCATCTCAAAAAAAAAAAAGAAAAAACCAAACTGGACAATTGTTTTCTTCCCCGCGTGGATGGGAAGCTTGGCCTTTAGGGAATTATCAGAGTGTGATAAGAGGGGTGGTATCAAAACCCGGAGAGAAATGTTCCGATCAGTTTTTTCCTTCCCACTTTCCTCTGCACTGGGATAACTCCTTCCGATGTATTTATTGCCTGATTGGTTTCTTTGTACTTGAACATTTTTAGATCCTCAGTTCGGAGCAAGTCCCCTTGTTATCAGTGTCAGCCAGTCCTGAGTCAGGATTTACTACAAGTTTAGATGACTTTGACCCTGGCTTCCTGTGGGAAATGGCTGAACTGTGATTTCACTGTTTAGGATGATGTATCTCCATTCTTCAGGGTGAATGCAGAGATGTGGTGGCATCACATGAAGCGAAAGGAAAAGATGGGGCTGAGGAAGAGTTATTAAATGGAAAGTGAAGGTGAGGGAAGTAACAGTCACTGAAAATGTGGTTAAATGTTATAGACCAGTTAACTTGGAGGACAGGGGAAAGGGGCTGTCTTTATTTGGAAAAATCTTTTAGTAAGTGCTCAGAATGGAAGATGGGACCTCAGATGTGAGTATCAGCTTCTGCCAAAACATCTGAGGAAAAGACCAATTGTTCTTTTTTTTTTTTTTAAGGTGAAGAGTGAGTACCAGCTCTCCAGTGTCTCTCTCTTTTTTTAAAGATTTTATTTATTTATTTATTTATTTTTTAGAGAGAGGAGAAGGGAGCAAGAAAGAGAGGTAGAGAAACATTAATGCGTGGTTACCTCTTGTGCACCCCATACTGGGGACGTGGCCTGCGACCCAGGCATGTGCCCTGGCTGGGAATCGAACCAGCGAACCCTTGGTTCGCAGCCCGTGCTCAATCCACTGAGCTACACCAGCCAGGCAGATCAATTGTTCCTTATGACAGAGAGTAACTTGGGGTTTCCCTAACAATCTGGGTGTGAGGAGATGAGAGAAGATAGCAGAGAAAGGCCGTAGACATGTGTTCACGATGGGAACCTCAGAGCTCTGGATGTGGCCCTTCTCTATCTCCCCAACACACACACTCACACTCACTCCCTTCATGGCATTCACATTGTCTACCTAATTCACAAGCACCTGAAATGAGAACTCAGTTGTGATTATTGTAAAAACTGAAGCAGAGACTCAGACCGGTGTCAGGGTAGACTTGATGCCAAAGATTCTAAAAAGTGCAGGACCTTGAGTCCCAGGTGGTGTGAGGGATGCAAAGTCTCCAGGAATTCCCTGCTCTGCTGGGGAAGGCTTTGGGCAGCCACAGGGTACAGAAGGAGCAGGGTTCCAATGGCTTCCCGTGAATCTCACCTCAGAACAACTAGCTAATGAACAGGATGAGGTACATATGCCATTTAATCTCCATAACCACTCTATGCAGTACATTCTCATCCCCACAATACTGACAACTCAAGAAAAGCACGCGTGGAAATCAACTCCATGCCGGTTAGCAGCAAACCCAAGCCTAGGAGGACCCAGGCTGTCAGAGCACCGATTCCATCATAAAGACAACGTATGCACCATGACGTGTTCTAAGTGCTATTCACACTTTAACTCATTTAATCTGTCTTTTTATACACAGGAAACTGGGCCGTAGAGGATTAAGTGGCTTTCCCAGGGCCATGCAGCTAGTAATACAGCCAGGATTCAAATGCATGCAGTCTCTGCCAGCAAGCAAGGCTTTAACCACTAGATGTCCAACCACGTTATGCTACCTCCAACTAATCGTTCTGTCATTTGCACCTTTCCAGTATGAAACAACATCCCTGTTTCCCCCCCATCTCCCTGCAGCCAGTTATCAGTTTATAACTCCCTGCTGCTGGCCGCTCCATATATTATTATACTTTCATATCTCACATCTACTTGTACTCAGTTATGATATGCACCCAGTTTATGAGAGGCCAGACCAATGACTTGTGCTTTGTATTTCAAAAATATTTGCATTAGGGATTCCAAAACCTCAACTACAAGGAAATAATTTAGCAACTAAAAACACCTCGGGTGTCAGGTCAATAGCTTCTGAAAGATACTAGACAGAGCTGTTTGAAGCTTTTATTAGAAACTCAGCCAACCATTCATTCACTGATTTATTCATTCAACAAACTTTTATTGAACTTCTGCTATAACATGAGGAGGTGGATGAGATGCAGGAATGATAAAAATACCCAGTCTTGTCTGTACAGAGTTTATACTCCCCCAGGAAGGCAGAAACCTATCTAAAATAGAGAATTTTATAAGAGGGCTTCTAAGGGAAGCAGGCTGTCTTGATGGGCAGTGAGCTCCCTGTTGTGGGAGTAATCAAGGAGCCTAGCCAACTCCTTGTCAAAGATGGTAGAGATGGAATTCAAGAATCAGAGGTCTGTTTGGACCAGACTAACTTTAAGTTCCCTAGAAGTACTAAGATTCTATGAAAACAAAGCAGAACCGTGAAATGCAGTAACAACAGGATCTGTCAGATGCACTAGAACACAGATCATGCAAGAACTAACTCCAACTTGTAGAAACGGGAAAGGTTTGTAGGTTGTGGGGGTCAGTGAACAAAGGGTTGGTTAATTTGAAGCCAACACACTCATAGCTTTCAAGGCCCTTTAGCTTCCCAAGTTATTTAACCTTTCTGAGCTTCAGTCTCCTAATCTCCAAGACAGGGTTAATTATGCCTGCCCTGCCCATTTCTCCTGGCTGCTGTGAGGATCAAGTGAGATAAGGTATAAAGCAGTCTGTAAACGAAAAACTGTTATGCAAATATAATGTCAAATCAGAAACAGTGCAAAGGGGCCAAACATTAATGGTGAACTTTCAAGCATCAATAGGCAGGATGCATCTTTTAGTTGAGAACTTTCCTTGGAATCTCAAACCACATCACCTAACACTGATAACAGAATACCCTTCTTGAATTAACTGAAATTCAGGGGCCACTGTGTCCTTGGTAGTCTTGTACAAGATCACTCTGCTTCTTCCTTCAGTTGCCCTATCAGCATAAATGGTTGGTAATTGGTGGTCTTTCCAAAACCTAACTGTTACCCTGCCATGTAAAATATAGATATTGAATATTTATTTCCCTATTCATTGAAATCGGATGGCACCATTTACCATTGCTTTGACTTTCTGTGTATTTTGATATATGCCAAGATACACTGAGGACAAGAGAGACATGGGTGGAATCTTAAGTAGCAGGAACATCTACTGACATTTCTGAGTTCCATTCAGTGTCCGCTGAGCCCTTACTATGGGCCAGAGCTAATGGTGGCAATGCCTGAAGACACAGAGGTGAACAGGATATAGCTTCTACTCACAAGGAACCCACATATTGACAAATGATCTTTGAAAGTGACCAAGAGAATGGACTAGATTAAATGGACTGTAAATCAAGATAACTACCCCAGTCCTAGAGCTGATGCTGATTTGCTGGTTGACCTCTGTTACGACATCTTACTACTTGTGTCCATCCTTTGTCGGTACTAAATGAAAACCTGTAAAACACTGCTTTAAAACCTGTTGAAACTATTTGCCTCCTACCAACCAGCTATTAGAAAATCCTAATAAAAAATGAAAGAAAAACAGAATTCAATCTCTCAGATGAGTCACTTATATATTAATTATACAGCAACTTTATTCTGCAACTTACAGAGCAAAAAGGAAGTACTTGAATAAATTAAATTATTTTATCTAAATCAGCTAATTCCTTCTTTCTGAACTTGCTTGGATTTGGAATCACTGTCTTACTGAAAATAAAGAATAGAGAGATACAGAGTCATGATTGTGTTTCTGGTAGAATTTTTATTTTATTTACAATAAAAAAACAAGATAGTGTTGTCATTTAGTACTAACATGTTAGCTCCTTGTGTTCTCTCTCCCTCCTCCCTCCCCTCTACATTTCTTAGACTCCCTTGCAGCTAGTTAAAGCCATGCGATCAAGTTCTACCCAATGAGATGAAGGTAAGTGTTATGTGAAACTTCCAGAGAGGCTGCTTAAGTAGAACTGATTCAGTTTGCAGGCTGCCCTTTCCACCCTTTGGACTTTCCAGCACAATCTGCATTATGAAAATAATGGTTGAAGACCTAGACACCATATATAACCACAAAGTTGCCTGAGGATGAAATTAATACCCTAAGATGGTAAAGTGGAAGGTTGGAAGCCTGTATCTTGCTCACACCTTGGAGCCATTATATCAGCCATGAAAACCATCTAACCCAAGACAACTTCTTTTACATGAAACATAATAAGTAATTAATTTAATTTAAACCACTACTTTTTGAATCTCTGCAACTCGTAGCTAAACCCAATTCCTAACTGAGACATTCCCTAACTCAGCCTGTTTTCACTGGGGAATAAGTAAAGGCAGACATATAGATGTGAGCATATACTAGAATCCATACTGAAGCATTCAACACACAGAATACTGTTCTGAAATATTTTGAAGATGTTGTGTGCAAAACTCTGCAGAATTGTTTATAGTATCAGCCTGATGATATTTAGCCATTTTAGTCTTCCACGCAATAGGATCTAAGTGGCAGAAGATTAAAAATATGTCTACAGATAGCTACATATATTGACACAGATAGTGCTATATATCATATATTGACACAAATAGTGCTATATATCATAATAGCACTATTTATTAGGTGTCTATCATGTGCCAGTCATGTTATATTAATTATCTCGAATTATCACAAACATATAGAAAGATATGTATCATCACCTCCATTTTGTAGGCAGTAACATTGAGGCTCAGTGAGATAAAGTTAATGGCCTAATTTCAAATAGATAAGCAAGTCTGTCTTAAGACAAAGACCATACCCTTTCCATGATGCCATGGAAACTGAGTTAATTACAACCTTGGTTGGACAGCTAGCACAACACCCCAACAAATGTGGAAGGAATGTACAACATATAGTAGTGCTGAATACAATTAGCAGGTAGGGATTTCTTGGAACAACTCTGCATACTTGATGATTTTTCTAGCACCAGATTCAAAGGGCATAAAATGCATGAGTCATGGCTTTTAGGGAACAGGTGGTTAGTGGTCTGTGTTACTTCACTTACAAAGTTTTGAGAAGACTAAGAACAACAATT
>CM052540.1:11128078-11143342 GCA_028533065.1 Trachops cirrhosus | reverse complement strand
GTATAGCCTATACTTTCAAACCTTTTCATCAGAACTGTAGGAAAAACATTTAAGGCCATTTTTTAGGACTGCTGCCTCTGAGTTTTGAAAATCATCAATTACAAGATCATAAGGAAAGCTGGCATCAATTCTGTATTCACTTTGGTCCAGATATTTTGCGTAGGTTATCTCATTTAATCCTCAATTAACACCATAAACTAAAGGACACTGTTATCACCAGTTGGCAAATGCAGAAAGCAAGATGCAGAGAGTTGAATGACTCATCACAGAAGGGGGAATTGTTAGATCGGGAATTTGTACCCAGTGACCTTTTAAAGAAATCTTGAAAGCTAATAGGTATAATTATTTAAGACTAGCTAAAAGCTGTACAAAAAAAATCCTCAAATCTCATTGTAATAAAGGTTTACTATTCACTACTCTTATATATATGGTGTCCAGGGTCTGAGCTCCATAACTTCATTCAAGAACACAAGCTTCTTCCAATGAATGAGTCTACCATCTTCTAATGCCTCAGAGTTCTCCTCTCCATTACCTGCATTCTGTCCATGGACAAGGAAAGAGAAATTTAGTGAAGATTTACATAAAAGGCTTTAAAGGCTTGGCATATTTACAGCAAACTTACTTGTACTTATATTCATTGGCTAAAATTCAATCACATGACCACACCTAAATGCAGAGGAGTCTGAGAAATGTAGTCTCTCAGAAGTAAAATGAAAAGGATATGGTGAACCATCACATTTTCTCTCACAGTATTTTGGTTGGTGTGAAGGTGGAAAAGGAGAAGATAAAGAAACGCCCAGTAAAGGTACAAAAACACAGTGCTCAAAACCACTGTGGAACAAAAAACACAGTGGTCTGAAATAAACTAGTCAAATTTGGGGAAACAACAAATAATTTGATATAGCAGAAGCCCAAGTTGGAAGTTTGAGTGATGAGTTGAGGGGCCACATAATTCAGGGACTTGGAACATATACTAAGGAGTCTGGACTTCATTATGTAGCTAAATGGGAGCTATTGGAAGATTTTGAACCAGTGAAAAATATGATCATATTTGAAATTTAGGAAGATCATTCTGTGAATAGCATAGCTGGTGACTGGAGGGGGCAAGACAAGAGGCCAAGAGTTCAGTTAGGGTAGGACTGAATCATAAATATAAGATGTCATAAGGATGTTTGCAAGGAGGTCAAAAAGAAGATAAATGTTATAAATTAGATTAATGAGGTAAAAGTATGAAATTATAAGAGTTTACAAAGGATCATATTCTCCTTATTGCCCAGTTCAGTTTTGCAATGGAGGCAATTATTGTCTCCATTTTATAGATGAAGAAACTGACCTCAGGGTAGTTGAAGGACTTGCCAGGGTCACACAATTACTTAATGTCTGAGCCATGAGCCCCTCCAATCCCAACTCTACAACTCAGGTCTTCCCATTTTACCATCTACAAACCTCAACCTTGCCTTTCCTACAAGAGTCACTTGTATGTTTATGAACACTTATTCCCACACTCTCTGCATCTTCCATTTTCCAACAGAAAATATTGCATATTCCTTTGATGGTGCCTTAGATCACCTGCCCGAAGTTTCTCCAGCCTTCTGACTATACTTGTCTAGGTGGTTATTTCAATAACCCGGTCTCACCACGGCGAAGGAGTCCCTGCCTGAGACCAGAACTTTAGTTGCGGGGTAAATACTGAAGCAACAGACCTTCCACTGCTTTTTCAACTTATCAAAAATACATAAAACCCAAATAGCTCAAGTACTTTTTAAAGTATATTTTTCTTTATTCTACTGCCCGAATGTGCAAGCTACGTCACTTATAAAACCTGAGGAACCATTAGTTGTTTCAAAATATCGCTGATTCTTTGCTTGAATTGTCTAGATCCCACCCACCCATTTGTAGGTGTCTACCCAGTTGGGTAAGTGGGCTTTTTTCTACCTTTGGAATCTAAAATGTTTTTATATATTGTGCTTGGTATACTGACTAGTAAATTCATTTAAAAAATAAGTGGTAACAGTCTCTGACAAATGGTTTTGAAGAGGAAGAATATATGACTTAGATCCCAGCTCATGAAATTGCCAACATTCAAAACCTACCCCTTCTTGTTTTTCCATTATCAATAATGGTACCTATTAATTCTCATCTGGTTGTCAGGACTCATATTTAACTCCTCTCTCATATTTCATTAGTCATCACATTGATCCAACTTCCCAAGAAAAATCTCAAAGCCAAGGAGTTATTTATTCCACTGTGACTATCCTAGCCCATGACACAATCATTTCTTCAACGACTGCAACAAGCCTCTAATTAGGCTCCTCAAGTTTGAGCTTTGTCTTGCCTTAGCCTATTCTCCCCTCTGCAGCCAGAATGTAGATCTGGCCAGTCTGTTCTCATCTTCTACCTGCTTGAAACTCTCCAGTGCACCCTACCTCCATCACCCATGACTACACTCAAGCAATTCACTCTATTTTCTGCCCAGTGCTTAGAGCTCCAGCCACCTCCTTCTCACCTCCCCCCTCCCTTGCTCTCCTCCAGCCATATGGGACACCTTTCCGTTCCCCAAATACAGCTTGTTTTTTCCTCACATCTAGGCTTTTTCACCTGCTGTTCCCTTTGTCTGCAACACTTCCACTTACCCTTTTTTTCTTGCTAACTCCTATTTTTTCTTCAGATCTCAGTTTAGTCTCATTTCCACTGCCAATCCCTGCCTGACCTCCAACACTGAGTGTGAATTCCAGCATTTCCCCTTCCTCTATTTATTTCACTAATTGCCATATTCCCAGCACCTAGTATCATTTTCTGACACTGTGTCATCCCACCAGAAATATTTTTTTAGATGGCCTCAATTACTTAAAAACAAAACAAACAAATCTTTCCTTGGAAAGGAAGGAGACACAGCCAAGAAAGACCTTGTCTGTCCTTAGGATCGATGTGTTGTGTTAATGGAAAAATCTCCAAGGTAAAATAAGGCTGCAGGTAAAGTTAAAAACGAACCTGAAAAATAACAGAAGACTGTGGGATCTAGAGGTGGACAAATGAGACAAAAGAAGTTAGCTTGGGTTCAGATTCTCTGACAAGGTTTCTTCAATCCTGTTCCATACAGCAGGGATGGTAGAAACACGGCTTTAAAATGTCTAGAATTTCAAATAGCTTTCTCTTTCTCTCTCTCTCACTCTCTCTCTCTCTCTCTCTCTCTCTCTCTCTCTCTCTCGCGCGCGCGCGCACACACACACACACACACATCCAGTCTCAAAATGATGCCGAGTAAAAACCATGTCCCAGATACTGTTCTAGGAACACTGAATTCTAAAGGAATTTCTAGAGAATATACTCATTGAAAATACATAATTTAAAAAGAAAATGAAGTAAGAGTCACAACAGAGATGTGTGTACAAAAACTCTCTCTAATGCAGCCTGGGAGAGTCTGCTGGGCACACAAGGGCTAGCTCTGTCTTCCCTGTCCTTGCCCCGCCCTATTTCCAAGATGCCCTTCCTCAGTGAAGGCTCATGGAGGAAGCCGTAGACCTTTTAGACATTAGAAAACAGTTTTCAACATAAATGTGGCCATGTGTAATAGATAGGCCATGTGATTCCCCACAGTTTGTAAGAAAAATTTGCCAAAGAAAGGAACTCATGTTTAACTACCTGTTTGAGTATGACTTTGGATATTTGTTCTCTCTGAGCCTCAGATTTTCTTATTTATAAAAGACACATTGTCACTTACAAAAATATTAAAATTGGAAGAGTTCTTTGAGATTGTCTAATCCAGTACCTTCCAAATAAAGTTCCACAATACATCTGAGGGATATAAATGGGCTTTTCTCAGAAACAAGAGTCCTTCAATTGTATGCATTTTGGTAGCAGTAGCTTAATATTTAACAGATTTCTTTACTTCAGGCCTTTTCAGAGCCTGTAACATACTGGAGTGTGCTGTGCATCTCTTACAGGTAGGTATGGTTCACACTGATCTGAAATACTTAGCCACAGAGCCATTTCACCAAGAAGTATCTTGTGGACCACTGTTGGGTGTGATACTGTACATTGGATCAGGTCTAACCCACTCCTCCATAAAAGGAAAACGGGGATCAGAGCAAGGGAGGGACTTGCCCAAGGCCACCCACTTAGTGCCTGGTGAAGTCACAATTAGATTTCTGATGTCCTGGTTCTGCTGCCAGGTATATTTTCCATTAATTATGAAGAAGGTTCCCTCCCAAGGTTCCTGGTTGTTGTGAGGCCCTAATGAGATATAAGAGTGTGAGGTTATCAGAGTCTCCGCTGTAAGGTATGTATGTGGACCTCTCTGCTATTAAAAGCTCTCAATAAAAGATGTTTCTACAACCTAATGCTGGCAGAACCTGTACTTCAATCAGCACTTGTTACATGGCCATCACGTGCCTACGCCTGATCAGGTGCATGAGTGAGTGCCAAGCCCCACCTTCCAGAGGCTGGACCAGCACTGACAGACACACCGGGAAATGGACCAGCTTTCAGTTTGCTGCGTGATCCCATTTAAACGCTCGTGGCATCAGACTCTTGGCCAAAACTTCTACTTGCCTTTCTCAAAGGATTTCACTAAAATGTCAAAACACTTGCAAAAAAACAGAATCTACACAAATGCTAAACAGTATCTCTGTGATCTACTAGTTAACATGGAATTAGAAGTGAGATGCAACCCCTTTTCAGCCCAGGAAACTCACTCTGAAGCAGCACATCAAATAAACTGGGAGAGGAGAAGGCCCACAAATTAAAAAGCTGCATTTGAAATCTAATCAGATATTCTCTCAATTTACTCACCACCCCTGTGGTGCTATCCAACTTTATTAGTATTTTATTCTGTATTCTCTTTTAAAGTGACATTTACATTAATTTACAATGCTAACACAAAATTCTATTAAAAAGGAAAGAACTTTTATAACTTTATTATTTTCCTCTTGGTTACTGTGCCTAGGTTTTCAATCCACTAATAAGGAACCCTTTGTTTTATTTCTGCTCTGAGAGAGGAATCATGAGATCTCTTGGAGGCTCTTCCCCGCTGGGCTGTTAAAGGCAGTGGGGACACCCATCTGGGAGGGCATGCACTGTAATTGGCGATAAGGGCCAGCACGTCGAACTTTCTCAGTCTCCTTTTATCTTGAGTGTCTTGCAAGTTTCTACGCTTTCTCTGGTTTGGCTCTGACTTCAAAAGAACAATAAGAACTCAGCTATGAGGAAGCAGAAATGCTGGGTCATAACCCCCTCCCAACTTTGATGACCTCACATTCCACCCTCCCGGAAATGGACATCGAAGCTCATGACATCGAAGCTCATCAATCTAACCGTCTGACCTGACGGTTCCCCACCCATCTCGGGACTACCCCTGACCATACAGAGAGAGCCATGGAAGCCAACATAGAGAGCATCACAATCCCCTTCATTTTACAGGTGAGGAAACAGAGGCCTAGAGAGAAAAAGTAATTTATTCAAGATCACACAGAGAAAAAGGCGGCCGACTCAGGACTGAAATCCAAATCTTCTCTCTCTCAACCCAGTGTTGGTTCTTTTTTCCCATTATGTAAAACCCTGGAGTTCTTTCAAGAGCAGCTATCAGCCCAGATAATACACCTTAGCCAGAGTGAGTACCAAATCTACCTACTGATCCACGCGGATCATGACCAGTTTCCTGAAACCCCTTCTGCTTCTTCTAAGATTTTTTTTCCAACTTGTAATTAACACAGACAATGAATTACATATGGCCTCCATGTTTACTTCTCTGTGTGAATTCTATAGCAGCTGCATTGTTTATCAGTTCAATATGTTTAGGACAGCTGCTAGTTCTGTTGACAAATCACCCTGTCCTTTTCTTCAATCTTCTACCCCAGCTATTTCTACAAACAACCCATTCTAATAGCAGGCCAGCCTTGCCCCTGACACTGAATTGCCATGTGTCAAAAGGTGAAATTAGAGAATTTAAGAGGGATTTTTTATATATATAAGCTCTGCATTTCCCTTAAGTCTATGAAAACACTCTTTTTCAAATATACCAAATGATATATTGATATATTTATCCCATTAAGATTTATTATGCATCTATTATATTTCTCACAGTATGCTGAGTTCAGGGGATACAAAGGTGAACAGCACACACTCTGACCTTGAGTGGCTCCTACCTGGGTGAGCCAAACCAGTCTCTGAGCATATCCTAACAGCCACATAATAAATGGCACTAGATGAATGACAGAGAGAGAAGGTCCAATCCTACTTGAGAAATCAGAAAATGCCTCCCAAGGGAGGTGACTATTCAGACAAGCCTAGTGGCTATTGGAACAGAAAGGACCCCTTGAGAAAAGCCAGTTTGGCTCTCTGACCTCAAAACAATTAGAAAACACAATCCCATTTTGCAGATGAGAAACATGAAACTCAGGAAGACCATGCAAGCTGGACAAGGTCACCTTGCTAGTGATGTAATTTCTTCTAAAGTTCCCGGATTCTCCTCCTCCTCAGTCGGGAGAGGCAGTGGCTTCCCAATGTGCCAATAAAATAAAAACAAAAACAAACACTGTAGAAATCCTCCAGGATCCAAAATTTATTGAGATTAAAAGTAACCCTTGCTCGGTAAAAGAATCCACCCCCCCACCATCACCACTCAACGGAGTTCCCATCAGCAACCAGAAATTGTTGCAATCTAATACATTTATATGTTTTGGCTTTCTTAATTTATTTCAGGCACCTCATTTTCCTGGAACAAGTGCAGTTATTTATGACACAGCAGCAAACACTTTACATTTATAGAGGTTATGAATTTTAGAAATGGCTTTAGTGGCAATTTAATCTGTCCTAACTATGAGGCATTTTACAATGACAATTAAATTATTATTAAAAAATAAACCTCAAATGACATCCTTATCACTTATCAACATATCAAAAGTTTCACTGAGTTGCATTCTGGGTGGGTCGTAAATATCCCAGTGTAGGCTCAGTGAATCCATGCAATAAACTTTAGTGAACTTAATTAACTCCTACAGTATATTTAAAAGAAAACTCCTCACACATTTTGATGTCGGGGAATGAAACATTATTTGAAAAGTGGGTTTATTACATTCCATGGTGCACACTGATATTTAATATTTAAAGACTCTTAAATTTGATGTACTGTGCCGGTAGCCGAAGGGCTTCGTCCCACAGTGTGGGAGGGTGAGATGGCGAGTTTCTCTCCCCAGCTCACAGGGGGAGGTTTTAATTTTACTGGACAAGCCCCCCATACACTGGTCTATTAAAGTCTATACTCATAGAACAGTCAAGGATGTTAATGTATACTTTATCAAATTAATTTTAATGTAGGCCTGCTGAATAGCTAATCCCCAAGCTATGTTCTAAACTGTTGTAAAACAACTCTACTCCAAATTAGCCAGGGTGCTGCAGAGATGTCAGCAGATAACATCAGCAAAGAATCATTTACTACAAATGAAAAATGAGGGGTTTCCTTTTTCTCTGTAGAGAATCTAATAGAGAGAAAGAGAAAGTCAATCTAACTCACTCCCTGATCTGAACTTATAGGGCACATTGACCAAAATAAAATTACTTTGTTCCAATCCGCATTTTGATAATTACCTTGGACAGCAACAGGGGTTTCCATTTCAAAATATTAGACTTGACATCTGACTTATATAGTGTTCTCTTTTATGTCCAGGTTTCTGTGTACTTAAATGGCAACAGCCAAACATAGATAGCAGATGGTTCTCCCTCGAAAGGCAGAGATAGAAACAGTTCTATCAAAATAATGGAAGGCAACCATACAATAGGGCTTGCCTGTGCTAAATCACTTTAGTCAACGTACTCAAGCCTACTACAAAAAGAAATGTGGAAGAGTTTGCTCTTATAATCTTCCCAGGACCAGAGGACACATTATGGGATGTAGCTCACTCCATTCTCTGAATGATTTACTCAATGTCTCCTTCAATAACTCCCGAGGATCCTTCACCCAGGTTCTTAGGTAACATCATGTGCAGGGCTGTATACTTCTATTTCTGTATGAAGTAAGTCCTCGCTTAACAATATTGATAGGTTCTGCAACTTTAAGTGAAGTGATGTATAACAAAACCAACTATACCATAGGCTAATGATATAAACAAGAGTTATATTCCTACAAAATCTCATCAAAGTTATAAAATGAAGTTGAAAGAAACAGTATTATTCCAAAACCTGCTGTATTCATGTGCCCATAGTATTCTATTTTCACAGTTACAACTTTGTAACAAAGTCTGTTGCAAAGCTTTTTTTTACATTTTCTTGGTTGCTATTATAATGTGCTTTTGGCAATACCCAACAAATATAAATCACCATTTCATTTGTAAGATAAGAGAGTTAAACTGGGAATGTATAGTTTTCTAGCTCCAGCTTTAGGCCTCTAAGGTCCAACTACTGTTCCTTGTTAAAAAGTACTTGATGAGCACCTACCATGTGTCTGGCACTATGCTAGCGCTGGATATAAATTGTGGAAAATGTAGCCAAAGGTGATGTTCTCACAGACCCTGTAGACTAGGCTTTATTTCCTTAGTATTTGCTACTGTTATAAAAGCAGTGCTTCCATTTGTTTGTACCAAAATGGCTCACTTGACACTCTTTAATTTCTGTATCTGGGGCATAGCAACGAAGGCAAAGCTTCCCTTCCCATTACTCCATCCTGAATGCTTTTAAATTCTAGTATGATGTATTCCTTAATATGTGTTTCCAACTCCATTACCAAATAAAAAGGCATCTCTGACTCCCCTTGAGGGGCATGCTTTCCAAGGGAGGGTGGAAGAACACCTGGCAGATGTGGGCTAGCAGAAGACTCCAATACTGAGTTTATGATTCTCCCTCTTCTAGTCCCAAATCCATTTTACTTTCCCATGTTATATTCTTATAGTTGTAAGGGCCAGATATATTCCCTTAATTATACCAATTCTCAGAAATTCTATTCTGGGGCCATAACTGCCAAGTTCTGTGTGAAGATATGCATTTACATTTAAATGCAACCAGAGACTCTGCAAAAGAAAATGACTAAATGAAACACATCTAAAGATTTACCAGAAAATGCTTAGAAGGGGAATTTGCCTCCTGGCCTATTGTCTAAACTAGTTTGTTTTAGACCAATAATCCTATGGAGAACAACAAAAAATTATATCAATTAGGTCAATTATGAAAACAATAATCACTATGAAGACATCTGAGAACTACCAAGTCTTGAAAGGCTGACATTCCAAAGGGAAGGGATGTCTCGAGAGGTGAGCCTAACATTTGGTGCTGCTGACCCCCAGGGGTATCTGATGATTCAAAGGAGTCTCTGAGTGGCTTAGAAGCTCATCATAAAGTCGCAGTCTAGAGGCCGAGAAGCTTAACAGAGTAATCTTACAAGACTGGAGCAAATAAAATTGGAGTTCAGGGCCTGTCAAGGAGGAGTTTTCTCCTGTAATTTTTGAAAGGCTGTATCCCAAAGTAAGGATAAACAAGAACTAAAGAAGCCCTTAAAGGCAATGAAATTACCCAGTATGAATCTATGATAATAGATACATGTCATTATACATGTGTCCAAACTTATAAAGTATACAGCACCAAGAGTGAACCCTAGTATAGTTTGTGGTCTGTGATGGGCAATAATATGCCAATATAGAGTCACCAATTGTAACAAATGTAGCACTCAGGTGGGGGATATTGATAATGGAAGAATCATTGCATGTAAAGGGTGGGGGGCAAGAGGTATATTGGAAATCTCTGTACTTTACTCTCAGTTTTATTGTGAACCTAACATAAAAATAAAATAACCATTAAAAAGACAAAAGCCTCTTTAAAAAGACTGAAACCCAGCTTCAAATTAGCTCAATCTCTGACCCAATTTTTAACACTTCCCCTAAACTATCTTTCAGAAGCAAAGGCAAATCCTCCCTAGGAAGGGAGAGAATCAATATGTTTAAGAAATTTGATGCCAGGATGGATCATGTCAGCAGAGGATAAGAAGCCATAAAAGGGAATCAAATAGAAATTCCAAGAACACAAGAGATGAGTTAACAGAAGATCAGAAAGAGCACGAGAAAGAACTGTTAAACTTGAAGATAAAACAAAAGTAAATATCTAGCCTAAGGCACACACAAAACAAAACAATAGAAAAGAGAGTAAGACACAATGAGACAGCTTGAAAAGGTCTGACAAATTACACGCATTTGGAGTACTAGAATGAGAGGAAAGAGAGAACAGATAGAAATAGGATTTGAAGAAATAATAACCAAGAGCTATCCAAACTGATGAATGATATCAAGCCACAGATTCTAGAAGCCCTACAAACCCTATCAGCACAAACACAAAGAAAACTACATGTAGACAAGTAATCCAAAGAAAAAAATTTAAAAAAGATAAAAGCAGCTAGAAGACAAAAAGACATATTATCTTCAAAGGAGCATCAACAAGAATTACAGCTGACCTTTGAACAGAAGTAACTGAGACCAGAAGAAAATGGAATATCTTCAAGGACTAAAAGAAAATAATTATCAATCTAAAATTCTATATTGGGAAAAAACATAAGTAAAGTAAAGACAAATGCAGAGACAAACAAAACTTAAATAACTCATCCATACTAGATCTCCACTATACCAAATACTAAAAGATATACTCCAGGCTGAAAGAAAAGTGTATCAGTTGAACCTTTCCAAACACACAGCATATGGGGTGAGTCTATATCGATATTGATTGTACAAAACAGTAACAACAATAATAGTCTTTGAGATTTAGTATTTATAAAATGAGAACACAATGAAATAGCACAAACATGTGATATGAGTAAAGGGAAGTAAACTTTGTGAGGTCTTTAAATTTTCCAGGAAAAAATAGGTAAAAACTGATATATTACTCTCTAAACAACACAAAAATACTATAATCTGCAGAGTAATAATTACCAAAAGGAGAGGAAAATAATGTATAAGTAGCAGGAAAAGTGAAATAATATAAGAAAATGGTTAGAATAATTTTGTTTTTCTTAGCTTGGAAATGCCATTGGCTCTAAACTTTTGATAATTAAATTCCTCCTAGTGTCATAATATAGGTCATTTAAAATGAGTCATTTTGGATGTCCCAGGCTGGCTTTGCCATCACGCCAGCTCCATTCCAGTTTGCAGAGGGTGTGTGGTAAGTACTATAGTTGGAGACAGAAAGCCTGAGTCTGAAATTCAGATGAGACACTGACTTCCTTATTTTGAACAATCATCTTTAACCATGCTTGCTACACCTACAAATTTAGTATGACGAACACTTTCTCAATTTTCCTTTGGAAAGCTCAAAGGAGAGAAGAGATGTGAGACTCTCTTTGTGAGGAGTTACACAAATGCTTATAGTTTAAGGAACAAATACCTCTTTCCAATAGGCAATACCGATAGGGCATCAAATATATTAGGGGAAACTAAAGTCAGTTATATGCTATTTGTATTAGTCAGACTTGGCTAGACTAAGATGAAGGAAGGAGTAGATCCTAGAATCTCAATGGTTTCACACTGCAAAGGTCCATTTCTTGTTCAGCCACAGTGTGCACAGGCTGGGTAGTACTCAGTGGCTCTCCTCCAGTACTGACTCGGGAATTTCCACCCAGAAGGGCCCTGATCTTCAACACAAGACCTCATGGCCACCAAAAGAAGGGAGAAAAAGAAAGGAAAATTACACAGGATATTTTAGAATCAAGACTGGGAGTACAGTCACTTCAACCCCATATCCTATTGGCCAAAACCAAATCACATGGTCCCAAATTAACTTCAAGGTAGACTGGGAAATGTCTTCCCTATGTCCAAGAAAGGGGATTGGTTAGCATCAAGCCTGTCTCTGACCCACCACTGATGTCTAAGTTGTGTCCACTGCATATACTCAGAACTAAAGAAGTAGTGACTTTCCTATTATACCTTTGTTTTCATAAACTATTCATTGAGTTCCTCCCACAGACTTCATTAAAATACAATTAAACAACACATTACTAAAAAAAAAAAAAAAAAAACATTAGATCAGTCGTCCATCCTTTGAAAGAATAATTTGCTTAGGAAAAAACAGAAACTACAATACAATAAATAGGTGAGACAGAAATAAAATGCTCCCTTCTCAAGACATTTTATAACAAGAGTCCCAGTGAAGATCCATTACTTAGGGAGAAGAAAACTCTCCAGTGACTCATACAGTCATAACTGATAGGTAACTGTCCCCTTATGTGTCCTGATACTCTCCCAAATACATCTTTATAATGGAGACTCAGAACTTGGAATATTTTTACAAAAATGAGAATATCCAGGCACTGAACTTGGATTCTAGTCAGAGCTCTAGCAGCAACTACTTCTATAGCTCCAGCAAACTGACTGATCTGATTATTAGAAAACTAGATTGATTAAAATGTCCTAAAGTGGCCCCGGCTGGTGTGGCTCAGTGGATTGAGTGCCAGCCTGCAAACCAAAGGGTCGCCAGTTCGATTCCCAGCCAGGGCACGTGTCTGGATTGTGGGCCAGGCCCCCCAGTGAGGAACACATGACAGGCAACCATACATTGATGTTTCTCTCCCTCTTTCTGTCCCTCCCTTCCCCTCTCTAAAAGTAAATAAATCGTTTAAAAAATGAAATAAAATAAAATGTCCTAAAGTGGGATGCAAAAGGTATTATGTTAAAAAAAATGTTTCTATAGTCAATTCAGTTTTGGAAACTCTGTTTCCCAATTGTGCACTCAATTTATTTCTGCTTCCTTCTCCCAATGTACTTTGCATGTGATGCTTCCATAGCCCATATCACGTGATTCTTAGTGGATGCTTATTGTCATTTTTATAATAACAGCCTTACCACTGTAAGCAGTTACAGTGTCTGTTTTCTGTGTTATCTTGGTTAATATTCATATTAGTCCTTACATGGTTGATCCTATTTTTAACTTTGTTTTACAGATAAGGAAACTAATGATCACAGAGGCTGAATAACTTGAGTAGGATAAGACAGGTAGTAGAAATCAGAGCTAGGATTTTAAAGAGGGTCTATATGACTCCATCCAGTCTTACAGAGAGCTAAATTTGATCCCAGCTCTGCCACTGAACTAGTTGTCTGGGGCCAACTAGTTAACCTCACAAAACTTCAGTCTCTTTGCCTGAATATCTACATAACCCATGTCTTGTTCCTCACTGGGGTATTGTGATCATAAAATGAAATAATGAATCTGAAAGGGCTTTGCAAACACTTAAGTACTATGCAAATGTAAGCTAATTAATTAATGAACTCATTAACATGTTCTCCTGCTGAGCTGCAGTTAGGGCCAAATTATAAATAATCCTCATCTTGCTGGGAATTTAACCAAGAAATTTAGGGTGGTGGGAGGGAGAAAGAAGGATGTGGACCCAAAGTCTAAAACTCTGCACATATTAATGAAGGCAGTTTAACTCAGAATCATTACCATTGCCAGCCCTGTAGTTATTTTTTTTCCCAACAAAATGCAAGGGGATGGAAAATTTAGGAGGGATGAGAAGTTCGTTAATAGACAGGGTCTAGCATGCCATCCCTGTGCCCTAAATCCACTGATGTTGTGAAGTGGGGAGGCCCTATAGTCTAGGTCTTCATTACTTAGTTAGATTTAGCAAACATTTTTACGATGTGCCAGGGACTGTTCTAAGTGCTTTACAAGTGCTAGCTTTTTTAATTGTTATAAAAACTCTGAGTAATTACTGCTCCTTTCCCCTCTTTATAGGTAAAGAACTAAGACACAGAGGTTAAGTAAATTGCCCAAGGTCATGCAACCAAGAAGTAGTGAAGTCAGGATTCATAGTCAGACCATCTGGTTTCAGAGACCATGCTCTTAACACAATGTCACATTCCTCATTACCTGCGGACCCACTGGTCTGCAGTTCATCCACAAAGACATCCAGGAGAGTCTTTTATCTGGATAAGCTGGTGGACAGTAGCAGCCCCTATTTGTTGAGCCCTAATTAATTATATGCCAGCCACTGTTTAAAACATAGCATGCACTTATGGTATTATTGTCTATATTCCCCTTCACCTTTCACACCCATCTCCCATCTCAGTGGGCTGATCACATTGTAGGCTATGAAACTGTAATATAATATTGTACACCCAAAATTAACATAACTAATATAGTATTGTACGAGGTCTTTCCAGAAAGTATCCAGCCCCGTACTATGAAAAATAGAGACATTTATTGAAAAAGACACAAGATACAAGAGACATTGTACATAAGACAATGACATCTCAGTCCCCTTCAAAGTAGGCACTTTGGGCCCTCACATAGTTCTCCCAATCGCCATCAGCTCCCCTGTTGTATTTTCCTGAATCTTATTGACTGTCCGAAATCTCTTCCCTTTTAAAGGCTATATTAGTTTTAGGAAAAGTCAGAAGTCGCAGGGTCCAAATCTGGGCTGTAGCAGGGGTGAGTTACATGGGTGATTTGATGTTTCACCAAAAAACCTCTGTACAAGACGTGATGCATGAATGGGCACGTTGTCACAGTGAAGCTGCCAATCTCCGGTTGCCCATAGCTGCTGCTTTCTGAATCGTCCAAATAGTTACTGCGGAGGAATATTCAAGCTTAATGCAAATTTGATGCAGATTTGTCGCTGTACATGCTCAGTCATTTTGAATGCGACGGCCACACAGTACACATGCTCACTCAATGGCATCTACCATCCCCACTGACTAACACAGTGAAGTCATGATTGTTCATGCATGTGCATTCCAGTCCACTCTCCTTGGCTGCCAGGTTACATCGCTGTTGCGCAAACAATTCTCATTATATTAATAATGGCTGGGCTCTTTCTGGACAGACATCATATACCAACTATCCCTAAATAAAATAAATAAATAAATAAATGCACAGTGCCACTGAATTTCCAAGGGTATGTTTGGAAGAGGGTACCAGATCTGCAAGAGCTGTTGCTCTTTGCATTTATAGTCTGCAGGGAGGCTACACTTTGTCCTCCCCAAGGCAGGAGCTCCCGTGGCTGCACAGGGCTGCGGACTGCTGAGTGGAGAAATTCTGGACCAGGAAGCCCATTTTGCTACGCAGCCTCTTCACATTCTTCAAACAGCTTTAAAGGAATGAAGGCAATATTCTGATCTCAATCTTTCTGACTCAGGTGTCTCTTAGTTGGTTCTGAACTCAGGCAAGAAAGAGAGGAATGTTGCATACTAATCAGGTGAAACCCAACAGAGGAGAAAACTAAAGACATTTTCCTTATCCAAGGTCACAGAGTAGGACTTGGAGGAGCTGGGGTTCCAACTACAACTATGATGCTCTCATATT
>CM052540.1:11010657-11127578 GCA_028533065.1 Trachops cirrhosus | reverse complement strand
GCGGGGTGGCTGTGAGGATCCCAGGGACAAAGGGGTAAAGCATTGATCGTGGTGTCAGGCAGATGGTAAGCAGTGCGAGTGAGCTGTAATCATCCAGCCCTGGGCTCATCCAGCCCTGAGCACTGTGGAGGGTGCCCTTGAGGCTTCCGCTGTCAATGAGTTCACAGGCTGGTGGGCAGACAGGATAGGACGGGGACCTGCAGCCACACCACAAAAGACAGGACTCAGCTGAAGCAGGAAGGAAGCGGTTACAGAAGTTGGAGTGGTCTGAAGATGTTTCATAAAACTGGTGTGACTGAGCCCTGACAGAAATCCTCTTCTCCTTAAAAAGCACCTGCCACTGTACGGAAACTATATGTTAATAAAATAATAATAAAGTAATGGCCTTCTGGAGATTGTGGTTGCCAGGGACCAGGCAGGGGAAGAATGAGGAGTTACTGTTTAATGGGTATGGCGTTTCAGTTTAGGAAGATGAAAAAATTCTGGAGATGGATGATGTGTTGGTTACATAATGTGAATATATTTAATGCCACTGAGCTGTACACTTAAAATGATTAAAATGGTAAATTTTGTTATGTATACGATACCACAATTTCTTTTTAATTTAAATAATCGTTGCCTTCCCATCCAAGGGGAAAATTAGCTCCCCCTCCCCCACTCCACTCTGCACAGATTCACATCCCCGGTAGAGACTGCACCTGCCAGAGCACGCTGGTCCCTCCTCGACTTAGGTGATCCATTTCCCGTTCCTTCCAGGGTTTCTCTTCTGTCCCAGCCAAGCCTCCAGATGGTATTGCAGTAACTCAGCTAAACATCTTCCGCCGCAGTCTTTTTCCCCCTTCTCCCCCAGTTCACTTAAAAATAAATTGTCTTTTTTCGTAATTCCAGACAGAACACGAAGCTCGCTCTCTTTTACGCTACCACTGAATTCTAAGTACACAATTATGCAGGGAATGTCTTTAGATCCACCAGCTTGAGAACTTTTAAACAGATAACGGCTTTCATCTCAACAGCAGCGTTACACTGTACCTAAGTAAAGCTTAACTTACAAAAAAAATTGTTACCAGGGTTATGAAAATGTCAAGGTAGTAAAATAAGTGAATATTAAACCTTCCCAAATAAAATATGCCAAAAAATATTAAGAGTTTTTCTAAGGCAGCCGACAGCGTGTTAGTTTCTACGCTCCACTCCCGCCCATGCTGCTCCAAAGCAGCCTCCGAGCGGCCGCAGGACACCCACGTCTCCCTCCTCACCTACCTGTTAGTAAGATTTCACAGGTAAAACAAGCCAGACAATTACTCTGCCCTAGTTGTCTGTGGTTAAGACTTAATTGGATGGCTGTGTTCAACTTTGAGCACTATGTTTCCAGAAAGGGGAAAAAAAGTGATAAATTGGATGTAGTTCAAAGGAAAGCAACACAACGGATGAAAGCGGCTTGGAAAATAAGACTCAGTTGGGAATGTTAAGGTAATTCTGTACATTTTCAGCTCCGTGAAGAGATGGCGGAGAGATCATGGAACCATCTGAGGAGTCAATTCGGGCTTGGTCTCCAAGGGCCTCACCGACAGGAGGGAGAGGGGGAGGGAGGGAGTCCATCTTAGCCCTGTCTCTGCAGCTCACAGCACGGGGTCTGGTATGTAGTAGGTGTTTAGCAAAACCTTCTTGCTGATTGCCCCCTAGAGAAAACACTGCAAGCAGATTGCTACACCGGCTCATGCTGATGCTTACAAATCTCTTTTTCCAAGAAGGGCTGAATTGTTGCATTTGATCCCCAGCAAGAATAATTTAGGAAAGGTAAAATCCATTTTCTCATTAGGCCAGTTGTGGATTAAATAACTGACCCCCAAGGCTCCTGTCAACCCTGCTAACTTACAACGCTCTGTGCTTTTAGCTACATTCATTGTGTTGCTCGAAAATTTACAACTCCCTGTGCCACCCAAGGTAAAGTTCAAAATCTGGAGGTACACTGGGGTCCACATTCTAGCCCAAACATGCCTTTCTAATCTAGCTACCTCTTCTTCCCTCTCCAAGTTCACCTACTCAGATAGACTTGCCTGCACATGGTGCTCTCCCACCATTTCTTTTAGCACGTGACATCCCAGACAACCCCCTCCCCCCACCCCGCTTCAAATCTCAGCACTACCACTTACTGTCTATGTGACCTTGAGCTTGCCGTCTATGAATCTTCTTCCATAGTATGTAAAGCGGGGACAGTAATAGCTCCTGTGAGTCTTAAATAAGGTCATGCACATAAAGTATTCAGCACTGTGCCAGACACACAATAGTCTTCCCCTCTCTTCCTGTCTTTGACAGTGCTGTGTTCCTTTTCTAGAACGATCTTTAGCTTGCTTTTCACAATTTGCCAAAGTCTGCCCACTCTCACTGAAGACTAACCCACATCTGACCTTACTCACAAAGCCTGCCCCGAATGTCCAGTCTACCATGATGTTGCCCGAGTTCTGTGAGCGTTCAGCACTCGGTCTGGGGACCGGCTCGCGAGACCAGATCATGTTCGCCACGGAAACATCTGCTGCTCTCTCTGTAACTCGTCCCTTGGGCTCAGCTCCCTGCACAAAGGAAAGGGACATAAAACAAAGTCCTAACGCTCAAAAGGAGGGAGGGGAGAGTGTTTATATGTATTTAAAGGGCACTACCATGGACCAGCTACTCTACTAAGTACTTTCATGTACCGTCTTCCGATTAATCGAAAAGCTAACAGCAGTGGCTCTGAACCATGGCTGCACATTAGAATCACTACAAGACAATGTTAAATATGTACATTCCTTTGATCCTAGCCCAGACCAATTTAAACAGAATTTCTGGTGGTGGAATCCCAGTAGTTTATGTAAACTCTCCAAGGAATGATCATGAGCACCCAAGGGTGAGCACCTCTCTCTGGCTTACAAATTTAATTGTGGAAAACACACACAGTCACACGTGTAAATACATCCTCCATAGTTGATCCTGGTGATACTAAGCAGTCTTAGAGCATTCACCTACCCACACTCTCACCTATTTTTCACTCATTCATTCACCCAGCCCACTTTCTGGTGTCTTATACAAACATACCACTTTGCTAGGTGCTAAGAAAGACACAAAGATAATGCAGACTCAGATTTTGATCCTTAAGGAGATTATATATTAATAGGAAAGAACAATTTTATATTCTAATCCTTGACACAGGGAGAGAGGGACAACCGTTCCCCAAAAGGTGCCAGGTACCATGAAGTGTCCACTAGCTGGGATCAGGGTAGGCATCACAGAAAGGCTTTAAGATGGGAAAGATTTCAGTATGTGGCCAAAGAAGTGATGGTTTTCAAATGGGAAGGATGGCCTGAAAAAAGGCAAAGAGGTCGGTGGGCACTGGAATCACGAGGCATGATGGGGCGGGAAGCTGGCCTAGTTGCCCACCCTACTCCTATGCGAGGAGGCTGGAGCATTCTCATCCCCCACTCCTCACTTCCCCACGAAAGCCCGAGCTCACACCCCTGCAGTCCTTATAGGGCAGGCTCGGAACTTAAGCGTTCTACTTCTTACCTTCCCAAGGCCACGCTGCCTGGGGGACTTAGAAGTTAATGAGACCCTTTGGGGGTCCTCTCCCTCCCACTTGAGCATCTCCATGTCTCGCTCTCTGGCCAATGGAGCCACTTACTGGCTGCTATACCTGGCAGGTGGAAAAACATGTGGTATCCCTGGGGGGCTGACATTGTGAAAACTCTCAGCAGAAATCTGTGTGAACGGGTCCCAGAGAGGCTGGGAAAGGCCGAAGGAGCCATGCATTTGAAGGCGCACTGGTCACCTTGAGAAATTACTGTGGTGTCTAAAAGCAGGACATGTTCCAGGTGGCCAAGAGTAACGACATGTGCCAGAAGTTTGGATTCTGGCCCCACACTCAGACTCTGGTGAAATTAAGGATTTGCAGATAAGCGTTATCTTATTTAATCGTAACAACATTTATATGAGAAAAGTAGTGGTACGATGTCCACTTCACAGCTGAGAAAACTGAGGCTAAGAGAGGAGGTCTAGGTCTGTAACTGAAACCCGTACTAAAGTATTGATGTTTGAACTGCAGGACGTAGAAACAATTTAGAGGGCTGTATCCAGCACTCTTTTTAATGGAATGGAATGCACTGGAATGGATGAGAACAGGAAAATAAGGGTGAATCTCACACAATAAGGGCACTGTTTTGTGAAATTTTTATTTCAGTTATACACATACACATACACGTTAGATGTATCACAGATAGATTTCAATTCTATGTACAGATGCACATACCCTTACATTCATGCACTGGGTCACAAAGGAAAGTGTTTATATTTCTGAAAGCTGTCGTCGAACAATTGAAAAACACTGCTGTAAACCACTGAGCATACTCTTCCCTGGGTGAATTTTATAGAACAAACTTTCCCCACCTTTTAGCACAGTGTTTTGTAAATCTGAAGCTTTGGAAGACTCACATAGCTGTGATTACTCTGATGCAGAGAATGTCCATTTAGGTGGTTCCGGAGAAGCCCGTCGAGCGTGGGACCTTACTAGCCTAGGTTACCTCCTTCTGTTGGAGCTGGGACCCCGTCTAGGGGTCCAAGATGGCCTGTGTCTCATGGTGAAGCCACAGCGCAGAGGTGGCACTGCTGGAATCCTGCAGGAAGACCTGGGTCCTCTGGGACTCCCAATCCAGCTGGAAAACTGAACTGCCATCTGGTAAATCACAAGACGAGTTTTGTTCTTGCCAGACGCACCCTATCAATATGGAAGATACAGACAGTCTTCAACACATAAACAGGTTCTGCTGCCAAAAGTTCCTTTGTAACTCAGATGTTCAGAGCTAGGACTGCATCACCCCATAGAAACAAGGATATAAATAGAGGTTGGTTTTTCATGTTTTAAAACTCAGAGGGTGTGTGACACACTGTATTTTGCATCGTGAACTGGGTAAGAACTAGGTGAGGGCATATTTGCTCGTTGTGGGAACTTGCGCATAAATTCCTTACGCTTCCTGAGTCTTAGCCCATTTCAGAAGGGAGGGTCACTAAGAATGACCTTTTTTATAAGAGGGTTGGGGGTCATTGTGAGGTGTTATGTGTACCTACAGAGGGTGGGATACTAGGTTGCTGTGGCTACTGTTATTACTACAATGTGTGGTACAGAAACACATATGGCTTTGACCACAGAACGTAAGCACTCGTGGGGTTATTATAAGCATGAGGGAGAGCAGGTACAGAGCACTTAGTACGAAGTCTAATGCAGTGTGAGTGTTTAATAAATGGAGGGAGGTCTTTGCTGTCTCAGGAAAGCCTGGCCATATCTTCATACACTTTCTGAGCTGACCTGAATCAACTCTTATTAATACTCCTGTATTGCAGGGAAATTAAAATTAACAAGTGTATAGCAGATGGCTGGCTTATGTTCAATCCCTTGCTTGGTTACATGTGACATAAACGAGAGGTAGATGCTAAGGTCCCTCATGCTAAGAATGCAATGTGGAAATGTTGCTAATGTCCGCATTCCAATGAAATCAGACACAGACAATGAAGAAGCCAGGGAATGAGAGGCTGAGCAGGTTTAAAGCTTATAGTATAGCTCCCTGGTCCAGCTGAACTGCATCCCTACTGGCAAGTTACCGATGCACATGAGAATATGATGGTGATAATGGTTAACCTTCACCCATCATTAACAGTCCCCAGGGAAAACCCCAGGCCAGATGGTCTTCAGAGCAACTGTCCTCGGGCCTGTGGCCGAACTTTGCAAAGGAGAAGGAGACCTAGTGCCACAATAATGAGGTTCCCAGTAAGGTTTCAAGTTTCACAGTCTTTACAATGCTCAAGATGATCTCTCTGGGGAAGGTGAAAAGAATTATAATTACATCTGTGAAAAGGGCTTGAGAAGGAAAAAAAAATCTTGCCATATGGTGTGTGGCAAATGTTTTGGAACTGAATAAATAGTGTCGTGGGTGTTCTCCCCCCATTTCTGTTTATACGTCTACGTTATTCAGGCTGACTGGTGAACGTGGATCGGTTTTTCTTTTGGAATAGAAATACACTAGGTAATTTAATTTTATGACCATTAATAATACGGGTCTCTTTCTGCAAGCAAAGACATTCACAAACTTATAACCAGATATTGTGATTTGGGTGTAAACCAATCACCCACAGGAGGTGAGCAGACATTCCCACCCAGCTTTCCGTTTGTGGCAGGAGAGCATGAAATACAAAGGGGCTTGGAGTGAAATGTTCGGGATCCCAGAGGGGAGGAGGGCGGCATGGTCACATGGGCATGGTCAATGGACACCCACCCTCCAGCAAGGAGTTTTTAAAAGCCGAGAGACAGGCATTAGTAAGTATTAACCATCAAATGGGTTCCAGTCCAAATGGGATCTTGTTACATGCTCCCATCAACTCCGAGCTATTATCAGACGAGGAAGGAGAGGTGAGAGAAATGAAGTGACCTGCTCCTGTTTGCACATAGTAGGCTGTCAATAATTTCTTGCTGAAAAATTAAACATATTTATTGAGTCCTTACTGTGTGTCTGAGGTGGGTAACTTCATGAAACTCACAATCTATCTGCTGTCTGCATGTCGAATGTACTCCAGAATAATGAGTACATCTTGTCCATCTCTTACCTTCAGAAATAGGGGGACATATAGCACACGGAAGATACTCAAAAAGTTCTTGTCAAGTGAATTAACCTACTCAACATATTTTGCTCCCCAATAATCTTAAGAACTTCCCTGCTTCCTGAGGAAATGACAAAGCGAGATCAGTGCAAAGACAAGACAACGAAGGAGCTTGAGGACCTGTAACTCTTATTCCGACACACCCTCTTATCTCTTCTGCATATTTCCTCTGCCTGGCATCCTATATCTTGCCTATTTCAACTCATCTTATTATCTTACCATCTATCTTATCATCTCATTTCCTCAAATGTGCCTCCATTCTTCCGATCTAGACTTTATGTCCAGGGTACTTAGAGCAAAGACCTTTGCTCAAGAGGCTTCTTCTTCCAAGAGCACATTTATCTGCCTTTACCTTGAAAAAAAAAAATCTTGCTCTATCATCATTTACAACTCATGGGTGTTAACTAGATTTATAGTGGTTACCACTCCCTAGTACATACATACAAATATGGTATCATTATGCTGTACACTTGAAAGTAATATAATGTTATATGTCAATTATCTCTCAGTTTATAAGACACCTACTCTAAGAAGTCTACTTGGATTACCAGCCATCTAAGGTAGGGCTATGTATTTTTAGATTCATTTAATTTTTATAAATCCACAGTCAATAAGGACCAAATTCTAAGGCTAGCTGTGAGTGTCTCAACCCACCCCAAGTCCCATGCATTGTTTGCATGCAAAGAGCCAGTCTTTTTAGCTTGGAGACCAAGCCTATCATGTCGATCCTAGAGCATCAGCAGATAGTTTAGCAATTGAACTAAACTGAGGGCAGAACATGGCTCTTATCATCCTTGTCCTCTCAGCACCAAGTATGGGCGAGACACATTCCTGAGACATGAGCTGAGCTGGGGACTTGTCCTGAGATCTCTGTCGCCCAACTCCAGGCTGTTCTGCTGGATCCCCATTTTCCAACCAAAGTCCAAAGGGCAGAAAGGCATTTAAGTGGAGTGAGGCCACACCTGACCCCAGAACTCCAGTGTATGAGAAGCGATGTGGTCTTAGAGAGGCAGGCAGACAGCCACAGGGCTGGTCCAACCCACAACAACGTTCTGTTTGGTCTTCACATGGTTAAAAGAGCCGTCGTGATCCACTGCCTGTACTTAGAAACTGGGAATTTTTCACATAAAATCCCAGATTTCTATTTTCTCTTGAAAAATATCAGACGATCTAGCATCACTTGGCCTGAGTTCCTGCCCATATGTTTCCAGTCTGGTCCTGCATGCATTTGCATTTATAACCCTATATAAATAACTGTATATTTTATTACTTTATTTATTGACTATATAAGCATTAAAGGAGCAAGTAGTTTGTCAAACTGGTCCTTGTTATTTTTGGAGAATTCCCCGAGGTCACTGATTTTGCAGCACTTTGTGTACCTCTGAGTCCAGGAAATTCTGAGAGCAGGAAGGAGGAGGTTCCAAAGGCTGTTCTCCAGCTTCTTCCAGTCTTCCTTTTAAAAACCTCAGACAATGTGGCAATTGCCATGACATTTCTTTGGTAAAACTCTTCACTTCCTTTCACTTAGGGAGATGGTTCCAGATCAAAGAATGTGCTTGTGTATCTCAGATTAGGGGAACTCAGGCCAGATCTTGGGGTTCTAAACTCAGCTCTTCCCATTCACTTCCCAGGAGTGATGGGGCAAGTCCACTACCCTTCAGGCTGCAGCCAAAAATATCAGGCCACCATAAGGGCACTAGATTTTATTCCAAGCATGACAGGGAGCAGTTCAGGGTTTTAGGCACACACGAAACATCAGCAAGTTGAGGTATGAAAGATCCCTCAGGCTGCTGTGCTCCATGGAGAATGGACTTTGTGGGTGGGGGTTGTATAGAGAGAGACTAGGCATCACTTGATCCAGGCAGAGATAGTGATAGTGTATTAGTTACCAATGCTGCTGTAGCAAATTACGGGGAACTTAGCTGCTTAAACCAAGACAAATTTATATCTTACAGCTCTGGTCATCAGAAGTCCATTATGGGTCTTACTGGCTAAGGTCAAGGCGTCGGTCAGGCTGCATTCCTGGTGGAGGCTTCAGCAGAGAATCCATTTCCTTCCTGTTTTCCAGTTTCTAGAGGTTGCCTGCAGTCCTTGGCTTATGACCCCTACCTCCCTTCTCAAAGCCAGCAGTGCAGCATCTGTATCTCTCTCAGGCTCTGGCCCTCCTGCCTTGCTCTTATAAGAACTGGCAATTACATGGAGTCCACATGGATGATCCAGGGTAATCTCCCATCTCAAGATCTTTACCTTAATCATACCTGCCAAGATCCTTTTGCCACAGAGGGTAACATATTCATAGGTTCCACAGACAACTTTGCAGGGGAGGGTGATTACTCTGCCCACTACAGAATAGAAACTATAAAGATGGGAAAGATAGGACTTGTATGTATTTTAGAGGTGTATCTTCTGTGTGCTATAGATCCCAGGCACTGTTCCAGAGTGTGTCCTCCACAGGTGCCAAGCATTTCTGACATTATAGTCCCCCAATGGCAAACAACCCTCTTTTAAAAGTGAGAGGACCAGTTATTCGATGGTAAGCAAGTGGGGGAAAAGTGAAATTTTGTATACACACATGTATGTATGTGTTCACATAGTATATATACACACATACATGTATTACCTATATACTTGTATATTTATGTATTTGTGTGCAGCTGAATGCTTGGTTATATATACACGTGTGTGTGTGTGTGTGTGTGTACATATGTAACCATATGTATATATACAAAATTACTTATATGAGTGCATACACACACGCACACATAGTTGACTGCCTGGATTTCACTCTGGTACCAACTCTGGTCATCTGTTCTCCTGGCCAGTCATTCACCCTCCCCTGAGCCTCGGCCTTCTAGCCTCTCAAATGGTGTCCACCACATCGGTCCTGCTATTCATGGGGTTCTCTATAGACAAATGAAATTAGGCATGTGAAAGAACTTGGTATAGAGCATGGGACTCAATGAAGCTAAGAATTAATGAGTGAGGAATTATCTCCAAATTTAAAATTTAAATCATTTCTGTCCTCTGCTCAATCCAGCTGCCCTGTTTTGGTTCCTCCCTGCAGAAAGATTTAAGTCATACAGGTTTAACCTTGCTGCCAGCTGGGAAGGGGACAGGGAAGGCCATAAGATCAAAGAGCCATGGGAGGTTAAGTGGATTATTTAATTTCATGAAGAAAATCATCAAAAGAATTAGAAGAGCTGCCAGGTTTTCTGTGTTGTAGTCCAGGGTGCTCCACGGGCCACCAAGCTAGATGTTTTCTCTGAGCATCTGCTCCTATGTACAAGGCATGGGCTGCATGCCTACAGGTGTTATTGTTGCATGTAATTCTCACTTCCACCAGATGGGGTTGCCCCACTATGATTCCCATTCAGAGAGGACTCCAAGCCTTAGAGAGGGTTAGCCACTTGCCTGAGACAATGTCGCTAGTACATGATAGAGCAGATAGGTCTGTCTGATTTTAAAGCCCTTGCTTTTACTTGATCTGCAATATTTGTCCCCCAATGGCTGTGTCCTAGCTGTTAAGTGTAAGAAGATAGAGAGATAGAGAGATAGACAGATAAAGAGATAAAGATAATTTTCAAGCTAGCTACCACATGATTAACATGGTATTCTTTTCACGTTAGGTCCTCTTGCATCCATTTTTAACAAATAAAAATTAACCCATGCTTATGTACAGTGCTCTTATGCTCCTTATTTAATCTGGTCTCTAGTTGAAGATTTTACCCCCATTTCATAGATACAGAAGCTGAGGCTCAGAAGGACTGAACAACTTGCCTAGGGTTACACAACTTGTAAAAGGATTGTGAATCTTAAGAGCAATCTGACTTCAAGTCCTTTTAAGTTTTTGAGAAACATTAAGATTTTCTAGTTCCACTTCCTTATGCCACTGTAAGGAAACCAAGGCCCATTTGGGAAGTGACTAATACAAAGACACACAGTGGCTAAAAGGAGACACTTGAGCCTCAGACAGATCTGTGCTCAAATCCCAGTCTTCCCATTTCCTTGGTGCATGTCCTTTGAGGCTTTCTTAAATTTCGCTATTGAAAGGTACAGTTTGCTTGTCTGCCAAATGGGGATAATATTATTGGCCACAGATTTTTGTGGAGGTTTAACTCAAGATGAAAAGTTCCCATCATGTAGTAAAGGATGGCGCTTAGCGACACAACTACAGCTAGAGCCTCGGGCTCATCTCTCAGCCTGATGCGTGTTTCCGAAGACACTCAAGTCCCTCTGCAGTGTTCAGTCACATCTGCACACCTAACGACACAATGTAATGCAGAGTGCTCAGTCTGAGCAGCAAGCTTTCTGAAGCTGATAAAATACACTAACCATATTCTCTTAGAGCGTCAATCACCTCAGCCAATTTCTTCTTATTTTAACAAATGGGGCAAGGGTCACCGTTTGCAAACCCAAGTCTAACAATACCATCATTCAAGTTAGGATAGATTCTGAAGTTACGAGTTTTACGGACACCGTAAAAGTCCAAGACCGGTCATTTCATGTGCTGAAAGAAATTGGTTACGTTTGGTGTGCCCGTAATACAGGGAAATGTTAATGTCGTCTTGGATAAAGTTTTCAGGAGAAAAACCCCTCATGTTTGAATGTTTTATTATTCATATTAAGCTCTTTAAACTGCCCAGCAGTTCTTGTTTCATTTTAAAAATCTTAAATTTGAGACATAAACTTCCTGACAGTGCAGGTCCCTTTAAAGGTGATATATGCCTGAGGAATAAGGCCAGTCAAGTGTTCTAACCACCGACGGTAAAAGTCACGGTCAGGTTAGAAGAATCAATTACAGTGAGAACGAGGCTGTGTAAATTTCAGGACTCAAATGGCAAAATATGAAGACAGTGCTGAATTTAAAGCCTTGGCTGATGTGATTGTATTTCATTTCCTGATTGGCAAGACAACCCTAAATGGGGTATTAAATTGGATTAAAAAAGCAGTTTCCTTCCTATTTAAAATCATACAAAGGAAGGGAAAAAATAGATCCAAGGAAAGGTAACAACAAATTGGAGGATTTACGTGGGTATCTGAGAAAAGACAGAGAGCTTGGAGGGGGAAAAAGTATCTGAAGTCAGAACACGGGAAGGGGAGGGTCTGAGTCTGGGCCCCATCAGCTGGCAGGGCTGTTATCTCCAGCAGGCGCGTGACTGCCTGGCTGCGCCCGCCTGGCCCGGTGCAGCCAGCTCGGCGGCGAGCTGCGAGTCTGTGCTGTGCCTTACATCAGCAGCAGATCTGATGTTTATAAGCAAACAACAGCTTTGAAATCTTAAAATATATACCAAAAGGGTGTCCAAGGTTCCCAGCTTGTCTGACAGCGAAGCTCACAGAGCAGAGGAGCTGCAGAAGGGAACAGCCTCCAGATTCCCCTGCCTGCCCATCCCAGCTCAGAAACTTCCCAGCAAAGAGTAAACCTCGCCGAGACTCGGTTTCGTGGGGAGGGTCCACGCGGGGCCTAATCTGCAGGGTTGTTCTCAGGATTCAATTACATCAGTTAAGGTACTTATTAGCACACTGCTTGGTTCACGGTAAGCATCCCATAAGTGTTGATTATCATCAGATCATAATTCAATATAGGAAAGAATCAGCGGCTGTGAAGAGAAGGAAAGGTATGGAAATGATTTCGTTTCCAAAGTTTACTCCTTCCCAACCATGCCCTCCACATCCCCCAGGGCTAACTTCACCTCTCTCCTGGTCTTATCCCAACCCTGATCACACCTACAGTTAATGACCAGACCAAACCAAGAGCGGTGTTAGTGTAGCAGCAAGACTGCTGGGTTTGAAGGCAGAGGGCCTGCATCCAAGCCTGTTTCTGCTACTTAAAAACTGTGAGGGCACCAGGCACTTACTGGGCATCCTTGAACCTCAGTCTCCTCATCTGTAAAATGGGATGATTAACTCTATCCTATCTGTCTTGCAAGCCTGTTGTTGGGATCAACTAACTCAAATGGAAGTAAGAGGGCCTACAGAAGGTAGTACACTGTCAAGATGTTTGGTAGCATTACAAGGACCGCAGAAACCTACCTTGACCGTATCTTCCATTTAGACACACCCCTAAGTCAAAGCTACTCTCATAATGACTCTAACCTAGCCCTTCATTCCATACTTTGCACTTTAGAGGAAAAAAAGGGGGGGACAGGAACAGACAAACTGTGCCTCGGAACAGGAGGAGCTAAGCCACAATAACAAGGACAGCATACACGCTGTGGTCGTCCCCTGCAGGACAGATGTCACCAATCCTCAACAGCCTTCCCTCTCACTGAGCCCAGACAGGGCTTCAGGGTCTTTCTCCACACAGTGCTCACACTAATCACCACCATATACACTCACTACTGGCCACTGCCATCAAATGAAAGACCCCCTGGAAACCTACAAAAAACAAAAACAAATGGGGTGAAACTCGGAATTCTGGAGCCAGGCTTGGATTCTAATTCCAACCACAGCCCTTACGAGCCAGGGATTAACTGTCAGTCCCCACTTCTCATCTGCGAGTGGTAATTGAAAGGGGTGCCTGTTAGGAGAGCTGTGTCCACCAGAAATGACTGCCCAATAGTAAGAGCACAATCGCTGTTAGCAACGAACACTATTATTAAAAACTTGCTTCCCCTATCAGGTTAACTTTCCCTGTCCCTCCTTCCAAAAACAAAAAAAAACACTAAGAATCATGTAGAAAATTATGGGTTTTAAAGAGAAGACAGCCCTGGGCTTGAATACCAATGTTGCCATTATTAATTGCATGCTCTTGAACAAGTTGTTCCAATGGTCTTAGCCTCAGTTTCCTCATTTATAAAAGGAGGAAAGCCTTTCAGGACATGGGAAGGATTACACTGAATAATATACATAATGTGCTTGGCCCCCAGCGGACTCTGATCAACGTTCAAATATTAGTTGGAAAGAAAAATCAAGTATGAAGCATAATAGGATCAAGTCAAATCCACTGGAAACATTACAGAGGAAACATTTTTCTGAGAAGGTTAAAATGAAATCAAATGTCTGAGGTAGATTAAACTTCCTTTTCCTCTCGCTCTCTCTCTCCCCTCATGTCAGATCTGTTTCCACCGGATTTCATCTGCATAATGGAACTCGGTGATTTTCAATAGATGGTGCAACGTGCACAGGAGCATTCACGGAGGAGGAGGACTGAAGGTTATCTATGCGTCACTGCTAAGACTCTCTCCCCTGATTCCTCAGATCTCAGCTCCCCACAGAATCCCACATTCCACGGCCCAGGCTCTCCCCTCCATCTGACCACAAGAGGCCCTGTGACCTGACGGCTCTGGAACTAAAGGGGATGCTCTGTACCCCACACCCTTCCCTGGAGGTTTCCGAAGCTCATTCATCTAGCAAAGGCACTGAAAAGTCCTGCAACTTAAAACATATGTATGTTTAACACAGGACTGACTATAGAAAACTGTTTTCAGGTCAACCCTTTTTTAAGATTTCACACAATCACTATTTGAACAATGCCATATTGTTGAATTACCAAAAAAAATGACCAATGAAGGGAGATTTAAAATCTGAATATCTGCTGTGATTGTCAGGCAGACACAAAATATGGAGTTAACCAGAGTCTGTATTCTCCCCTTTTGTGGGTTGAATTATGCCCCTGGAAAGAGAGCTATAGGTCCTGAGCCCTGGTTCCTGTGAATGTGACCTTAATCGAAAATAGGGTCAAGTTAGGATGAGGTCAAACTAGATTGGGGGAACCCCAAATCCAATGACTAGTGTCCTTATAAGGAGAAAGGAACCTGGCAGACCAGCCAAGAAGGCTATGGGGAAATGGAAACAGAGTTCACAGTCAGGCGGCCACAAGCCAAGGAACACCAAGGGTGGCCGGCCACCACCAGGATCCATAAGGGGCAAGGAAGAGCCCTGCCCTGGATGCTGCAGAGGGGCTGCGGAACACTGCAGATGGCTTCGTTGCAGACTTCTGGTCTCCAGAGCTGTGAAAGAATAAACATCTGTTGTTTTAAGCCGCCCAGTTGGCGCAACTTGGTTGCAGCAGCCCTGGGAATCAAACACAGTCAAACCTCAGTTCCCGGGCGTCTCCCTTCTCAAACAATTCAGTCGTCAGCCAAGTTGTTCACGGAAAAAATGTCTCGGTTGTCGGAAAAAACTTCGGTTCTCAACCTGACAAGTCTTTCATGGTGATCCCTGTATAATGATGAGTCAAGCGTCTCTCAGGTGACAAAGGAGAGAATGCACAAGTATGAGTATGATTTCGTTTTCAAGCAAAGTGCTTCTCGAACAGCCTTCCAAAATGAATGAATTTGAGAACTGAGGTTCCGCTGTACATGTACTTGGCTACCAAATTTTTCTCCTACACGACTGGTTGCTCCTTCTCAGTCTCCTCTCCAGACCATTAAATGTTAGAGTGCCCCAGGTGGAAGACCTTGAACCCCTTCTTAACTCTACTGTAGCATATAGCATAGTTGCTACATAAGATCAGACCCAGGACCTTAGCTTGAATATCACCTATGTGCTGATGAATCTGCATTGCATATTTAAGATGTACTCATTACATCCCAAATGGAACCCTTGACCCATCCTAAAACAATATTTTTAATAGCTCTTCTCCTCACCTAGCTTCCTCTTGCTCAGAAGGGAGCAATCTGTTCCCCCCAATTCCTCAAGTCAAAAGCCCGAAAGTCACCCTTGAGTCCTCTCATTTTCTCAGCACCCACCACCAATCCACAGGCAGAGACCGTTGAACGTGTTCACGCTCACCACCCGCGTCACTCCCACATCGGTCGGTCACCATATGTTGCTTACGTGAATGGACAACAGTAGCTCCCTCCTGGTATCTCTGCTCCTAATCTCAGCTTTACTGTCCATTCTCAACACAGGATCTGGAGTCATCACAGTAAGTCCTAAGTCTAACTCTGCCTCCCTCCCATGTCACGGGCCCCTGCAGAACAAAGTCCTAAAGCTTCATGACGGCCCGGAGCCCAGTCCTCGAGCCCAGTCCTCGGCTGTCACTGGGATCTCATTTCCTTCCCCTCTTGCCCTCGCTCAACTCCAGCTACTGGCCTTGAGATTCTCTAATGAACAAGCGGGCACACACTTGAGGACTGTATTTGTTGTGGCCTCAGCCTGGATCACCATTCTCCCTGATACCTACATGGAGACCCCCTTGATTCAATCAGGTTTCTCCCAAAAAGCACCTTTTCACAGAGTCTCCCTTACTGCCATCACGTTCTACTCCCATGCCCTGACTTACTACTGGACATCATGGGGGGGGGTGCACGTGTGTGCACATGCATGTACAGCTCTCATTAGGATGTACACAGCCCAAGTGGAGGAGGACCCTTCAGCCGTCTTCTCCCCTGCTATGTTCTCAGTCCCAGGAGAACACTTGGCACATAGTAGGTGCTCAAAAACGTATTGAGTTATCAAATAATTCTTTCCAAAAGAGTGGAGGGCGGTGCACAGGAAACATAATATAATTTACTGCTCTCAAAAAACTGCTGAAATTTTTCAAAGAAAGAGCTCTCACTAAAAGCTGAAAACAAAGCAGCTCCAAGACAATAATTTTCTGGCAAAAATAAAAAATGAAGTCTTCAGAGCTATCTCTCAGTTTGCAGAAAAAACAGTTTCTAAAACTACTCCCTATATACATCATCTGAATCTTCTTTGTTTTGTTTTTCACCACTGACGTGTGGGTAAAATTTTTCAAATCCATAGGACAATGTTTCTAAACTAGTGTACAAGTATCACATACTTCAAGGAACTTTTAAAAATCCTTATTTTTCATAGTCCTTCAAAGCGGATTTTCACATGAAACCCTTACAAACACTTTGTAATAAGGATCATCTTAATTGGGAGCTTGGTGCAAGCCAGGATCTTTTCAGACATTCTTATTTAGACTTCTCATACTCTTAGGAGGAAGATACTATACCATAAACCTCATTTTCCAGATGGGGAAACCAAGTCTGGGAGAGATTAAGTAACTTTCTCAAGAGCTCATAGCTAATAAGTGGAAAGTGGGAATTCCAACCCAGACATTGGTTTCACAGCCCACTCTCTTGTCCAAAATACTCTCTTGCAGGACACTGACCAGCAAGGCAAGGTCACATAATCAATATTGCGTATCATTACTTCCATTTTATAGAATAATAAACCCAGGTCACAGAAGGGAAAGGGGTCACTCAAGGTCACAGAGCAAAAGTCAGCCCTCACCCAGGTCTCCAGACCCTAGTTCAAAAACTTTCTAGTAATAAAAGTCACCCAACGTCCTGGCTGGTGTGGCTCAGTGGATTGATCACAGGCTTGCAAACCAAAGGGTCACCAGTTCGAGTCTCAGTCAGGGCACATGCCTGGGTTACAGGCCAGGTCCCCAGTAGGGGGATCATGAGAGGCAACCACACATTGATGTTTCTCTCCCTTTCTTTCTCCTTTCCTTCCCTGTCTCTAAAAATAAATAAAATAAATTTCTTTTTTAAAAAAAGTCTCCCAACAATGGAATAGCTCCCATGATGGGGACATCATCCAATGAAGAAGACATCTGAGCACCAGATGGGGACAAGGGTTACGTGCACATGAGTGGAGGCATAGGGTAGAGTAGGAAAACGACCTGCCCAAGGCCACGCAGACAGTAAGTTCTTGCATTCTCCTCCTGGGGCCAACTTTTTACTACATCACCAGGACGCCTCCAATCTCTGGTGAAAGTCATCGGGTCACGTGCGTAGAATGCCTAAAACTATACCAAATGGTAGGATAAATTGTGTTGTGTGTGTTTATATATATCTGTGAACACAGTGAGGGGGAGTGGAAGATTTTTTGTGGCTTGATTTTTTTTGGGGGGGGTAATTATTTGATGGCTATTTTGGTAACATCTTTTGGAAATTAAGTCCAATTAGGAAACAGATGGCTCCGAAATATTGTCAAACATGTTGGACCATCAGCAAATCACTGACTTAATTATGTAAATGATTAAAATGTATATGCACACCTGATTGTCCAAAAGAGGTTGAAAAGACTGATTTCGGGGTTCTTTATGAGCCCGGGCAGAGAGTCAAGGCAAAAGTGCCTCATGTCCAAGTTGCTGCTTCAGTGCCTCCTCCACGTCCTGCCCCAGACGGGCATTTGGGAGGCAGATCCAACAATGAAATGACATGGAAAAAAGTCCTCTGACCATGCCAGGACTGTGAGGCTGGGCTGGTAAGGAGACCTCCATAAGGGAAGACACAAAGCCTTTGTTTCTAAGGATCTAAACCTGCTTTTCCCCCAAGAGAGTTGGAAGCCTCCCCACTGACCCAGACTCGGACTCCTTTTTTGAAATATACCATCAAACTCACCTGCTTTCAGCTACCTCCACCCTTTACCAAAAGAGCAAGTCATTATTAGGTCATCATAGTTAGGAGAACAGGTTGTGAGGAAAGACACGTGTTCAAGCATTTGGCTTTGTCACCTGGTTCAGTTTTACCATCTGTAAAATGGGGAGAACAACTCAAAAATGTCTGAAGTGCTTCCTATGCGCCCAGTTTTGCGCCATGCACTTTACATGCAGGGCCTTATTTACTGCTCACAATACCTCTATGCAATTGTCTCCATTTTACAGAAGGGGAAACTGAAGTTAAGAGTAAGCAAGCAACTTGCCAGTATTTGTTCAGATCATGTTTGCTTGTGTGTAATACCAACCCTGAGTAACAGTGACTTACATGCAAATGAACCTCATTTCTCTTTTCCCCATCTAGGCCACCCAGGATATTCTCCATGGCTCTGTGATCACCAAGTCTAGCGCTCTCTAGCTGGTCCTCCAAAATCTTCCACACACATTTTCTGCTCCACGGTCCAAGAAGGCTAATTCAGCTTCAGCCATGAGGTTCGCAGAATAGCACGCCCCCTCCCTTGGAGGACAAGTTCCAGCAGGTTGGCACACTACCTCAGCTCATTTCCCATTGGCCAAAATGTGGTCACATAGCCACACCTAGCATCAGAGGGTGTTGAGAAACTCACTCTTTCTTCCGCCGAAACCTGTGTCCAACTGTGGGAGCCAGCCTGCAAGATGACTTGCACGGACACTCAGCTCCTGATCCAGATGCACTTATGCAGTCCTGCCTTACACTGAACCAGGGCTGGTGTGACCAACAGACTACAGTACAAGTAATGGTGTATGCCTTCCAACACAGGGCACAAAGGCATTGCAGCTTCTGCCGTGTTCTCTCAGGCTACCTACGTTAGGGAAAGCTCACACCATGCCATGAAGACATCCCCACAGCCCTGTGGAGATGTCCACATGGAGAGGAACTAAACTTCAACCTACCAGCCATGTGTGTGAGCCAGCATGGAAACGTCAGGCCTGCAGAGAGAGTCAACCTTCAGATGGCTGCATATCGAATGGCTGTGGTAAACCCTGAGCCACAAACACACAGCCAAGCTGCTCCCAAGTTCCTGATGCACAGAAACCATGCAACTAATTAATAACTGTTGATTTTTTTAGCTACTAAGTTTTGGGGTGATTCATTACCCAGTGAGAGATAATGATTCACTAGTTAACACTTGGGAGTTCTATTATGGAGGAGGAAGGAAAGTACATGGGAGACAACTAACCATCTCTGCCCCACTGCACACACACCTAACTGTGAGCAGGGCAGAACCCAAACCCACGTCATCTGACTTAAGAGTCTGAATATTCCACCAGCTTCCTGGATACATGATGCCTTTCTCTGGATTCCTGTAGCATTTCTTTTTCTTAGCAAAGAATTTCATCTTAAATTGTAGGTTGCCTTGTCCTTTCTATGGAATTTTCATGCATGGTGATGTATTCTTCTTCCCATGTCTTAAAGGTTGCAGTATATGGCTTCTCTCTCTCCCTCTCTCTTTCCCTCTTTCTCTCCCTCTCTCTCTCCCTTCTCTCCTTCTTTGCCTCCTTCTGTCCTTCTTCCTTTCTTTTTTCCTTTCTTCCTTCCTCCCTCCTGCTTTTCTTCTTTCCCTCTTCCCTTCCTTCCTTGCTTCCATCCATCCATCCATCCATCCACCCCTCCACCTATTGCTAGGTCTCCTGACTAAGCCAGATCTGGCCTTTCATCTCACCTCAAGGTTTGGCTGAAGAGAGATCTTTCCCAAGTTCACGAGGTTAGCAGAGTTCTGTCTCTTGCAGGCTGCCAGCCAGAGACTGACCTCAGCTTTTGTTTTGTTTCATTTTGTTTTTTGCCATGTTGGTCCCTTCCTAGGGCACCTCGCAGCACAGTAACCTGCTCAATCTACGCAAACGAGTGAGAGAACAAGAGAGATATCAAAGTCTTTGTATCCTAATCTCAGGAGGAGAAATAGCCTGTCATTTTTGTTGTGTTCTATTCATTCGAAGCAAAGGACTAGGGCAGCCCACACTCAAGAGGAGGGAGTTATACAAAGGCAGGAAAGCCAGGAGGTGGGGACCCTTTCAGAAACCATCTTCGTTCCTTCCTTCAAATTCAGATTCATCCATTCATCCTTCAACCAACCTTTGTATCATTAGGGCTTAGGAATCCAAGCTTTAGAGCCAGGCAGCCTCAGAGTCCATCCAAAAGTTGTCACTTGCCAGCTTAGCTGAGTTACCTAATCCCTCCAAGTCTCTATTTCTTACCTGTGACATGGAAACAAGGACCCTCATGGGATTGCTGGATGATTTAATAAAATATGTAATCTAACACACAAATACCACATCTGAAACATTAAAGTGCTCAACAAGTGGCAGCTATTGCAATCAGCATGATCACAAGCCTCCCCTTTGAGTCCTAGTGGAAGAGCTACCACAGATCTGTGCATTACACTGGAGTTGACACCAATGCTCTAGTGTCCACAATTGCATCTGATGCTCCCTGTGAGTTCAGAAGGAGAGTGTTATCGCTTGTTTACAGCTGAGGAAACAGACTCAGAGAGGTGAAGTGATGAGTCCAGGGTCACACAGTGAGCTGATGCTGCTGGAACCTGAACTAGAACTCTATTTCCAACTCTAATCACTGGTTTCCTTTCTCCTACACGAACATTCACTCTTCAACAGCGTAACCTGGGTACAGGATCACGCTGACTAAAATCTCTTACTTTCTGGATCCTCTTCCCTCTGCAAGTTTCCCCAGCCCTCGGGGTGAATTGAGATGCCAAATGAAACCACAACCCTTGATAGAGACATGGAGCCTTGGGGGTTGCTGGAGCTTCTGACAAGCTGCCACCTTCCATATGGCCCTTCTCCCTTACATGGACATCTGTCCCAAGCTCCCAGACCTGTCCCAAGTCTAAAAACCCATTTCATTTCCTGGATGGGGCAAGGACAATATGAAGGATAACAAAAATAACATCCATTGACATCCTGCTCTTCCTTCTGCTCTTCCCTTTTTAAACTTGCTTACTACAGTTGAAGTTCACCCAACCAGATAACATTTTCTAGGATATGTGAATTCCAAGGGGACCATGGAGGATGCTCAAAAGTATACCGCTTAAAAGAACCTCAATAGTAAAAAAAATTTTCTAGCCAACAGAGCAATTTCAAAAAGAATGGGCTGTAGGAAGAACTCACCATAGGTATGTATGAAGTTTCAAAACTAAACTGTGTTGTCAAATTACCTGCTCAGATTACTTAAAATACATATTCTCAGGCCCAGTCACAGACCAATTGAATCAGAGTGTTTAACTACAGGGTATGTGAATCTGCACCTTTCACTGTCCCTGGTGAGCCTGGTGACCAGCCAAGCACAAGAATCATGAAGCTGATTGCCAAAAATTAAAGCATCAAATTAAAGCTGGACTGGATTAGTAGTTTTTTAACCAAACTGGTCCTTAGAGGCCCATGGTGGTGAGACTGGGGCTGGAGGAAGAGCGTGTTGATGGGAAGGAAAGTGGAGCACCTAGACTATACCTCCCAGCTTAATCAGAGCACCCTACTTTCATCATTTTCATTCACTTATAGTCCCACACCAGATGCATCTACACAAAAGGTGCTCTAGCTTAGAAAGCTTGAAAGCAGTTGAATTAGATGACCTTTAATTTATTTAATCAACAAATAGCGACTGAGGGTCTGCTACATGCCAACCTCTGTGCCAAATCAAAGCCAAGTCAGACATGGCCCCTCTTCCCTGGGAGCTCACAGATGAGTGGGGAGAGAGAGCAAGAGAGTCGTTCAGAGGCACCAAGATGTCTAAAGGAATGAGGGCACGGTATCAGTTGCATCCTGAAGGCTGTATAAGAACTTGCCAGTTGTAAGGGGAAAAAAGGAGAAAATGAAGGTAACAGCAAGTGCAAAGGTATAAAGGTCTGAAGGAATGGGGATGATTCAAGTATATTTTGAGTGGTTCAAGCTTAGGAAACATGAGAGTGGGGGGTAAGTAGGCTACAAGGTGGCAGAGTCTTTGGGCAGGACAGTCCTTACTGCCAATGAGGGGAGTGGGGGTGAATAAATGACATGGGGAATCACAATCTTTGGATTTGAAGAGGATGCCTATTGGCTCCCTAGAGCAGCAATTCTCAGCACGAAGTGATCCTCTCCCCAACAGAGGTACTCAGCAATGTCTACCAGGGGTGTCCAACCTTTTGGCATCTCTGGGCCACACTGGAAGGAGAAGAGTTGTCTTGGGCCACACAGTCAATACACAAACAGTAAGGAAAACTGATGAGCAAAGAAAAAAGTGTTAAGTAAATTAGTGATTTTGTGTTGGGCCGCATTCATAGCCACCCTGGGCCGCATGTGGCCTGTGGGCTGCAGGTTGGACACCCCGGTAGACATATTTAGTTCTAACAGTTGTGGGAAGGAGGGGGTGCTTCTGACATCTACTGTGTAGAGTTCACGGATGCTACTAAATGTCTTACAATGCACAAGACAGCCCCCACAATAAAGAATTATCTGGCTCAAAATGTCAGCAGTTCTGAGCTTGAGAAGCATGCCCTAGAGCTCTAGGAAAAGGCTCAATGTTTTTTGATCATGGCATTCAAGGTCACTGGTACAAGGACTCATGGGAGATGTTGCTACTAAAATAAGGAACTGTGAAGGGATTCAGTGACAATACTGCAGTCCACCATCATGGTGGGTCAAAGGCCTTGGGGATCACATACTGGAGTCCAAGTGGGTAACCTAAGGCTACACAGGGGCTATGATCTGTTTAGGGTCTCTGACCCAATTAGAAGAAAGGATCCAGGTTTCCCAGATCCAAAGCTAGATGTCCAAATCTCTGATCTCTACAGCCCAGATGGCTCCTTCTCCCTGCCTGGGCCTCACAAGGATTTTGCCTCCCTTTCCCACTCAAACTGTCACACTGGCTCCATCTGTGCTACACAAATCACTGTGAACTCTCCACCTCCACTCCCACCCAGGGGCTTGATGAACAAAGTATCTGCTTTACGACCCCACAGGAAAGCTGCAAGAAGACACTAGACGACCATCTGCCCGAACTAGAGCCTCAGGGCTGTGTGGTATGGGCTGGATGTGGCTCTGAGGTCAGACCTGAGCTCAAATCGAGCGCCCACCACTACAAGCAGCATGATGTTGGTTGGACTTTGCCCCTCTGAGCCTTAGTTTCCTCATCTGCACGGAGAAGTTGATCAGAGTCCCTGCCCCATGGGGTTTTGGAGATAATGCACAAAAAATGCACAAGGCATAGCAGTGGGAGCTGTCCAGTAGATGGGGTTTGTGATGACATCTGAAAAGATGACCACCCTCTTGGGACTAATAGCAGGTGCCACCGGATGCAATGTCTAGAGATACCTTACCCCTGCAGGATCCACCCTTCCTCTCACTATACAGGAGTGCATCTTCCAAAGTGGCCTCAGAGTGGAGGGGGGAAAGTTCTTTCTGAACTCTGCCTAATGGGCCCACTGCTATCCTGGAGATAAGTAATAACTTGCATTCTTAAGTTGAAAGAAGCTCCTGGAATTATTAATGTGAGCCTGTCTTCAACTAAATAAGCCAGCTCTACCTGGACCTGTTACATGTGTATTATACATGCCATACTCTGCCACCCCTCAGACACGGTCATTCTAGGCCTGAGTACCGTGGCTTGTGCAGACTGGGTCACGCCAGACCTTCTCCCCTGACTCAGCCTCTACCAAACAAACAAATACCAGAAGCTGGGCCCGACCCTGGTGCATTCCCCGTCAGCCTCCTCAGGGTCTCCCAAGACCAGCTGCAAAACTCTTTACCCCGCAGATGGCCATCAACTTTATGGCCCTTCTCTCCTCCTGATCCCCAATTTACCCTTTCTGGTGTGTCCCATAGTCACACAGATTAATAACACTCACACTCGGCATGTTTCCATCTGGCCCCAGAAGAAATGTTGCAAAGAAAAACCTTCTGCTCTGTTCTTCTCAATTCCAAGTTTATCCCATTAAGAAAATCAATTTATTAAGCATCAGCCACAAAGGTACTAGGTCTCTTGCCAGACATTAGGATACAGGAGTGAGCGGGTAGTCAAAGCCCCTTCCTCAGGGTGCTTGTTCCGGCTACAGCCAAGGGGGGAAGTGTGAAAAACAGACACCTCCAAGAGACCTGGAGGGAGCTCAAGTCCTGGGATTGCCATCCGGGTAAAGCTTCACAAAGTACCTTACAGGAATTAGGCCGGTGAATCAGACACAGAGGGCAAGTCAGAAGGAACAGCACATGCAAAGTCATGGAAGAAATTAGAGAAGGTTCAGGCTTCCTGAGTGGAGAGAGAGATAGAAGATGCGAGAGAGATGAGGCCAGAGAAGTAAGCAAGGACTAGATCATAAAAGGTCTCATGGAGGCTATTTCCTACATTCAGTGAGAAGTCACGTATTTGTATACACAAAATAACCATTCAATTTAATGTGTATTTATTTAATGCTTCCTATGTGTTCAAGTCTCCCCTAGGCACCATGGATGAGGAGTACATATGTAGCATAAAACATGACCATTGATTTCTCTGTGGGCAGGACAAAGATATTCTTTAAACCATTGGACTATGGTTTAAATGGGACCATTTCAGGACCCTGGAAAGGAGGAGACATATTTTGTCTTGTTTGGAGAGTTGGCATGATGCTTAGCTCAGAGTCATGCCCAGTAAGCAGTGGATGAATGAAAGCTAAGGTGTGGTCATCTAGCAAAGGCACCAGCACATGGGGGAAAAAAAAAAGCAGAGAAGTGGAAAAACCAAGCCAGAGAACCAGTGTTCAGAAAATCTTCCACAAGGAGACCAAACTGAAAGGATGGGCAGGAGGAAGGGGAGAGCATTGCAGGCTGTGGGAACTGCGTGTGCAAAGGTGCAGGGGCGAGAAGGGTCACGGGTGGCCTGAGTCAGGGAGACTGGCCAGACAGCAATGAAGGATTTGTTCTCAGGAGCTGTGAGGGGCATAGTTGGGTGGACAAGGTGGGTTTTCATGTGCGAGATTCCTGAAAGACAGAATGAGGACTAATGCTTGATCCACAACAGCCTGGGGAGTCTTTGCAGATGCTGGAGAAAGGAAGTATCCCGAGGAACACCTTGTTCAGGAGGCTGCAGGCTGTGGAAACACAGAGAGAAAGGCAGGGAAGGACCAGCAAGAAGCAGCTGTTGTCATCTAGGTTAAATGTCAAGGGAACAAAGACTAGGTCCTAATAGATGGGACTTATGTTAGGTACTGAGAAGGGGCAGGAAACTCACTGAAAAGGAACTAAAGACCAGATCAAAGACTCCTAGTGTCACACTAAGCATCCCCCACTCCAGCCCCCAAACCTCAGAAAGGACTAGTACCCAGTTGGATTGTTCATATTTCAGGACAATGAATGGGTCACATTCACCAGTGGATGGGGTAACTCTGCACTAAAAAGGTCCAGAGCAGATGTCTGCAAACCACAGTGAACAGTCCAAGTCCAACCCTCTGAGGGTAGTTTTTAAGTTTTTGAATGGCTGGGGAAAGAAAGAAAAAGAATAGCATTTTGTAACACATGAGATTTAAATTTCAGAGTCCATAAGTAAAGTCTTATGGGACCACAGCCACGCCCCTTTGACTAGCTGTGGTCTGGCAGCTCTCCAGCTCCGCGGCCCACTGAGCCTGAAGTGCGTCCCTGGTCCTGTAGAGAAAAATCGGCTCGCCCTCCTCTAGACCTTTCTGTCTGGAGCTCAGGGCTTGCCTCTTCATTTGTTTCCCCTTCTCCCATTTGGCCAGGCCCAGGTATGCAAACATCTCTGGGCTTAGAGGGAGCTCAACATACCAGGATTTAAATTTTACTTTCTCTTCACCATTGTTGACTGTACTACACCTCACCCAGACCCCTTGTAGGGGGAGTGGGTCTGGTTGGGACAGAGATGCACAGTGTCCACCATGCTCTGGGTCCAAGCCTCCCCACAAACCCTAACAAAGAGCTCTAGGAGAGGGTGTGGCCAAATGAGGTTCATCCATGGGGACTGAGCAAGACCTTACTGTCGCCCAGCTTAACAGTGACTTGAGAGGGATGAGAGTGGCCTGGGACTCAGCAGGGTAGAGGCTCTGCTCTACAAAGAATACGAACGCACGGATCCGAGCTGCCCTGGCATTCTGGACGGAGAGAGTGACCACCCTGGGAGGGGGGAGGGTCCGCCCTGGTCAGTGTGGCCTGGGAGGCCTGATGTCAGTTCGATTTTCACCGCAGCCCACCTCCATCAGAATGAGAAATCTTTTCTTTACACTCTTATTAAACCCTAATCTTAATCTTATTCATCATTATTAAGTCTTGAAATTGTCTGGAATATTTAAATAGGGCCAAACTAAGTCAGAGAAAAGGATTTAAAGGGATAGCTCCTATTCTCTTCAAAAAGCCCATCAAATAACCACCAGCGATTCAGCCCCCAGTGGGGACCAGGACTTTTCAGGGAGAGAATTTCAACAAGGGCACAGGGAGGGGCTGCCAAGTGCATCCTGCCCGGCTAATAATCGTCTTTCTTTCAAAGTCTCTTCAAAAACTTATCAAGGAAAGGAAGAAGCATAAAGAAGATGAATTAAGAGCTTAAATGTCCCTGGGACCTGGAGGGGCATTAAAAGAGAATAGTTCGATAGGCCTCCCCACTTTTGGGCCCCAAAGCAATGCTCATTAAATAACTCTACTGCCTTGGTCTCTGTTGCTGAGGCACTAACTTCCAGCAGCCCCGAGAGGTCAGATGGCCTGGCCCAGCTGTTACATCCTGACCCACGGCAGGAGGCCAGCAGGGCTTCTCGGACTATGTTCCAAGGAAGAAATAATGGCCCTTTCATACTTTTTCCGAAGTGAGAAATTTAATTTGAGGAGATGGCTCCCACCGTCACTGCCCTCGCCACCGTACAGAGAAGGAGTGAGCGTGAACTCATCAGCACGGAGGCTGCGCCTCGGCACTGGAGGATGCACACTGTGCACCCACCTGGGCCCGCTGACTCCCCGCGGGAGCCCCGAGGCGAGGGTCTCTCAGTCTCCATCCTACAGATGAGGCATTTCACGGGCAGGAGGACACCTTAACCACAGTCAGCCCACCTCGGACTCGGGCCTCTGACTGCACAGCCCTTGTCTTTTCCTTCCCTGCCCCACTGGTTTGCCCCACCACCACCCCACGGCCCCTCAGCGTGAGGATGACATTGGAGGGGTGACGGATTCGGTATAGGAAAGGGATTCTATAACAAGGGACATTCTAGTTTATCATCATTATTAGGTTTGAACCCTGGGTGTTAAAACAATCTATTTAACCTTAACTCTCACTAATGTATATATTAGGTGGGGGAACCTATATGCCATCATAAAAACGTGGGGAATTAAAACCTGCTGACATAAAATCAAATCGCCCGGCCATAAAAGGTGTCACTTTTATGTGATTATCTTGCCAATATCTTCGTGTTGCTAAACTAAATCAAACTACAATTTCCCCCACATGCCCTGAATTTAATGGGAACCATTAATGGGTGTGATTCCTTATAGATCTCCTTGTAATGGAAACATGGCCTCTTATGCCCTGGCCGATTAAAGTGAAGCCACTGGGCTGTCATTTGTTGTGTTGCTTTGAGAATACTGAGCAGTGGCTCTGCTTGAAACAACAGAGACGTGGACTTGCATTCAAGGCCTTTCTAAAATATCGAGGACCCACATACCTTTCCAGAACACTCTTCCTCTGCTCCCATGAATAGTCTTTCAGAGCTCCCAAGAGTATCAGAAGTGAAACGGAGTTTTCCGACCATCGAGTCCACTCTGGTGAGTAGAACTGGAATCAGATGCCGGTGCTGATCGGCATCTTGGAGCACTGGGTCGAGAAGGGCTCTGAGGCCAGCCCCAGGCGCACTGAGTAAAGAACGCCGTGACTGACAGGCCGACACTGCCTGCCACGGCCTCGGTGGGTGGAGTGGGGGCACGAATGCCATAACTATGCCTCTGTGTTTTAACGCAGCCCCTTCATTTTACAGATGCAGAAACTGAGGCCCACAGAGGGCAAGACAGTTTTACAGCCACACAGGGCACAAGCAAGAGAGTCAGGACCAGATTGCCTTGCTCCTCACCCCCAGCCTGTGTTCCCTCCATGATGGAGAAACTCCGATGAAAGGGGATAAGGCACATTGGCAGGGTCGAGGGGCCAATGGTTTGGGGAAGGCAGAAGGCGACTCCAATCCCAGTAATAAAGAGGCAAACTCCCCTAAACTCCCAAAGATCCTTAATCCAATACCCTTAGTCCATTTTAAGAAGTGATTATCCCTTCATTCGTCTGTCCCAGTTTTTGTCTCCTTCCCTAAGCCAGGCTGGATTATGGTTCTACTGATCCCAAATCTTCCCCAAACAAGTTTACCAATAATTACTGAACTCTGGGGTCTTTTCCTGACTTTGAGTCTTTATCAGTGAGGGTCTGACACCCCTTCTCTGACTCTTATCCATCGGGAATTGTTGATTGTTGGCATTATCCCCTGACAGAATTCAAGGTGGAGTGAGACAGAACGGAGGCAACAGCTGAAATCATTAGCCCCTCCATGGACACATTCATCCTCCTCCCAACGTCTGCAAACCCTCCCTGAATCCCCACCACCTCCACCACAAAGCCCCCAGGTCTTCCCATGGCCCTTAGCAACTGTCATAGTCTGCCAGCCAACCCGTCCAGCCTCAGCCTTTCCCAGTCACTCTCAAGCACACACCAGCCTAGAGTGGGAAGGGCAGAGGGCACTGAGGCGCCAACTCCCACGTTACCAATGGACCTTTAGTAAAGGACATCTTTCCTTCTTTGCCCAGACGTTACTTCAGAAAGAGTGCCGAGTGTGACTAGCAATGACTTCCCTACATGGGACGGTGGGTGGCACCAGGATGAAAAGGCAGCTCTGGTTGTAATTCTTACTTCAGTCACAGTATCATCAGCTACTTGGTGACCAAATCCTGCACACCCCTGCTTCGGTGCCTTGGGTTATATGCATAGTTTCCTATGCACCAAGTCCACCTAGAGGCCCTAACTTAATCTTCAAACCCTGGCTCCAGAGTCACCATCTTTGAGAAGCTGTCCCAACTCTCCAGACTGAATGAATCCCACAATGAAATGCATTGATCATGATTCCAGGAGTGTATAGGAAGGTTAAGGGCACAGATTCTGGAGACGGATGGCCCGCATGCAAATCCCTCTGCTGCTACTCAGCAGCTGTGTGATCCTGAGCAAGGAACTCAGCCTCTCTGTGTCCCCATTTCCTTACCTTCAACGTTGAAATACCACCCATCTCACAGGACTGTCGTAAAGACAAAAAGAGTTTACGTGCTCAAAGTGCAGCATGTTCTGTGAGGCCCAGACTGAGAGCTCAGCGAGTGTTACCATCCAGCACTTGAAATTTTGTCACTTTATAACAAAGTGTCTACCTGTCTTCTGCACTGAACTGCAAGTTTACTGAGCTTGGGGATTTGATTGCAGTCATCTTTGAACTCCCTGCCCTCCTAATACAGTGTTAGTTACATAGGTGCTCGTGCATATTTAATAGGTGACTAAATGAATGAATAAATCTGTTTCAAGGCTTCTAAGTCAGAAGGGAGAGTCAGCTTCCAGAGGGAGCTAAGCTGGTGGCTTATCCCAGTTCAGGAGGACTCGAGTGAAGTGTTCATGGATATCACAGTGAGTCAGAGGAAACCCTACATCACAGTGACAGCCAGACTCATATTTACCTTGCACTACTCTAATAACCTCTCACTAATGCAAAAAATTAAAATTCCTTCCTCTCTTGATGCGATCTCTGAGTGGCAAACGCTAATGGGTTTTTTCTCCTTCTCCTTGAGTTTCTAATGAAGCAGCAGCCAACAAGACTGTTTTATGTGCCTATCTGTCTGCACTAATGGTGTCAGCAGAGATGGGCACACCTTCCCGAAGAGTGTTTGCTTGGGAGCTCGTGCGAGACAGCACAGGCAAGGCACGCCCACAAGGCATTGACTTTTTACTATGATCATGGGATAAGAGTTTATGTCACTATCATCTGTAAACCCACAGGTTCGTTTTTGGATTGCATGTGATGCTTATCAGCAATGCTCCTAGTAATTCATTTGTTCATTCGCCCATTCAACAAATAGGTACTGCAAATCTGCCGTGTGGCCAGAACGACCATGTCACACGTTCCAGGGCCATTATTCACATCACAGTCTATGGAATGGTTGAGCACCACTTGGGGACTGAACCTCCACACGCAGTAGCCCTACAAGGGACAGTGTTGCACATGCAGAAGTGAGTAAGATGCAGGCTCCTTCTTTTGGGAGGCTCATAGTCAAGTAGGAGAGTAATACTTGTAAGTGGATAAATTACCAGTCCTGCAGCAGGAGTAAAATAGCTCATTCAGGGCAGACAGGCATTCCAAAGGCATGCTTGGCTGAATCTGGGAGGGTCAGGGAAGACTTCTTAAAGGTAATGAGATCTGATTTGAGTTTTGAAATATGCATTGGAGTCTATTAGGCAAATCTGGACAGGAGAGTTGGGGGTGCGGATTGCGCAATTCCAAGAGGAGAAAGGAACATGGACAAAGGTATTAGATGTGGAAGAACATGGTTTTTTATGGTGCAATAAGTCATTAATGCATTATTATTACTCATGTTGAAGCTGTGGGGGTGTGGGGAAATGAAGGACCTTGAATGCTGTGGCAAGAAACTAAGACTTTACAGTGGCTGATATGGGGCCACAATGATGTGGGAAGTGGAAATGAGACCCATCACATTCACATGGATGACAAGGATCTCTTGGAAGTATGTGTCCAGTTTTTCAAACTGTTTTGCACTGATTATCTCATTTTAGCTCTGCTGTGACTTAGGAGTAAACTGAACATGACCCCATTTCCTGGAATGGGACAACAGCAGACCCTAACATGACCCAGGATGCAACCCCTGCTGTCATGCAGGTGTAGGGGACCCAGCATTGCCCGTCCAGTCTGGTAGACGGACATAATGTCCTACTGGCAGACTGGCAAATAGATGGCGACCCAAACTGGCCAGCAGTTGATTTTCACATTTGCTCGTGGACGGCTGTCTGTGCACACAGGACGCAGACCTGGGAAAGGCGGCCTGGCACCACTCAGTCTAGGCAAGTGGTCAGCATCAAGGAGCCCTTTTGCTACTTATTGTGTTCCAAAACATTTCTCTTTGTCCTCCCTTTCAAAATCTTCTTTGCCACTTACTTTCACTACCTTGGCTCTTCTATCTTCCCAGAAGATAGTAAGTCTCTTCAAAGCAAGGGCCACATTTATCATGTTGACCATCATGTCCTAGTTGCCTGACATATGGTGACTGCTCACGAGACATCTGACTCATGTGGAAGACTGAGTGACAGTCCCCCAAAGAATGAATGATGGCCCCCAAACCCCAGAACCTGTGACTGTCACCTGACATAAAAAGAGGGGGCTTTGCAGATATGACTAAGTTAAGGGTCTTGAGATTATTCAGGATTATCCAGGTAAACCCAGTGTGATCACATGCCCTTGTAAGAGAAGAGCAGGAGAACCAGAATTAGAAAAGGAAATGGGGCAGTGGAAGTGGAGGTTAGTTGGCCGCACTTTGAAGATGCAGGAGGGGCCATGGGCCACAGAATGCAGGTGACCTCTAGAAACTCGGAAGACTAGGAAGCAGATCCTCCCTCAGAGCCTCCAGAAGGCTCGTGGTTCTACCAGCATCTTAATCTCAGCCCAAAGGACCCATGTCAGACTTCTAACCTCCAGCGCTGGAAAAGGACAAGTTTTGTTGTTTTCAGACATACAGTCTGTGATGGTTGGCTGCAACGGCCATAAGAAATTAATACAGTGAGTGGTTAAGGGCTATTCTCAGTTTGGTGATAGGGAAAATCGTGCGGACAGCAGGATTTAGAACCAGGTTCCAGACCTAAAGGAATATGAAGAGTGTGATACAAAAGCTAACCTTTATGGTTTGGAGCGTCCTTTTACGTACGTTACTCAGGGAATGTCAAGCTTAAAGATATCTGCCATGCATACAGTGAGGGGTGTCCAAGACCTGCCGAGACCATGTCCACTGGGGCAAGTGCCATGGAATCCGGAGCCGCAGCAGATGGACGGCCCGCCTCCCGCTTTAAACCACACTGCGGCACGACGCACAGTTAGCTCTCTGGCGGGGCCAGGCTTCGCACTCAGAGGAGAGACCTCCAACCACTTTGTTCTGAATTTCAACAACTTGAAATGAGACCGACCCTCTTCCGATTTCCCAGCGCACAGCCCAGCACTGTCATCAACAGGCACAATGCTGTGCCGTGGGTCTCTAGGACTCCCTCGCCTGGTGCAGCTGAAATCCCGTCCCCATCGACTAGCAGCTCCCCCTCCCTCCTCGCCCCAGCCCCAGAGAACCCCCATTCCACCCTCTGCTTCGGTGAGTTTGACTCGTCCAGACACCTCGTACAAGTGGAATCATGTAGCAGTTGTCCTCCTATGACTGGTTTATTTCTTTTAGCATAACATCCACAAGATTCATTCACATTGTCGCATATTGCAAAAGCTCATTCTTTTAAGGCTGGATAATATTCCACCGTATGGACAAGTCACATTTTTTATCTGTTCATCCATTGGTGTACATTTACATTGTTTGCACAACTTGGCTACTGCGATTAGTGCCACAATGAACTTGAGAATGCTCATACCTCTTTAACCTTAACTCTTTTGGATAAATAGCCAGAAGTGGGATCGCAGGGTCATAAGGTAGTTCTGTTTTAATTTTTTGAGGATCCTCCACTGTTTTCCACAGCTGCACCATTTTGCATTCCCGCCAACAGTATACAAAGGTTCCAGTTTCTCCACATCCTTGTCAATGCTTACTGTATTGTTTTGTTTTATGTTTGTTTTTGTTTTTTTGTTTATTGCTTTGAAAGAGAATGGGAGAGAGACAGACAAACAGACATTGATTTGTTGTTCCACTTATTGATGCATTCATTTGCTGATTCTTGTGTGTGCCCTGACAGGGGATCAGACCCACAACCTTGTTGTATGGGGATGACACTCTAACCAACTTAGCTACCCGGCCAGGGCTGGTTTTGTTTTGATAGTAGCCATCCTATCCAGTGTGAAATGATATCTCATTGTGGTTTAGATTTCCATGTTTCTGTTGGGTCTTGAAGTTCAGTGATTAAGGGAGTACAGTCTGTCTGCTGGTATAAATGGGCTGGGACACATTAGCCAGTTCTGTATCTGTGGCTGGAGGGAGCACCAGTCCCTCCCGTGTTATGGCTGGGAGTCCCCTGTGGTTCACCTGAACTGATTGATTAGGCACTGAGCTATAACTGGTTTCCAGGGAGCTGTGCCAACTCTTCTTTGGAAAGACCAGCCTGTGAGGGATCCGCCTTGGACAAGTTCACACTTACCTCTCAAGCAAGAAGGCTAGTGCTAGGGGATCGCCCACTACAACACTACTCTGGGTGTATCAGGAGACAAGATATGTCAGTATCTCCCAAGGCACTTGCAGAAAAATCCTATTCCAGAGCTGCACTTTAGTCCTGCTAAACAAGAATTGCTGGGAGTGATACCTAGGAATACGCAAATGTCTATCATTCAAAATTAGAGTCATCCGGTGGGGAAACGGAGGCCCATGGAGTGGAAGGACATTTCACAAGATCACAGAAGGTCACTGACAGAATATTTGGCCCCCGACCTCAGGAATCCAACACTATAATTCAGGAAGGTCGGCCACATTCACGTGAAAATGAAATACTAGCAAATGTGAGGAGTGCTCAGCAGTTCCCTGAGAACACTGACACTCACTATTCCATGCAATCATCACCACGCAATTTTCTCCTGATGAAAAAGTGAGATGAAGTAATGACAGGCGGTCAGATTCCAAACCCAGGGATCTTTTATTTATAGAGAAGATCTAAGAGGAAACATTCAGTCAAATGCAAGTTATCATGCGACCAGCTACTAGTGTAGTCGGTGGCTCTGGGTGGCAGGAAGGTGCCAGGGAGGGAGGGGTAACTTAGAGAAGGCATCTTAGCAAAGAAGAATTTTTGAACCAGGTCTTGAAAGAAGTTTTCAGCTGGCTAAGAGGAGTCATAGATTTCAGGGTCTTTGCCATAATGAATTCTCAAAAGAGTGACACTGCGGTATTAAAAACATGATTGTAATGTTTCCGGGGGAAAAATGAACAGTCTAATCCTGCAGAGGATGGATATCGGTGACGCTGACTTATATGCACACCGCCGAGCTTCCCTAATCAGCTTTTCCTCTTAGTGCAGCTCAGGGTGAAGGCTGAGGGCTGAAAATAGTCCACTCCAAACTCTTGATTGCAAAGTGTTTCGAGAGGGAAGACGTGGGTGACAGACTAATAAAACACAGGAACAGCTTGCATTTGTGTTTTCCCACAAAGTCTCTTCCCCCCAAACTTCCCAACAACCCTTGCAGAACCCCCCAGGGCTCCAGCTCCTCCAGCCTCACCAGTCAGGTCATTCCGTGGCGGTTTTGCTGAGCACCTACTAGGTGCCAGCCATTGTGATCGCCACAAACATCATCTCGCTTAATTCTCACCCAAGCCTGTGAGGTAGGTTTACACTCGGAAAACCTGGGATACGAACTAAGGATTAAAAGTAACAGACTCAGTCTACATATCTTGGGTGCCTACCCTGTGCTTTCACATAGACTCAAGTGATTTCACCCTCATAGAAAGTCCCGTTCGTTAGGTAGGTGGCACTAAACTTCAGTTCAGTCCACGTGGTTTAGACGTGATAGAAATGTATTTGAACCAGATCTATTTGACTTAAAAAGCGATGTTTTTTCTACCACCTATGCTGCCTTTGGTAGATTTCCCAATCTTGGAGGAGGAGAAGAGTTCATGGTCAATAATCACCTTTACTGTACGATAATTACAATAGGTGACAAGCTGTAACAAAGGTATCTGCAGAGCGGGTAGCCGCTCGGAAGGAGGAGAAACAGCCCTGCTGCCGTTTTTGCCACATGGTCTCTGCACGTGCTGTTCCCTAGGAGCACAAATATCCCCTCCAACAGTCCTTTCCTGACCCCACCATCTATGCTGCTTGTGCGTTTTTCTCTACTGTTGTACCCTGTCTAGTTTTGTTGTTTTTTACAGTGCTGTTTGCAACTTGCAGCCAATAAGTAACTTACTGTCTTTCTGCAGCAGCTGCATGAGAACTCCACGGGGACAAGAATGTGCCTGTCCCAGTCATGACCATGTCCTCAGTGCTGACACCGGGAGATGTTTGATAACTGCTGAGCAAAGCAAGGAATAAATGAGTGAATCAATGAATGAATGATAACTTTGCTGGCTTAGTCTTCAGAGCCGTACTGCACATTGTCATCCCCCTTTCAAAGCGAATAAACCAAAGCTGCTGAGACCGTAACAGCACAACAGGGGGGAGGGCAGAGGGAGAGTCAACCTGGTTGCTCTGGACCTAACTCCAACGCACATCTCATTGAATCAAACCACACCGACTGTAGTTTACAGACTCTGGAGACTGTGGGCACACCGATGACTAACTGGAAACCTGGAGAAGGGAAAAGGCCAAGGGACCAAAAGGAACAGAAAGAGGGGCTGAGACCACACCCTGATTCATGATAATAAATCATAATATTAACTAATATCTACTGTCTGCCTACAGCTTTGCCTGTGTAACAGAAGAGAAGATTTTACACCCCAAGATTCCACAGATGTAAGGACACTGCATTTGGGATGAATCCTCAAATGCAGCGCCTGCACCAGAAATAAAAGTTGCCTGCTACACAGCTGTGCATAAGACAGAGGGAGAAGGGAAGGGAAGGGCCAGGTGTGGAAAAGGTACCACATTCTGTGATGTGATCCTTCCCCTGGACTCCCCTGGCCTTACTGACCTTACAGCATATTCAATACATGTGTATTTCTCATAAAACCCTGTGAAAAAGCAAAAGCAAACTCAACAGGGAACTAGGAGTCCAAGAATCAGAGCAGCCAGAGAAAGTAAGTCTACTTTTCAAACTAAAACTAAAAGCAAACGCCACTGTATGAAAGTAAGCATACTAGGCCACCAGTGCATCGGGCTTGGAGATGCCCTACCGGGATCTCCCTCCAGCGAAGGGTGTGTTGTCCCAGTGACTGGGACAGCCTGCAGCGGTCAGACCCTGCAGGGACTGCCCCTCTGCACAGCCTCCTTGTCCAAGGCCATGCCCTGCCTGGCCATCCCCATCCAGTGACTGACGGCTGGAGTAAGGAGGATAGAGGCCAAGCCACTCGGGCCCTAGTGGGAAATCTCTGAGAGCTCTTTCAGCTGCAGAGCTTGCCGTGGGGTCAGCTGAGGTTGTCACTGGGGCCACTTCACAGCTCAGCTCCTCTCTAGCCAATCCTGCTTCTTCCCAGTGCTGTTGACCTTGAGGGCGCTCCCTGTCACACATCCTGCATGCTAAACTCTGTCTCAGAATCTGCTTCCCAGAGAACTTGACCTCCAGCACCCAGAAGACCTTTGGACTTTCACTGGCTGTGAGACTGGTGAGACTTTAGGCAAATTATAACTGTACCTCTCAATGTTTATAACTACGAAGGGGGCATTAAGTCCCCATGCTGCAGATGGGGAAGCTGAGACTTTGGTTATCTCGTTCACCTGTAGTGACCATGTGGACAACATTGGCGCCACGAATCGATGTTAGATCTGACCACGTACTAGCCACCCCAATCAACAATGATAATAAAAGAGCCTTCTGTGTTCTCTTTCCCATCAAACCTAGCCTACGATGCTCCCCCCCTCCTTCCCACAGCACATGATTTTCTGTGTGTGTTTTGCTTTGTTTCTTCCATTTCCTGTGGCTCTCATTACATCCTGCCTCCCATCAGGGATACTTATTCTCAGTCTGTGTCCTGTAATGAACCATGTTCTTTTTGAGGATAAGAGCTACGTTTGATTCATCTCTATATGCCTACAGATAAAAATAAGCCTAAATAAATGTGAACTGAATTAAAGTTATTCTACATTGATTTATCCCTAATTGTGGAATGAAAGCCTTTGTTCTCATATAAAAGCATCAAGGGGGCAGGAAGTTGTTTTTGTGGGGGAGGGGGTTATGGGATGCCCTGCTGACACTTTTGAAATCAGCCCAATTGTGCCCTTGCCCGTGGCTGTAAAAACCAGGAGGGTGAAGACAATAAGTGCATTTTTTAGGCCTCTGAAAATTAAGACCCAAAGGGGATAAAAAAAAAAACCAAAGAGACAAAAGCAAATATTAGTTAGGAATTTGACAACAAAAATCTGAATTAACAAATTAAATGGAGGAAGAGAAATTAAATGGCATAGGAGTTCCTACCAATAGATTCCAGAGCCGTAAAACGACATCTCTCGCTCTTGTTCCTCTGCAAACAATTCCAAGTGTAAATGTATTTTTGGCACAAATGGCTCTGTCCTAAGATTCTTGATTATAATTATAATAATGGGTTTCTGAAAGCCTGCAAGTGGTTCTGGGAATGATAATAAGGGTTGAGAAAAGACATGTTGTTTATGTAGTGAGTGTTTGTGGAATATTAAATGAGGGTGGGAAGAAAACCTCATGCTATACTTCCCACAAACTCCAAAATATACAATTATACCCAAGCAGCCCATCACTGCCTCCCTCTCCTCCAGGCACACACACTCCATCAATTCTATTACCCTGCAAATCGGGGACCATGCAGAGCAGGAAAAGCAAGCATCCTTCCTGTTCTCCTTGTAGAGCTGCTCATCTCTTAGGAAAACTCCCAGCTTTTTCATTGGACAGAGGCGCAGCCTCAGTCTAAGAGATGCTGGTCCTTCCCTCAGCTACTGTTAGTCCTGGTCCTGGCAGGTTATTCCAAGTCCCTGGGCCTCCTGCCTGCAGCCACACTGAGAAAATCTCACAACCCTGATGTGGATTCTTTGTGTAACAACCAAAGTGCTTGCTCTTACTCTGTAAGCTCCTCGAGACCATGAAACCTGTCTGATCTGTTGGTGCTGGTGGCGGCGTTTAATTGCAGTTAAGACACACATGACATAACATTTAGTATTTTAACCATTTAAAGTGTACAATCCAATGGCATTAAGTGCATGCACAGTGTTGAGCACCGATCTCCACTCTCTAGCTCCAGAACCTTTTCATCACCCCGCAAAAACCCATACCCAACAAGCAGCCACTCTTCTTGTCTCCGCCCCCTGCAGACCCATTATTTTTTAACTGTCACAGTGTCCACTCCGGTCTTGTACATAGTAGGTCCTGATTAATGTCTAAAATCTAACAACTGCCTATTTAATCAATCATTAGTATCTTCTCTGCCTACTTCAGTGATTATTACTCTCAGATGCTTACTCTAAATTGTTTTATATAATAGTGAGGATCCCAATAACTGCCATTTATTGTCTATTGTGTAGAAGATTATTTTAACTAAGTGAAACCATACAATATTTGCCCTTTTGTGTCTGGCTTCTTTCACTTAGCAAAATGTCTTCACTGGTCATACATGTTGTAGTGTATGTCAGAATTTCGTGGCTATTTATGAGGGAATAACAAGGTGTGCATGTATCACATTTCCCTCATGCATTCATCCACCAATGGGCACCTGGACTGTTGCCCTCTTTTGCCTCTTACGGTGAATGAATGCTGCTGCAGACATTAGTGTCCAGGTTCTGGGGGGACATCTGTTTCCCACCGTGGCTGCATGATTTTACATCCCCACCAGTCGTGCTCAGGGTTCTAATTTCTCCACACGCTCACCAACACGTACATCTGGGGCTCGTTTGTTAGGGCCGTCCTAGGAGATGGGCAGTGCTATCTCACTGTGGTTGGGATTTGCGTTTCCCTAACGAGTAATCATGTTGGACATCCTTTCATATGCTTATTGGCTACCTGTTTATCTTCTTTGAAGAAATGTCTGCTCAAGTCTTTTGCCACTTAATTTTTTTTGTCTTTTTGTTGTTGAGTTTTAGGATTTCTTTATATGGGGGGTAGGCAAAAGTAGGTTTACAGTTGTGAGTACAGGAAAAACAGAGGTGACGAGACTCAGTCAAGGTCGCTTTTATTTTGTAGTATTATTTATTGATTATTGCATTATATTCCATATGAACTGTAAACCTGCTTTTGGCCTCCCCTGTATTTTCTGAACGTTAATCAGAAATATGATTTGCAACTATCTTCTCCCATCCCCTTGTGAAAAATACTGGCAGCTAGCTTATCCACAATCTTATCTACAGTGCACAGAACCATTTCATTACTCTACCTCATGTGAGCTTTGTGACCACATGGGTGAGCAAGTTTGCCCCGATTCCACAGCCGAGAGATCAAGATTCACAAAGGTGACGTGACGCAGTCAAGGTCGCCTAGCTGGGAAGAGACTCTGGAACTCACAAGCTTCTCAGTCTACTGCATGGGTTTCTCCTGGCAGGCAGGGGTTGGTTCTGGGTCACTGGAAACTCAGCTCACCCAGGACCCTGCTGCCCACTGTATGGGACATTCAGATGCCTCGCCTTTGGAAGCCCGTTCTGATTGGAGGAAGCTCTGGGGAGAAAACTCACCACAGTGAGGTCTTGGGGCACAAGGTGCCATCTCCCTCACTCCCACAGGAACCCTTCTGTCAGTCACTCCCACTTCCTTTGTCATCTAAACCCTGCCCCTTGGAGGCATTGCATTTTTCCTTAGCAACCTCTTCTCTCACTCACACCATTTCTGTCCATTAACGGCACAAAGCTGCAAATATTGCACTAACGGGCTTTATGTTCCAAAATCGGCTCCAAATCAGCACCATGGTATGATTACAGAGCAACCAGTTATGAGTCATACCCAAGCCATACTTTCTCACACACGCTTTATGCCAAGCAGTAGGCGAGAATAAATGCACATCAGTCGATCATAACACCACTTCTGAGCACTTAATAGATACATGCACCATGCTAAGCACTTCCTATTTGATATCTCATTTATTCTTCTTTTCGCCTGTGTCATCACCCACAGGTGACGGTCAGTTTTCTGACGGCAAGACTGGAGGCTGGATCTGCTCAGAATCTGACGTAGAGTAAGCGCTCATTGTAAGGATATGTAGCCAGTCCTTGAATAACATCATCTCACTCAATGCCATTTATTTACAACATAGATGAGATGCCTTGGAAACTAAACTCCGACTTATATCAATTAGCTTATGATGAAATAGATTTCATTATACATCAGTTCACTCAGAGTCCCCAAACCTTGCAATGGCATTAAGTTGAGGACTTAACTGTCTTCCAGCACAGCTGACATTCAGTAAACACCTATTAATGCCCCAGGATTTCTTAACCAACTCATTGGCAGCCCCACAGGCCTTGAGATGAGTGTAACTAACTATTTTAGTTATCCAGAAGAAACCAGCCCCTAAAAGATTTAATAACTTACCAAGGTTCCCCCAGCTGGTAAGTAAAAAAGCCAAATACTACCCACATCCTCAGGCTCTGAAAGCAGAGTTCTTTCCAGTACACCATGAATGAATGAAATTTTTTTTAAAGCGTAGAGTCTAGTTTGCAACCTCAAAGTGCTTCCCTCTGGTTAATAAATCAGACTAACACTCCAGGAGAGAGTAATTGAGTCTATAGTGACAAGCAAAAATGCCTGCTGCCGGGGGTCACAGCAAGGAAAGTAAGTCTGGTGGGTGGAAAAGTTTTATGGAGGAAATGGAGACTGACTCAGGTTTCAAAGGTCCGGTAGGGTTTCAGTGGTGAGCTGGGCGCAGGGAGAGTGCACGGGTAAAGATGCAGAGGCAGGAATGGCCAGGCGTGCACAGAAGTGCAGGAAGCAGCCGAACAGGGGATAGGATTGCACTCCTGGGGGATAAGATTGCAGGGACCATGAAGGTCAGTGGACAGGAAGACGACACTGCAGGCTCCTGAGCTAAGCAAAACCATGATAAAAAGTACGTTTGAAAAGAAGACTCTATACAAAAATGCAGGAGGACTTTGTAGAGGGGAACCCCAGCCCTTGCCATGGCCTTGATACCTACTAGACACTTAATAAATGTGTAACTGGATGAAAAAATAAGCAAATAAACAAATGAATGAGGAAATGATAGAAACTGGGGTAACGCTGGCTACTAGGAGCTGTGAGACCTGGGTTTAGTGACACTGGGAAAGAATTGGCAGGACGTAGGACAACCGGATGAAGCAGGTAGTGAAAAAAAGACCATCACGAAACCTTCCTCCTTTCTCCTCACGCTTTTTGCTTCCCACCACCCTGCCCCCAGCCCAGGGCATCTGAATGAGTTCAGGCTTCTCTGGCAGGCAATGAAAACAGGGGCAAGTAGCATGAAGGACATCTCTCCTAAAGCAACGTGTTGATTAACAAAGAGGCTACATGCCAACGATACAGTTTGTTGTTACTTTCCTGCCAGGAAATCACGCAGGCTGTCTAGGTGTGCACTCCAGAAGGGTGTTATGGAACAATAACTCCATCAACAGCAGCTAAAATAGGGTGGGAGAGATACAGGCTCCCGACGACGTGAGAGTGTGAGCGGCAGCCCTCTGATGAACACGTTGTTGACTCATTTGCATTAAGAATCCTGCTGAACATGACCTTAGAGAGCAGCACGGAAGCTTCCTCTCTCCCCAGTTTGACTTTTTAGTGGTGCAAAAATTTAGTAATTCAGCAACTATCATGGACACAAAATCTGATACTGGCTTTCTAGTGATTATAGGTCTGCCTTCACTCACAGATTAAACAAGATAATGTTTAAAAGCACCTCGCACACACACGGGACACCCCAAACTGTAGGCCTGTTCGAGCTGGTTTTCCTTGCCCTTAACATGCAGACCAACTCTCGTTCTTCCCAGCTCCCACCTCCCATCTGTGAAACTGAGACGCTGTCCATGGAACCTAATCCAGAGATTGGGAAGCTGTCATCTGCGAATCAACTTCTCTGAGGCTGCCTACCTATAGTGTCATCTGAACATCCCCTCTTTCTCCCTCCATCCTTGCAGCTTTCCCAGGCATATATGTAAAGTGTCATCCAAGTGCCATCGCTGTGCCAGGACCGGGGAAGCAGCAGTTACCAAGGCAGGCAGGGCGCACGGCTGCCCTGGGTGAGTCCTCCCTCCGCCCCCCTTGCCTGCTGTTTGCTGTGTTCTGTCTGAGGCCTGCTCTTCCTCCAAGGACCTCCAGCCCCTGTAGCCTTCAGGTTGCTGACTTTGTCTAAGTCTGGAACGACAGAGTGGGAAGAGCACAGACCACTTAAGAGCTGTGACTCTGAGCAAGCCATTTCCCTTTGCTAGGTCTCAGTCTCCTTGTTCAACAGAGACAAAAATACTAAACATCTCAGTTACTGAACCAGGTGAAGGGAAAATGAGTGCCTGGTACAAGGTATGTACACAATAATTAGTTCCTATCAATATCAACTTCGTTTATAAAATCAGAATACCGGTAGCTTCCCCTTATTAAGATCGCAAAATTTCAAAAGTTGCCCGTTGTTCTTGGTATAATAATCTAAATCATTACAATGGCCTGCAAGTGCCTGTCTGCCTCTGCAGCATCAGCTCATGTCACACTTCCCCTCACTCCTTCAGTCCTGCCTGTCACGCTGACCGGTTTTCCGACACATCAGCTGTACGGTCATCAGTGCTGCTCAGCGAGTACTTCTGGTCCTCCTCCTTCACAGCAGCTTGCAAAGCTCCCAGTGACATAAGCTCCATCAGCCTAGATTCCTGAATGGGAATGACTTGAAACAGAGCTCTTACGCTAACTAATGATGGGTGTGTAGTACAAGTAAGAATTAAATCTTCATGATGTTTGGCTCCTAATCTCTGGGAGCTCCTTGTCACTGCAGCAAAAGCTACCCTAACCTAACTAATACACTAACCATTCTCCTTCCAGCCACAGGGTCTTTACTCAAGCCAGCCCCTCTGCCTAAAGCTTCTTCCCTCTCTATTTAATAACTCCTTCAGATCTTAAAACTCAAGCATTTCTTCTTCAGGGAAGTGTTCCCTAATCATGTCATTCTCCCCTATCAGAGGCTCTCATATTATCAAGTATCTCTTCTTTAAAGATCTTCTCAAAGTGGCAATTTTACCTTTATTTTTGATGATTTTATTAATTTTCATCCCTCCCACCAGACTGTAAATTCTACAGAAACAGGATCCAGATCTGTTACAGCGCATCATCTTATCCTCCATACATATCACAGTTCCTGGCCCATTGCAAGCCCTAAGTAAATATTTGTTGAATACTTGAATGGAAAAGGAAGGAAGGAAGGAAGGAAGGAAGGAAGGAAAGGAGGGAGGGAGGGAGGGAGGGAGGGAGGGAGGAAAGGAAAGGGAAAGTAAATGCCTGGGACAAATGTTTTTGGCCTTAGTTTCTGAGCTTGCCCCTTCTATAGTTAATGATATGGAGTAATCAGGACATTTTGTCTCCTTTATGTCATTTGCCCTTGAAAAAATGCAGAGAAGTTGCTAGAGTTCAGGCTGTGGTCAGAGCCTATGACCCACACAAGCCAGCCAACCTCTGCAGGTCCCTCAATTCCACTCCCTTGTGCCCAGGGGAACCCACAACAGAACTCAGCCCCCACATCTCCACCACAAGAGTCAGCCAAGGCCCTGGGTACTTCAGTGTCCCCAAGTGCTGCCCCCGGGCATTGATGCTAACACAATGGTCTTCGCCTCTGCATAAATCAGATTTACAGAGGACAGTGAATTTCAGAAGCCTGGGGGCACCTCGAGGGCCTCCTGGTTCAATGGAGCTCATTATGGAAATGAGCTAAATGCTGAGGATGGAGATAAGTGCAAACTGTTTACCAGCCCCTTCCACCAGAGACAGGCAGACCACACTAGTGGGAGCTCACTGGTGGCCTCACTCAGTCACTCAATGCTCTTTATCTGCTGCTGTGACTAATCTGCAGGGAGGGAGGTGCACATTTGCATGAGAGAGCTCTCCAAGGGGCTCCAGGTGCTTGGCGAAGGGGAACAGAGACAGGCTGGCCCAATCCCTACAAACCATCCAAGAAGCCGCCACTTCCTGCCTTCCAGGACAGATTTTAAAGACCAGCAGAGATAACAACAACATTCAAACTCATCACCACTGGGAAGAAAACACTTCGCAGCTTACAAGGTACCTCCACGTTCATTAACTTGTTGGAGCCTCACAATATTTTACCAGGTAGGCATACTGTTAATACCTCCATTTACCAGGTGCAGGGAGTGAAGCAGCCGGCTCCCAGTGTAATAGGTGAATTCTGTTTTTCTCTGCACAAATACAATGCATGTTCCACTTCACCAAAGCTCCTTAAATGGAGATTACTAGAATTCCATTAATGGGGTTCAGGGTATCCTTGGACTTCATGAACCTGCATGCAAATTGGATGTGTTCATGGATGGGGATTTTTTTCTGGGCAGTGAATTCAACATATTCACCACTCTCTCTCAGTGGTTAAATGTTAAGATGTTAAAAACCCCTGGAGGTACTGGATCCCCTGAGGGCATGAGGCATTTACCTATTGGTCCATGGAGGTCCATAGGTTGGACATCTTTGCCCATCCACCCATTTTTCCCCAAAGAAGAAATGTGTAAGTGGAGTGAGATTTGGTATCCAAGCTCCAAGTTTTCTGATTCCTCACCATTTCCCCGCCATGGTGGCCTGAGTGATGCCCACCTGGGAGCCCAGTCCCCTCGGGCCAGGCTGTTTCTGCTCTGGTCATAGCCACGACCGCCACGCCAGCACAAACCACAGGTGTCCACGACAATCTGCTAATCAGCCAGACCCCCGAGCTCCAGGCTTCCCCCTGTGCAGGGCGGGGCTGGGGGCAGGGGAGAGAGGTGAACTGTACAAGTACAGGGTCTGATTCTGTCTTCAACAGTCTGGATATTTTTTTTCATTAATGTTGACCTTTAAAGAAATAAAGAATTAAACACTATCTATTGTAATTACTGGGATTTTGGAGCTCCCTCACATTGCGCTCCTCAGGTGAGTGCCTCCTCCCTTGCCTCACCATAGTTGAGAGTCCAGAGGAGGCTGCAGCCCCACCAAAGTCCAGCCTGCATGGAGACCCCCAAGTTCACTATGCTCTCAGGTGCCTGAGTGTCACCAAAGCATCCCAGGACACCCCTAGGTCGGCCCTTCCATAAAGTTAAAGCACAGTGTATGGAGGAAAGTGCTTAGGTCTTGTGTAAGACTGGCAGGGGTTTGGACCCTGGCTCTCCTGTGAAACCTGGAGGGAAGTCACTTCACTTCTCTGAGTCCCTGTTTTCTTAACTGTGGGACAGAGATAACACAGAGATCCACTGTGGGCCAATCTTGATTTCCAGGCCAGGAAAACAATCCAGGCAGCAATCCGGAGTCTAAACAAGAACCAGGAGTGTCGGAAGGTCCCCACTGCTCTGCTTGAATTTAGAGAAGATGAACCAAGGGGATGAGTCAGGGTTTCTTACAAGAAGACCCAAAGCCTCCCTCTCGACCTGGGGGCTCTGGCATTGGAGAGCTACAGCCCTGGGTGTGAATCTTGGCACTCCCACTTACTTGAGACTGTGGACAAGTCTTTCAACCTCTCTGAGCTTTGCTGACTGTGTTTATAAATGAAAATAATGTCTCCAGTATAAAAACCGTTGTGGGAATAGAGCATGTTCAGAGCACATGTACCTGGCTGCATGTGCCTGCTCAGGCTGCTATAACAAAATACTACGCAGCCTGGGTGGTCTGAACATGGAAATTTCCCTCAGATCTGGATGCTCGAAGTCCAACCGAGATCAGGGTGCCAGCATGGTCATGGTCACGCCCATGGTCTCTGGTGAGATCTCTGGTGAGATCTCTCTCCCTGGCCTGCAGACGGCTGCCTTCTCCCTGTATCCTCACATGACAGGGAGAGAGTAAGCTCTCTGATGTCTCTCCTTACGAGGACACTACTGCCGTCTGATCAGGGCTCTACTCCGTGACCTCATGTACCCTTAACTACTTCCTTAGAGGCCCCGCCTCCAAAGACAGCCACACCAGAGGCCAGGGCTTCAGCATAGGAATTTTGGTAGGATGCAAACATTCAGTCCACAACACCAACATATAGTTACTATGCAAGTAAATTCAATAAAAATAACAAGCATTATTAAAGGTGAATAAATGGAGGCGAGGAGAAAAGCACGCCAGGAGCACACAGCACGTTGGCAGCAGAGCTAAAACCTGCCCCCAGGCCCCCAGGCTTAGTCCAGTGGACTGATGCCCCCGAGCTACTCCCCGCTATAACCCACAAGGTAAACCCAGGGACTGGAAGTGTTGGAGCAGCAGAAAAACTAGAGCCCAGTTCCTGAATTTGGTGGCACCAGGTGACTCCAGGGAACCTCAGCTCAAGACCTGGCTGTCGGCCCCTTCTGCCATCACGTGAGCCCCCCAGCCACGCTGAGACCCCTTCCCGGCCTGGAGGAAGGCACGGGACCACGGCCGGCACGGGAGGCCGGCTGCACGGCTGTGTGTGTACGTGAGCGAGCTGTGTGTCTGACCCAACACCGGTTATAAACTGCCTCTTACCAGGTCCTTTACAGCAGACGCCTGCATTTCCCAGAATAATCTCGCTCATTACGATGCCGGCAGACTTTTCAAGCCAGCTCATTTTTCTTCCCTTTGTCTCAAATTCCAATACCCTGCCCTTTTCATGAGATTTCCAAGAGAGCAGTTCACAGCGCCCATTTTGTGGGGAGAGAGGGGGGTGGAAATGTCCCCAGAGGGTGAGCTGTATCTCAGCCTTGGTTTAAAAAAAGAAAAAAAAAAAAGATGAAGCAAAGAGCTTTGTCTGCTAAATCTCCCCATTTTGGAATCAAGTGTTATTTAAAATTCAGGACAAATTCTAGGCTCTTTTGCTGACAAATTCCACACTAGTACAGAGGAGGTGAGAGGGAGATGAGAATGGCAATGTGTGAGGTGCCCTTTAAGAAAGAGTTGGTCATGAGCTGGCCATTAAGTGAGCACCTACTGTGTGCAGGATCCTGTGCTACGTGCTAGAGATACCATGGCAAACAAAACAGATACTGTGTCTCCCCTGGAGCCTAAAGTCTAGCGAAGGAGACAGGCACGATCGAGTAGCCACCCATATTTACAATTATAACCCGAAGCCCCTGCTCGAGAGGAAAAGTGTGTGGTCCTAGGAAAGCATATAATTAGGACCTGACCCAGTCGAGGGCAGGGGACACTCTGCAAAGATGTGACATTAATTTTGGAACCTGAAGGATGATGAATAGCAGTCAGCCAGGTGAGGAGGGGAGCAAAGTCTTCCAGGAAGAAGGAATAGGAAGAGCAAAGCTTTGGGGCCAGAGGAAGTGTCACTGTTCCTGGGCCCCCAGAGAGTGACAAGGAACAGGGGACAGGCCTGCTGATGCAGGCAGGGTGAGGTCACGCAGGGCCTTACAGCCAAGCCAAGGCTCTGGGTCTTTATCCTCAGAATAAGAGGGAGCTAATGAAGGGTTCTGAGGCGAAGAGTGATATGTAAGGTTTATGGTTTGTACCTGCTCCTCTGGCCACTGCGTAGAGAATAGACTGGATCAAAGCAGGGAGGAAAGAGGGATCCAGACAAGAGAACATGACATCCCAGGCCACAGTGGAGGTGGTGGTGATGAAAGAGAGAAGTGACCGATTCTAGGGAATATCCTTGATGGCATCATCAGTACAATTGCGAAATGAACACAGATTCTTCCCCTCCCTGTATCCCCTGCTACAGGGGAGCTGGGCTTGGCCAAGAGACTTTCTTTGGCTAATAGGACAATAGTAAACATGATGCAAACAGGGACTTGAACAGCCTCTGTACATTGGAAACCGCTCTTCCTTGCAGCTTTTGGGACCATGTGATCACCAGCCTTGCCTGCTGGAGGTTGAGAGACACATGAAGCAGTGGCCCCGAACCCCTAGCCAACAGCCAACAAACTGCCAGACATGTGTGATGCCACCTCGCATCATTCAGCTGCCAGCCGACCGACCAGCTCATCTCAGAGGCATACACAAGCACAGCCGGGGCCAGCCGAACCTGCCTACACCAGAACTGCCCAGCCAGCCTGGGGAACCTTACGCTAAATAAACGGCTGTCATTTTAAGTCATTAAATTCGGGAGGTGGTTGAGCTAACTGATACATGAACGGTTATGTCTGTCTTCTTTCAGCAGACCATAAGTTAATGGAGAGTAGGGCATTCTCTTCCCTGTTTACCAACAGGCAAATAATAGATGCTCAATGAATATGTATCGAATAAATGAATAAATGAATGGATACTATGTATCTGGTTTCCCCTGGGAAAGACTTTCTGTACCAGTCCCAGGTCTTCCCTCCCTTCCCCGTGAGCAGCTGAGATGCAGGCACTTCTGGGTGGAAACCAAATTCATGTTCAACCTTCAGAGCTGGCTACCATGGATTAGGCTGGCATAACATTAAACATTGAGGGCCATGGGGAAAGGCATGTTCTCTCCCTCAAATGTGTTCCCTATCTGGTAAGGTGGACAGAGACAAATGCAACAGCCTCTCCTGCTCACTGTGCACTTACTATGCTCCAGGCACTTCACGGAGTGTTTCCTGTAACCCCCATAACCACCACAGGGGGAAGGAATTCATATGGATGAGAAAACTGAGGCACGGAGCAGTGAAGTGGCTTGCCCAGTGGACAAGAGCCAGACTCACACCCAGCTTCATCACACTTTGCTGAGTGATATTGGTACAACAGAGCTGTGCAGAGGAGGTGTTCATTCTGCCTGGGGTGGGAAGGCAGGAGCAGCATGTGTCAGAAAAGGTTTGGCAGGCCTGTTACTTCTAGAAGGAAGAACCAGGGTTCCCCGTGTGAGCACAGCAGGAACGACATTCCAGGCTGAGAGTATGGAGGGGACTGAGGTGGAGGTGTGGAAGCCGGTGGTCTGTCCCCGGAACTGTGGCCAGCCAGGGTGGCCACCGAGAGGAGGGTGCAATGGGGTAGCAATGCAACCAGCACGAGAGGGGTGGTGGAGCCAGTGAAGGCTGCAAGGAGCAGCCCCCATCTCCGCTGAGGCCACTCTGAGCCGGTCCCGACAGAGCTGTGTCACCCTAGGTGAAGTTAAGACCTGGCTTCTCGTCCCAGCTTTGCTCCCCTGCTGTGTGGTTTGGGGGGATTAGATCACTTGCCCACTCTGGGCCTCGGTTTTCCCCTCTGTAAACTGAAAGTGTAAGGCAAGAGCAAAGGAATTTCTCCATGCTGAGTGCCTCTACTGTACACTAGAAGAAAGTTGCCTCACAGACTTAGTGTGAGGGCTGAGCAGGTTAACGCACATAAAGTGACTGGCACAGGGCCTGGGGCATGGTACGTGCTCAATCACACTAGTCACGACTACTGCTGGTGTCGCTTCAGCTGGTTGTCAGAGTAACCCTATGGGGGACAGTCAACATCAAGGGCTGTAGAAAAACACTGCCTGAATTAAATCTCAGCTCTGCCACTTTCCTGCTGTGAGGCTTGCAGCAAGTTACTTAACCACACTGGGCCTCCATTTCCTTGTCAATAAGCTGGGGGCCCTCGTGGCGTCTATCTTATTGGGTTGTTGTAAGAATTAAAAGAGGTACTTCTCATAAACAACACCTAGAACTAAGCACCTACTAATACATGTCAGGTATTGGTCCACGCCCCATTTTGCAGGCGGCGTAGTCGAGGCTCGGAGAAGGGAAGAATCATGCTCCCGGTGACACACCTGACCGATGCACTGGCAGGGACTTAACCCAGGAGAACTCTATTCCCTCCCCAGTGCTCCTAATTGGTACTCCAGACACCTCTGAGAAACCTTCCGGCAACTGGAATCCTGCTCAGAGCGTTACGGCTTCTCACCGAAGTCTTTGTAAAGCTCCAGAATAAACAATGACTTCTCCGGAAAAACTTTTAAATCCCCAGAGAGGCCGGAATTAATGTATGTTCCCGATGTAAACAAGCATACCACATTTCCCAGCTGGTTTTATGAGGGGAAGCTCTAAACCTCTATGATTCAAAGGTGGTAAATGGTAACGACAAGATATTAAACTTTGTTGGGGGGAGCGATTGCCTCAAATCCTCCCTGGAATGAGGCAAGATGTAAAGAAGGGGACACCTAAGAGGTGCAGCTGGGAGGGAGAGCACTGGTCCCCATGCCAACGCCTGCCAGGTGCCTTGACCCTCTGCACACCCACACTTCCCTGTCAGTAGTACTGTGACCCATCACTCAGGACCCTAACTGGGACACGTTTGAGAGTGAAGGGGCCTGCCATGAATAATTACACCAGGACCACAGATGCAAACTTTGTTCTGGGCCCCTGAGACAAGGACACCCTATTACCAATGCTGAGATGCACCATCATTTCTAAGAGCCTCACCTACTGTGCCAGAGTCTGTTGCTGAGAACTGGTCCCATCCAGGTACTGGAGATGCACTGAGCACCAGAACCCCATGGAAGGACCCACTCAGCAGGGTGCAGCGGGTCAGGGAGAAAGCCGGGCTGCATCTGTTTGGGGGAAACATGAAGAACCACGATAAAGAGATGAAAACAGAAAAGAGGAAGAGACGTTGTACAGTAGCTCCTCGCATCTCTGCGGTGTTCTCACGAGCCAGTCGTGGGACACAGCCTGCTATCTCTCCCCACCCACCGGGCAGACAAAACACAGCACAGGTGAACTGCCTGCAGCAGGACAGAAGCTCTCTGCATTGCCCTCGCCCTGCCCCAGGCCTGAAGTGTCCTGACATGGCTAACCTCATCACCCTTGATGCCCTGTACCCTCCAGACTTCCCTTGGCCCACTGGACCATCAGGTATGACACAGGTCCTAATCCTGAGCCACCCAGATGGGCAGAGGACGCAGGCAAAGTTGGTGAGATGACTGACTCAGCCGTGTCTGCTAGGCTCTCAGGATCTGGCTGCAGGAAAAATCTGGGAAAGATCTATTTCCAAACATACCTACCATTTGTTTGACTTGAAAGTGAGCTGCTTACTGAGAAGTTGATGGTTCTACCTGGTGACTCTAATTATCAGAACAGTCTGGAGCTCAGTCTCAAGGTCTCTCCTTGAGGAGATTTCTCCTCCTTGACTAGGGTACAAGAAGCCTCTTCTACTTGGCACTGACTCGGAAGAAGGAAGAGCTCTCAACCAGAAACACTTCATCTCTTGCTAGACTCTGGAATTTGATGGAATCATTCTTTAATACAGCTGCCTTTCTACCCCACATCGGAGATGATTGAAGGCAGTGGAATATATTCCTATGAGAAATGTGGGTTTTCAGTCAAGCAAACAGAAATCTGAAGGGTGATTTGATTAGAGTAGCAGCTCAGCTAGCAAAAGGAGCAGCGAATTCCCAGACCCCGTGAGGTGCTGGGAGAGGCACCGAACCTCTCTGAGTGACTCTCTCCTAATCCATCTCACGGAGACAGGGTGGTTCCCTCAGATAATGGGCACCAAGTGCTCAGAAACTCCACAGCACCCATTCACTTGGAAATGATGATATCTTTTAGGGTCTGAAGTGTTTCTAAAGAGAAGGGGCCACTGATCAATTATTCTCTTTGCTCATACACGCTGACAAGGCTCCTAAATTCCCCATTATGCATACGCCGGTGGATTTAGATTGCATTTCTTGTCGGTATGGAATAATCTTACAACAGTTCGGCCTCCCTTAAAAGGAGGGCTGGTTCCCTGGGGGTTAGGGGTGAAGGCTCAAACCTCAATGGGGGCCTAAGGCAGAAGAGGTGGAGTGTGGGAGTAAGAGTTAAGGTCATTACATAAAATGGGGTTCGGAGCAGAGAGCTGTTTATGATGGCTGGTCTGCAGTGTAAGCACAATGCCTGGTCCCTGTGACATGGAGAAATTTGAGTGGGAGCGGGCAGACGGGGTGGGTATTTTTTCTTTTACTCACTTTCCTTAACTGAAAAGGGAGTGATGGGTAACTCTTCTCCCATGTTCCTTAAGGATAGAATCTGCATCCAGTTCATCTCTGTATATGGTCAGTAAATATTTGATTAATAAATGCTTTAACTAAACACAATTATTGTCATATGAAGAGTTTCCAAATACATCCAGGTCCCCAAAGGCATCCCTAACTTCTAATGGGGGTCAATCCTGACCTCACACCCTGGAAGGGAGACCACCCTAATGTTTTTTTCCTGAATCCAATGCTAATCCACAGAGAGTGTGTAGGGGTTCCCTTCCCTTCTTTCCTCTCCCCAGGTGCACAGGTGGGGGTCGCAGCTGTCTGCACCTCCCGCAATGCAAGAAGAAAGGCAGTCAATCGTCTGTTTGGGTGGGGATGGTCTGTGAAGTTACCGTGAGTAGCAGCAGCTTGCTGGAGAAGTTATGTTCACTCTGCAGAAGTCAGGACCCTCATCCTTCTGTCCTCTTTCTCTTCCCCCTCAGGCTGAGCATCCTTGGACAAGGTGCTTTGCCTCTCTGAACCTAGTTCTCCCTCCAGTGAAAGAGGGATCCTAATACCTACCCCGCAGGGCTGGTGGCTGTGAGGAACAGATGAGACAACACATACGAGGGGCCTAGCTTCACGCCTGGAACATTTTAAAGGCACGACATAGTAGCTGCTATTCATTTCTTCATCAGCAGCTGATGGGAGGGTAGATAGGGATTAGGTAAGATAATGTATGTATTAAGTACTTCACATCATGTCGGGCACCTAATGAGTGCTCTGGAAGCGTTGGCTTTTATTAGTGGAGATAAAGACGTGTACATTACGAAAATAATAATAATGCAAAGTAGAAATGGATTAAGCAGGAGAATACAAGTTCTCAGCTAGATCAAAGGAAAAAGAGGCAGCTGCTTCCAGTTGAGCAAACAGGATCAGCATTTCCCCAAATTCCCTGGTGAGGATCACTGTGAGGTCTTATTAAATATGTGGTCATTATGCACGGCCCACGTCCTGTCTGTAGGTCAGGGGCTGGGGAATGAGCTGGGGGGAAGCTGTATGTTCAACAAACACCCCAGGATTTGTATCATGAAAAAATGTAGAAAGACTCTGTAGTGAATGACATCCAGGCTGGGGCTCATCAGCAAGGTGACAGTAGTAACAGTAATCTCCAGCTTTGTTCAAGGACCAAGCACTGTGCACACCCTTCACACCAATCATCATAACCAGTCCCGTGAGACAAAGAGGCATCACCAGACCCATTTTGCAGATGAGGACACTGAGATTCGGGAAATTGAAAGGCTTTGCTCAAAGTCACAAACCGGAAAGTACCAGAGCCAGGATTCAAACCCAATCCTGGGTAATTGAAGTGTCTATAAGCTTTTGACTAAGCAACACTCTCTGGACATTCCTATGTGTGATGAAGGGACATGCCAGTCGTAGAAGCAGCCTGAGTAAAGGCCTGGAGAGGGGAAAGCTGTTGTTGGAGAAACGGCAATATCAGTGCAATAGCAGAGTAGCTAGAGCAGCGAGGAAGTGAAAGGCGGCCACGGAGAGAGGTAGGAAATGTAGGTTAGCCTGTTGGTTGGGGTTCAGATTAAGCTGATACTGCCAAAAGACCCCAAAGTGCAGGAGCTTAAATGAGATAGCGGTTTGTTTCTCCTTCACCTGAGTGATCCATACCGAGTGGCCCAGGGCCTCAAGGGGCAGGGCAGGGACAGCTCTGACGTACCCGGTCCCCAGTGACCCAGGCTTCGGGGTCAGCCCTGCAGTCCTCAACATGGGGCTTCCATCCCTGGTCCGCGGCAGCTGCCCCAGGTGCTGCCATTTCTGAGCCAGCAGACAATGGGGACATGGAGCCCAAGGAAGGCAAGTCTGTCATTTAGGAAATGGCCTGATATTTATTAGAAATGAGAATGGCACTCACCTGACTGCCACTGCCCCTCCACTGGCCTTAACCTAGTCACACGGCCACATCTAGCTTCAAGGTTAAATGGGAAATATAGTGTCTAGCTGGGCAGCTAGGTGCTCAACTGGACTTGGCGAGAAAGAGAGTTTGAAAGAAATTATTAAAAGGAAAGAGGTGAATGGATTCTGGGGATCTGTGACAGGGCCATATTGGATTATAATATATCCAAAACAGTTACATACTGTTTTATCTCTACCTCACACTTTCTAAGTGTTTAATCTGTATTAACTCGGTCAATCTTCATAACCAACTTGAATGCAAGGGCTGAGGGCCTGCTCAAAGAAGAAGGCCTTTACAAGAAATATTCAAAGTGATGAAAAGCAAGGACCTACAACCAAGATTACTCTACCCAGCAAAGCTATCATTTAGAGTTGAAGGACATATAAAGAGCTTCCCAGACAAGAAAAAGCTAAAGGATTTCACCACTGCCAAACCAGTACTACATGAAATGTTAAAGGGTTGAAGAAGAAGAAGGAAGAAGGAAGAAGGAAGAAGGAAGAAGGGAGGAGGGAGGAGGAGGAAGAGGAGAAGGAGAAAGAGAAGGAGAAGGGGAAATAATGTGAACAATAAAATGGCAATAAATACATACCTGTCAACAATTGAATCTAAAAAACAGGCAGAACAGAAACAAACTCATAGAGACAGAGAACATTTTGATGGTTGCCAGATGGGAGGGTGTTGGGAGGATGATTGAAAAAGCTGAAGGGATTAAAAGTGCAAATTGGTTGATACAGAACAGTCATGGGGATGTAAAGTAAAACATAAGTAATATAGTCAATAATATTATAATAACTATGTATGTGTCAGATGGCTCCTAGATTTATCAGGACGATCACTTAGTAAGGTATATAAATATCTCATAACTAGGGTGTATATCTGAAACTAATATAATATTGTATGTCACCTATAATTGAAAAATAAAAAGTGATTTACATACATTTTTTAAGATAAAATAAAAAGTTTTAACAATTTATAAAATAAAACCTATTAATAAAGAAGAAGAAGGCCGTTAACTGGCATAGGACTAGTGAGAGGTTTCGGAAAGGTTGGGTTGGGCTGTGCTTGGCTCCGTTCTGCCCATCCAGTTAAGGGGCACCTGGCAGCAGATGCAATGAGGTGGCTCTGCCCTGTGGCTCCTTCCCTCTGGGGCCTTCAACCACACACCTCTTTGTCTCTCTGTAAAACAAGGGGGCTGGAATTGTTGGAACTGGTGGTTTCTGAGGTGCCCCTCACTTGACACTTTTATGTCGTTGCCAGGTGCCCTCCTGTGAGCCCAGAACTACAGAGGACACTAGAAGGGAGAAGGTAGGCAGGTACAGAGAGACCATGCATTCCCACAGGACAGTCCCCCAAGAACAGCCTACCCCGACAAGACGGGCAGATGCCACTCTCTACCTCTCCATCTTTCAAGTGTCGGTGAGCACTGCCACTGTCCTTCGGCAAGTAGGAAACCTGGGAGTCCTCCTCACTGCCTTCCTCTTCCTCTCCTTCACCAACACCCCAGTGCCTATTCCAACACTGCCAATCCGACCCCCTTCACAGGCTGAGTCCTTCTAACCCTACCGTTATGGCTCCAGGTAGAACCATAACCACCCATCCCTCACCTGGACGACCGCAGTCACCTCCTAAATGGTCTTCACCTTTCCTATCTGCTCTGCTCCAGTCCATTCTCAGCAGCAAAAGAGATCCTGGGAAAAAGCAAATACAAGCTTGCCATTGTGCTGCTTACAGCCCTCCAAATGTGCCCCCTTGCTCTCAGAGAAAGGGCCAAACTCCTACATTGTCTTACAAGGTCCTGCTTAGTCTAGGTCAACCTACCTGTCTAGCCTTATGTCATGCAGCTCCCTCCCTCCATCATGGACTCTGACCACCTGGCCCTTTTCATGATGCATGAAGCTCCCTCTTATCTCAGGAAGACTTTTACAAATGTTGTTTGCTCTTTCTGGAGTGATCCTCCACCCCTTCACATACCCACATCCATGCCTCAGTTCGTGTTGCTTTATCAAGGAAATATGCCCCAAATCCAACCCCCAGTCCATGTTCAGTGCCTCCTCTCTCAAATTCTATCAATTTATATATTGACTTGTATGATTATATGATTGCTGTCTATTGTCCACTAAACACTCTAAGCTCCAAAAGTATAGGGACCTTGTTTATTTTATTCACCATCAACTTTCCAAGGAATAGAGGTGAATAAAAATATTTATGAGTGAGTGAACATCATCAATAGAATAAAATCCCAAATTTCCTATCCTGTCCTCCAAAGTTTGGCTCAGTCTGGCTCCAGTTCCAGCCTCAGAAATATGACCACTGATGTACACATCTTCACCCAGTTTCTTTCCCTCACAATGACTAATCAAGCTAAATACTGTCCCCATTTCACAGGTAAGGAAACTAAGAAAAAGACAGTGATGTTCTCTGGTATCATGAATAATGCCTTTTAATCATCCTTGATATCAACTTGTTTACATTTTCTAATATTCTCTACTAATCTTAGGTGGTTTAGGGTGATTAAAACTTGAGGCAATGGGTATAAGCAGATGGACAGGATTTCTAAGAAGCTGGAGTTCAGCCTGAGAGAGCCTCTGACAAAGACATGAGCTGTGGAACCGCTGTCAAAAAAATGGGAAAGACAAGAATTAAGTGCAAAAGTTGACAATCTATGACACTGGAAACCCCACATTCCTGAACTCCTGAGTACTCTCCAGGAATGGGGAGGGTGTGGTGCTCATTTGGGGGCAAAACCTAGAAGGCTGAACCACACGGAGATACCAATATTGGACTCTTTTTTACCTATATTGTGTACCATGCAAACATGTACACACACACACACGTACATATATACATAGGCAGACATGTGGCCTGAAGGTGCCTCCCACACATTCTCGCCAAACCACATTACCCCTCTGAACGCCAGGACGGTACCGCAGATGACTACGAGAACAGCAAAGTTTCCTCTGAAGGTATACTTGAATAAGATCTAATGTTATCAAAGAAAGAAATCTAAGTTTCTAAATCTCTGAACTACACAGTAATTTAAACACAAGCCTTGTTGTGACAAAATAGAACATGATACATCCAAGTTGGTGGGAGGATTTTGTAAATGAAAGGAAAGAGAAGCTGGTAATTCAGGGAAAGAGAGAATGGAAAGTGAAGCTGTCTGACGGGAGCAAGGTAGGAAACGCTTCAGGAAGTGTGGTTAAATGGGAAACAGTGGCCTGTGTGCAGGCTGCTGAAAGGCCCCCACGCACCTCATCACTAAAACTAACCACGTCACCTCTGGTGTCACCTGCATACCACCAGAGGCAGGTAACTGCACCTCTCCTGTCTGGATTTGGGTCCACTGCATCGCCCCCCACTAAAAGGATCAAGGCTATTCCACAGAGAACAGTTTGCACTGAGTTGTGAGACAGAGGAATCCCAGGTGGCTGGAGACCTATTATATTCAGGAAACAGGATATCGGGGATGGGGATCAAGAGGACAAAGACGGCTGGAGAAAGGCTCCCTCAGAGGAGTGACCAAGGCCTGTACGGGTGATGGTGAGAGTTAACATTTATGTGCCAGATCCTATTCTAAGCACTTCGCAAATGTTAACTCATTTCGAACTCACGGCAACCCCATGAAGCCTGTGTGCTGGGACTAAACCCTAATTTACATAGAAATAAACTGAGATATAGAAAAATTAAGAATATGTTCAGGGCTACATAGGCCAAACTGCACCTCTATTTCCTGGTCTGTAAAAAGGGTTAATAACAGAACCCACTTCAAAGGTTGAGGATGAGATTAGATAATACAAGTAAATCACGTGATGTAGGACCTGGCATTTAATAAAGACTCAGTGAAGATAATAAAATAAACTATAGCCCTTCTTTGTGGGCACGTCCTTATAGACTACTTACACCACACAGCAGTTCATTTGGGAGAAAAAGCAAGTGAGGGGGTTTCAAACTGAAAACTGATGCTTTTGGGGGGTTGTCACAGGCCTATTGATCTTCTCTTAGGAATATGAAGAGGTCATGTTCGTAATTCACATTTGAATTATATCCTACAGTATGTCCGCCCTAACCCTCTGAAGTAGGTTCACAGCCATTTTACAAATGAAGAAACACAACTTCGAAACTGGGTGACAACACAGGCCAGGTGACACAGGGCAGCACGGGTGTGGAGCCACAATCCAGGTGTCCTGCTACCAAGGCCGGCACGGTCTCCCTAGCCTCTTCGGGGTCCTCGGCCCCTCCTCTTCTCCCTCCCCTCCTCCTCCTACAGCCAGAGAAGATGCAATGAACAAACCCCAACTGGGCTAAGGGTTGATTCGCTACTAAGGATTATCAGAAACGTTAATATCCACAAAGGTGAGAAGGGGTCCAATGACACATCAGTTTTCTGTTTGTGAATGTTTTTAATCTGACTGTTTCAAAGTCATGTTTGTATATTGTGTTGTTTGGTTATTGTTGGAGCAGGGATTTGAGAGCTAATTGCAAAAATTGTTAGCAGTAGCTAAACGCACACATATGTATGGTATACATCTTATGTGATCTTTGTCTCTTAGGCTGTATCTCTAAGAGGTACATGTGTGTACATGTGTGTTGTTCCTTACATGTATATGTCTATGGTGTGTGTGTTTTACTGGAGTGTATGCATATGTATGCACTGTGTTTGTATCTGTGTTAGCTGGACCTGTATTTATACACATACGTCTCTAAGTATTATGTGTGGTTTATGCGTCTGTATTTGTGTACTGTGGTTATTTATGCCAATGGCATGTAAATGGGCATTGTCTAGAGTGAGCTATGTGCATATACTGTGTGTGATATAAATGTGCTGGTTGTGTTAGCTGCATTCTCTGTGTCTTGCTGCATGGGTGTGTGTCAGGGTGAAGGCTGTGTGTTATGTAGAGGATGCCCTCTACATAAGGGTGTGTGTGCGTGAGAGAGTCTGTATGTATAGCCTGTGTCCTGTGGGTTACAATAAGATCTGTCTGGGTGTGATCATTGCTTGTTTTAAACTGTGATCTGCATCCATGAGTCGTGTGAGCATTCGAGCTGCATCTCTGAGTGTCTGGATTGTGCATGTGCACACGGACACACACGGACATGCCAGGCATGACTGTCACCCGGCCTGTCTCCCAGTGAGTCACATCCCCCTCACCCCTTTCTTTGCCCCCACTCCCCACGGCTCGGTGCTGGCGTCTGGTAGTCATTAGCTGGTCAGACATTTTTATCTCCTCAAAATATCCTATCGCTCATGCTCAGCTCAGTAATCACAGGAATGGGCCTCAGAGACATCACTTATGCTGCATCCTCCACAGACGAGGAGCGCTCCATGTCCCTCTTACCTATTAGTCACTGAAACCAAAGCTCACGAGCAAAACAGCTGCTGTCTCAGCTGGGTTAACTCCTTCTGAGCCAGTCTGAGGGGCTCTCAGTGAAGCTGTAAATACTGCACAGGCCCTGCTGGAACACAAGTGGCTAGGAGCTTCATGACACCTGCAAACCCCAGCTTCCAGCTACTGTAAAATAAGATGGCTAGGCTCCACCATTGTTCCTCCGATGGAGTGATGGCAGCATTTGCAGGCAGGGGTGCAGGGCACGCGCATTATTGAATAACACTGTTCTGCATGTTGCAGGAAGTTTAGCCCGCCCAGCCCCACCCACCTGACTCCTGATGCCTTTAGTATCCTCAGTCATTATATTTGAACATGTCCCACATGTCCAAGGAGAAGCTTGCAAACCACAGAGCTTTAAAAAACACCCCAAAACTAGTGAAGTGTGAAATCATTAATTAGATTAGAAGGGGCTTAAATGACAGTTTTCCATCATTATCCTGTTAGGACAAATCTGCTGGTCTAGGGACCACACTTGAAAACCACCCATAGAGAAGAGACAGCAAAGATGGTTCCCTAGACTCAGTTCCAACGTGTATGTGCGGGGGGGCGGTCTGCACACCAGAAACAAGCAATGCTCCAGACCCCAGCTGGGTATCCTACAACTCAACTCAATTTTGCCATTACCCACCTGGAGAAAGCAGCAGATTCCACAGGTTGAGGGCTCAGCCCTACAAGCCTGCCCCACACTCAACACTTCAGAGGCCAGTAGCAAGCCCAAGGTTGTCAACCTGTGTTTCTAACTGGCTAGAAATTGGAGGTTGCAAGGTCACCCTCCAAGTCAGGAAGTCAAACACAAGTCCAGGTTGTCACCTGAACTTCTGACCCACTGGCTATAAATCAAAGGTTCCCACAACCCCCTCCTTGGGTTTAATTTGCTGGAGTGACTCACAGAACTCAGAGAAGCATTTCACTTCCTAGATTACTGGTGTCTCATGACTCAGGAACAGCCAGATGGAAGAGATGCAACAGGACAAGCGACGGGCAAAGGGCACGGAGCTTCCATGCCACTCTCCCCACCTCTCCATGTGCTCCCCTACCTGGAAGCTCTCTGAACCCTGTCCTTTTGAACTTGTATGAAGGCCTCATTACATAACCATGAATGATTAAATCACTGGCCATTGGTTTAATCTCCAATCCCTCTTTCTGCCTCAGAGATAGGTACAGGCGGTTAGGGGAAGCGGGGCAGGGACTGAAAATTCCTACTCACAATCACATGGTTAGGTACCCTGGCAATCGGCCCCTATCCTTAGGAGCTTTCCAAAAGTCACCTCTCTAACCTAACAAAAGACACCTTTATGCTCTCATCACTTAAGAAATTCCAAGGGTTTGAGGAGCTCTGTGCCAGAACCTGGGAGGAAGACCAAATACAGCAGGTCCTCCAGTAACACCGGGTAGTTATAGTGTGGATGAGATGCCTAGGAACTTAACTCTTATTTATATCAGATGGTAAAACCTGTTTCATTACACCTTGTTTCTCTTAAAATCATAGATCCTATTGACAACATAAGGACTTATTCTCTACATTTTATATTATAAATCAGAACATCACAAAAGGGATGCAGAAGAAGTAGATCACCTTAATTATATTTCTAAAAGGAAAACAACAGTCATAATTCTTATTATGTACCACGCACTATGCTGAATGTTTTATATGCATTATCCTACCCAACAACATTCTGAAGGAAATATTATCATTCTGATGTTGCAGAAGATGAAATTAAGGTCTTAGAGAGACTGGGTATCTCATCTAAGCCCACTCAGCCAGGAGTCCAAGTTCTGATCCAAGAAGTCTGACATCAGAGTCTATGGCTCAAACAAGTCAGTGAGTTCTGTGGCCCAGGGCCCTCGCACTTCTTTGGATTCCGAGTCACCATCCCGTTTTGGCCTCTGTGAGTTCTAGTTTTTTCTATCCTTGGATCCCCTGGTACCGGGTGTCCATTCCCCTCACTGCATCACACTCACCCAAACAATAAACCTCTCTCCCCCGGGTGAGCTTGAGGGAGTTTCTGTTTCTTGCCCCCTACATGGTTCACCAGCAAGGTGGCCTGGCGAGGGCCAGACCCGAGGGCACCTGCCTGGGATCCCAGCAGGCGGTTCTTTCCACTTCCCCTGGCAGCTCCCCAGGGGAAGAGAAAGGTCCTTAATTTAATCAACCATATATGCAAAATTACTTCAGGTTTCTGGGATGAGGACATCGTCAGGAACCATCATTTTGCCTGCTATACAACTGGGTGAGCAGTTAAACTCATCATTGGCCCAATCAGTATGCACTGAATTAAATTAATCTCCATTCTCCAAGTCCCTCTAACCTCCAACTGTCTAATGACTTAAGAATTCCTAAAGTGAGAAAAGATCATGTAACGATGCCACCCTCTAGCTCTGCAACTTTAGGTGAGCCTCTTAACCTCTCTGGACAGAAGTTCCCCCCTCTTTGCACTGAGGATTCTGGAATATCTCTCATGTACCCCTCTTATATTTCTCCAGGGAACAGGCACATAATAAAAACATGTAAAGCAGCCTTGGCCAGTGTGCTCAGTCCAGTAAAGTGAAACATCCCAGGTTGGATTCCAGGTCAGGGCACATGCCTAAACGTGGGTTCGATCCCTGGTTGGGGCTCATATGAGAGGCAACCGATCTATGTTCCTCTACCACATCGATGTTTCTCTCCCTCTCTCTCTCCCTCCTTTCCTGTCTCTCTAAAATCAATAATCATATCCTCAGGTGGGGATAAAAAAACTAAAAATTAAAAAACATGTGTAAAGCAGCCAGGTGAAGATAAAAAAAGGAAGTGGTGAGATTGGGGGCAAACTGGAGAACAATGCCTTACTTAAAAAAGCATTAAAACAACATGCTGTGCCTGCCAAGTAAAGTACTGACACAGGAGTCTGCATCCCCCGGACCCAGGATCTCTAGTGATGGTTCTTCTAGCTCTAACACCTGCTGGCCTTTGCAGAGCCTCATCTTGTATGCATGTGTGTGTTTATTTTCCTACCTTCCCAGCAGAAAGGGAGGTACAAAGCTGAACTGAAGCACTTATAGCACAAGAAGCAGAAAAGGAGGAGCTGAACAGAACAGATCACAACCTTTCTCCCCCTCGTCAACAGCCTGCAGATGCGCTGTGCTGAGGAAGCAGTGTCCCGGCTGGACTGGGTTCAGCTCGGCCGAAGCTGGGCGGAGACCCCGAGCAACCCAGGCCTCATTTACGAAGGGTGTTATTTCACCCCTGCTTCCCAGATAATGTAACTGAGTCACTCAATTGAGCATAAAATAGAAATTTGGCTTATCTGCCTCAGACCTGACTTTACTATTTTCTTTCTGCAAAATACATTTTTCACTATCTTATCTTCTAATAAACAATCCTAGCTTGGCAGCCTTGTGGCAATGGCGCTGAATGCATTTAAGAGACATATTTTTTTCTCTCACTCCCCTGCTTCAAGTTTTCTGTTTAAAAGCCCGGATTTTCTTTCCCTCCCTTTTGGAAAAAAATATATATCCCATTTGTATGCTGTCTTCCTTTAAAGAACATACATATATTTCATGAGTTGTTCTGATGGGACCCTTCTTGTGTTCCCTTGATCAGTATTAAAAGAGGGACTTCCACAGCAATGGTGTATCAATTTGATGGATTTTAGGGACTAGGTGAGGGAGGTCAAGGCAGCTCCTTTAAGAAGGGGCAATTTCTAGAGCGGTCAGACCCCAGTGGATTCTCCCAGATTGTGTGGTGGGCAGGACACATACTGATGAAAAGCCGGCTATGAATGTTTAATGCCTTCTCTCCAATGCAGACTGTCACTGGACGCACCAGACAGTGAAGCTTAAGCCGCAGAAGAAAAAAGACGGAAAGGGAACCAACATTTATTGGAGCTTTCCTCAGGACGACCTTTGGATAGAACAACCCCATTAAGCAAAGAGGAGGAAACAGACCCATTATTACAGAGGAGAAAACCAGGGGGTTCAATGTAGCTAATGAAGAGCCAGAAGATGGCATTCACTGGCAGGTCTCCAAACACCACTTTGGGAATTAGAATCACACACACACACACACACACACACACACACACACACACATTTTGTGGTATAGTATATTTGTAGTTGCTAGGCAATTGTTTTATTCTGGGTGTAACCTGAAAAAGCAATGGGGGTAAAAGTCTCTCCTCAACTGACCTCCATTCTGTTAATTCCAACTTGTACCACTTTAGAATGAAAAACACAGAAAGTCATACGTGCGTGGATTTCACATTTGACAAAAGCACTTACTCCACTGCTTTTGCAGTCTGTCCTCAGAATAAAATTCAGCCTGTCCCAGATCTGATCCCTGCTAACCCTGCCACCTCCTCCACGCCCTCGAACGCGCCCTACTGCTTCCCCATATTCTCTCCAGGAGTACCTGGAGCACTTGCTCCTACCCAGCCTTCATGTGTGAACTCAGAGGCGACCACCATGCCTCAGGCGGCCCTCCTATTATTCTCTCTGCAACGTCCCCCACCCCCGCCCTTGCAGTCTCATCACAGACCCGTACAGTTTATGCTGGTGCATCTGCACATTTAATGGCTGTCTCCCCCACCCGTCTGTTAGCTCCAAAGAGTGAGGAACGGTTTCATTTAATTTCAACACATCATCCCTGTGCCTAGTACACTGCCTGGCACTGAATGGGTGTTCAGCATGTATTTGTTAAACAAATAAATGAATCAATATGACTCACAACAGTGCCAGGTGACAGGTATTTTTATCATTATTTTCTAATAAGTAGTGAAATCAATAAGAGTTAACATTTCTTCCTTACTGCCTATGTGTCTAATAGGATTCTAAGAGCTTTAAAACTCACTATACTCATCTAAGTTGGTCACTATTCTTCTTTTCATATTACATATGAGGAAACTGAGGCACGAGGAGCACAAAACTGAAATCAGAGCGTAGGATTTCCTGTTTAAAACTCCCAATCTTCCTGCTTAACCTCAGGGCCTCACATCAAAGCTCCCAATGGTGAGGAAAAAATAATCAAGAAAAAAGAATCATATAAAAATTACTCTTAGCCCAAGTCACTATTTACATTGGAAAATGATCTGATAAAAGTCTGCAATCTCCTCCAACATTTGCCAATCTCAGGTCAAAGACACTCATGAGAAGAGACGAGGTATATTTCCCGAACCAGTCTGGCCGCTTGGGACAGTCCTTGGGGAGAGCCCTCTGGAAGGGCATCGTGACCTTCCCACTTTGCTTTCCCCTGGGGGCTCGTGTCTTGGGCTCACCTGCCCTCTGCCCGGCCCCGGCCTTTGCCAGGTTGAGGATCCATTTCTCATTCCCAGCCTGGAGAACAGGATGAGGTCACCAGGGCCTTCTGTTTCTGCAGGAAGCCAGAGAAGATTAATCTGTGGGCAGAGAGATGACGCCCAGCAGTGGAAGAGATTTATGAGAGAGAGAAATCCAGGCCAAGGTCCCTAGGTTTGTTTCCCTCTGTCTTACGAGTACCATGGAGCCCTATGGTTAGAAATTTCCAGAGGTCTTCTGATCCAGTCCCCTGCCTCCTAAAGACCTTTAAGCATAAAAGGATGACCACCTGATACTCACAACACTTAAATTCTCTATAGCTTTCTCCTCTCCGCGTAGTGCAACCCAGATGAAGTCTACGCATTTTCACCTGGCATGTGAGCTGCCCAATGGTCTGGCTCCATCCTGCCTAATTTCCTCTTAACCCCCAAGACAAACTCCACTGCAGCCACACTGGTACTTCCCCTCGTCTCCCAACTATAATTCCCACTTGCGATGACTTCCCCCCTGCTCTTCAGCAATGCGACAGTTAGAAGCCTCAGTGCAAATTTTCCATCCCCAATGAGCCTTTTCTGCCATCACAGGTCTTCATTACATGAGTTCATATTAATGAGGGTGTGTCTTTTAATGGCTAAATGTTTACCATCTTATCACTTCCTGGTGACTTTAGGGCAGTTATGACATATTCCTATTTCTTATGCACCAAATGCACAAGCGTGGTGCCTACCTCCATGGCCGGCCTCCACAAACTACGTACACCTCTGCGCCTCCGCACAATGCTGTTCCTCCAGTTTGTGCCAGCCTGACAAACCCCTTACCCATCAAGACATACAGAAACTAACACTGTGGGGCTGGCTGTCATAAGCCAGGTACTACTAGGTAGGGCTTGATACATGCAATCTCAATTCATCTTTACCAAAACCCTGGGACACAGTTAGCATTATGCCCAGTCTACATGTGATAATGAGATTCAAAGAGTCTAAGTTCATTTATATATAATCTGTTCATTCAATCAACAGCTATTTATATTACAGCTACAGTGAAACTCACCTGTCAGGATACTTTTTACTCATGTTAACTTCCCGAGAGCAAAACCCCTCAAACAGAAGACGTTTGGGCCTCCAAGAAGGAATTATTTGGGAGAAAGTAACCTTCAAAGAGCCTGTTATAGAATTCTACATGATCTCCACTGGTCCCAGCTGCTTTGAGAGCCGCAGGCTTGGGTGCAGAGATGGCCAAGTCCAAAAACCACACCACACACAACCAGTTTCAAAAATGGCACAGAAATAGCATCAAGACACCCTGATCAAAAACATGAATCTCTTAAGGAGGGTACACCCCAAGTTCCTGAGGACCATGCACTTTGCCAAGAAGCACAATAAGAAGGGCCTAAAGAATACATAGGCCAACAATGCCAAGGCCATAAGCACACATGCCAAGGCTACAAAGGCCCTGGTCAAGCCCAACATCCCAAGAGGCAGCAGCCACAAGCTCAATGGAGTTGCTTGCATTGCTCACCCCAGGCTCGGGAAAAGTACTCATGTCTGCATCGCAAAGGGTCTCTGGCTCTGCCAACCAAAGGCCAAGGCTCAAACCAAGCCCAAGGCTGCAGATGTGGCTGCAGATGTGGCTGCAGCTCCAGCTCAGGCTCCCACTTGGTCTCAGGCTCCCCAAGGTGCCCAGGCCCCTGCGAAGACTCCACAGTAGAGGCCTCTGTCTGCCGATGCGAGGACAGAAGGACTGGTGTGACCCTGGGGCTGCTGCTGCATGGAGCTGGCATCCTCCTGTGGTGTTCGTGCAAATAAACCTGAGGCAGAGTCCATCCGTCAAAACACAGAAAAAGAAAAAAGAATTCTACGTGGTCTTGTCTCTTAGTTCAAAGGTTCTCAATCCCCCTCTGGCCTCTTCACTTGCAACACACTCAGAGTGGGGCCCATAACTGGAGACAGCTTCAATCCAGGAAGATCATTCCATTCAAGGAAGCAAGTGGAATACAGTAAGGGTGATATTAGAACGGTGACACTGAGCTCACCCTACATTAAAAAAAAAAAAAAACTTTTGAACTTTTTATTTTTTTCCTGTAACAAACTAGTCCCACCCAGCCCTCATCCTAATTTGAGCCCTGACGTGGAGTGGAGCTGCCCTGGCTTGCGTCTCTGCTCTATGCACGCACATCAAGCTGTTCCTCGGGAAGGCGTGCCCTTGCAAAGAAGCCAGACAGGTGGGGGGATCAAGTCCCCTCTCAGGCTCCAGTTCTATTTGCCAGGGGCTCCCAGGCCTGCCTCAGACCTGAGATCTCACTGAGATAATGAAGAAAGAAGCACCAGGCTAACAGCCTACCCCGCGTCTTCAGTACATCCTGATAATGTTCCCTAATGCTCACATAAACTGCATGTCCCAGACTCAGTGGCTCCGGGCACTCTGGCAGGGGCCCAGCGGGGCTGCTCCGGCAATGCTCCCCACACCTGAGCATCTTGCTCAGTCAATGGCAGCTCCTTGGAGAAGTGCTCTGTAGAGCTGGAAGTTGCCCCATGGACCTCAATTCTCTACAGACACGTGGCCAGTATATAATTATCGGGTAGCTATCCTATGCTATGTCTGTGCTGACCAAAAAGACACACGTGGTTCCAGTCTTCACGGAGCACCCAGACTGGCAGGGAGTGGTCACTGCCACACAGGGTGTTAACAGGAAGGACAAGGAGCTAGGACACCACGGGGCTAGGGCCGACATGGGGGGCACCCTCCTCAATCTTCAAAAGGAAGCACTTTTCTATACACTGGCCCTTGCATTTACTAAGTTCCTGCTCTGAGCCCAGCATGGAACTAAGCACAGGAAACACCCTGATAAATAAGATACAGGTGGCCCTTTCTGTGTTTTCACTATGTCCCCTTCTATATTGGTAGGCTAGAGCTGCCATAACAAAATGACAGAAAATGCGTGGCTTGAACAACAGAAACTTATTTTCTTACAATTCTGGAGGCTGGAAGCTCAGCTTAAGGCATTGGCTGGTCTGGTGTCTCAAGGCCTCTTGTAGACAACGTGGCTTGTAGACAACCACGTCCTCACCGTGTTCTCACAGAGCCTTTTCTCTGTGTATGAGCATCCCCATCATCTCATCCTCTTCTCCTAAGAACACCTGTCAGACTGGACTGGGGCACACCCTAACGGCCTCATTTTAACTTAACTACCTCCTTTAAAACCCTGTCTCCAAATATAGCCACACTGGAGGTTGGGGCTTCAGCATATGAATGGGGTGTGGGGCTAAGCAGACACAGTTAATCTACGATATATTCCATGTGTAAAGTATGTTACATTTTTCAAGTTTAAAAACTATTTTAACTACTTTCAAGAACATGAGTTTGGGGACAGGAAAGCTAAGTGTGACTTCCAGATCTGCCACTTCACCTATTGCTTGACATTGGACACAGGACCTTAGGACCCTCACTTTTGCTCATCTGTAAATTGAGAGAATGTTCACATTCTCAGTGTCTTGGCTGGATTAGAGATAAATGGCACCGATAATGCCAGGAGTATTTATTAATGGCAAGAATGGTAGTTTGGGGTAAGACCAAAATAACAACAGCCAGCATTTATGGATCATGAATATTCCAAGCATGCATATTCAAAGCGGATTCGCTCGTTTAATTCTTAAAACAATCCTAGGACATAGGAACTACTATTCTTCCCATTTATAAAGTGAAGCACAAGTTTAAGTAGATGTTCTCAAGGTCATACGCAAGTAAAAATGGAAGAGCTGGAATGTCAACCCAGGTGCCCTGGCTTTCAAGGTCAGTCTTACTACAGCCAGTTCACCAAGGACTTCAGACAATGCACTGAACCTAAACAAAAGCAATACTAGCATGGCCTACAGTTGATATAAAAAATTGACTCCAAGATGATAAGGTCCTCAAGAAAGGTAACTTCCCTTTCTGCTTGAACTTCACAGTTTTCATGGATTTTTATTAGGGAAACAATGACAACATGTTTCAGCCAAGGAAACCAATATAAAAAAATGTGATTCATCTACAAATGAGCTGATGAAATCCTCACCCCAAGTAGAGAACATAGCTTGAATCCATCCTTTAAAGCCTAGAACGTTGATTAAAATACTTTTATAAAGTAGGAAAAAAATGAAGCTAATATTAAAAAAATCCTGTTTTATTAATCCCTAAAGGGAGGATTTTATTAATTCCTTTAGAATCCAATAAAAAGTGTGGTTTTTTAATCAATGTTGTTTTCCAACTCCTGTCCAAGTGTCAAATCATAGCAAAGTATCTCCCATTTCTTGAAAAGCATCCAGATACAGGGTCTGGGGTCAGGAGCATGGGGGACAGATATGGACCCAGGTCTCTTATTAAACAATCCTGTTGGACAGGACAAACTGTGAAATAGCAACATGATATGAAAAAATGGAGTGCAGGTGAGGAGTGCAGGAGGGGATCTCTGTCTATTTTATAGCCATACAAACTGAAACTGTTTGTTTCAGAGCAATACCTGGCACACTGTAGGTCCTCAACAAACACCTGCTGGATAAGGAGCAAGAGAATAAGCATGGAGTGTCTTAGAAACATGGTAAGAAGTTTCAGTTCAACTCAAAAACTATCTAAAAGCTTGAAGTAGGGCAATAACATGGTCTAATTCGATTTGATTTGTTTTGTTGTAAATCACCTAGACTTACCTTTGGGAGAGGGGATGCAGGCATGGGGAGGGGAATGACACAGGATACCAATTAGGAGATCACTACAAAGGAGAGATGATGACAGCCTGGGCTAGGAGGGTGGCATTGGAGTCAGGAAGGAGGAGATGGGTCCAGGATATAGTTTGGCCCTAGAGTTCACAGTACAAGCTCACGGACTGGCTATCAGATGAAGGAAAGAATCAGTATGACCGCTTGGCATTTCACAGGTGGATGGTTATGACACTGAGTGAGATGGAAGGAATAGAAGGAAGATTGGGTTCAAGGAGGGCAGAAATCAAGAATTGTTTTTAACATGGGAAGGGTAAGATGTTTACTAGACATTCAAGTAGACGTACCAAACAGCGGTTGCATGGGTAACTCGTGAACTCAGAAAGAGGTAGCATTCTCAGGGGTGGAGGTGTCGATGCTCGGTGGCCCAGTAGAAGCCTTTGAATCAAGGATAAGACTTGCTTTTCTACCACCGCATTATACCCATGCCTTAGCCAAATTAAGATCATGGGATGCTTAGAAACAGACAAATACAGTGAACATAAATCCAAACACCAAGGACACTGTGGATCGGTGCTTGTATTTCCTGAAGAAAATCCAAGACTTCCAAATGGACCCCCACATCCTTTGAGGGACTTCTCCAAGCCTCTCTGGCCCTTGCCCACACCCAGCGAGGTTGTAGTTGTTGGTTCCCACATATAGTTAATACCTACCCCAAAAACTGGGTCTAATCAAATGCATGGTTTCATCACTTGGGCTTAATGAGGTAAACCAGACCTCCGGTAATATTGCCTATATAATTGACATGGTTCTCTGGGAAACATTACACTTTATAATGAAAATACTGTATATAATTAGAATCTAATAGGAAGAAAATAGTAATTAGCCAGAATTAACTGAACAGACGCAATCAGGCAAATAAAGGTTATCCTCAGGAGAGGACCCTTCAGAGTTCAAATGCTCGTCCTGTAATTGTAGAGAAGCCCCAGTAATTAAGGGTAATTTTTCCCTGTATCATGGTGAAAGGTTTTGGTTTTTTTTTGTTTGATTTTTTTTTTTTGCTGAGTTGCAGAATGAGTCCGGCCAAGGCCTAAAAAGGATCTGAAAGGTCATACACACAGAACCATGGGAGAAGGGTAAAGGCAAGGGAAAAGCAGGGCACCCAAAGCCTAAACTTCCAGGGGCAAATTCCAGCTCCAGCCCTGTAATTAACCAGCTGTGTGACCTTGAGTGAGCCACTCCCCCTCTCTGACAATGACAGTAACAGTGGCTATATAAACTGAATGTCTACTTACCCTGAGCTGCACTATGCACTTCCCATACAGCATCTAATCTTTGTGTTCCTAAGCACTGGATACACATTCTTTTTTATTTGTTTCAGAGCAAAGCTTTTTCTTTTTTCCCCCACCAGATTAAGCCAGACAATGAAAAGATGAATACTTATAATGACAAAATTTACAACTCTCTCCAGGGGGTCTGTGAGGATCCATTGAGATCATGCCCCTTTTCAGGTTGAAAAGACAAGGACACTTGCCTTTACGGAGCACTCCTTTGCACTAAGACCTCGACAAGAGCCTGCGGCCATTCCACCCCATGACTGGGCTGCCCCTGCTATAAAACAATCACCCCAGAAATGACTCTGGGACAACCACTCGCATGACTGCGGAGCCAGCTCCTGCTCCAAGGCTGCGGCCACACATGTGCTTACAGGAGGACACGGCGTGGCTCACTGACCTGCTTCACCTCCGGGATGGTCAGAGCAGAGTTTAGCTGGATGACAGTTGGCCCCGAGGGCAGCCAGGTGAGCCACTGGGCTGGCCGCTGTGACACGGGACTCGCGTGAGGCTGCGGGAACGGCTTCCGCGTCGCGTGGTCCAGGGTCTCGAGCAGTCCACGTATTTTCTCCGCCAGCCTCTTCGCCGTAAGCACTTCCGTTGTACAAGTAACTGATAAGGCAATTTCGCTGTAAAAGATAAAATAACGAAAAAATAAAAGGAACATTTGAAAGGACATAATGAAACGGGAGAAAAAGAATAACAAAATTAAAGACTTTACTGTAAGAAATGAAAATATATTGTCTCTGAAGTCTTTTGTTCATAGTATTATACTTTTTTTTTAATGCTTGTTGATTGGTCTGCTTGTTGGGCCTGTAATTTCTTCCCTCATTAAGAAAAGTATCAGCTTCCAACCGAAGAATCGATAATGAATGCTCTCGAAGACTGGTGAATTAGTAGCTGCCTCTTTTGTATCTGCCACAGCTTTTACACTTTGGGTTTCGACGGGCGGGAGGGACAACGCTCCCACTGACGATTTCACAAACCGAGGTCACCATTTTCCAGTGTCGTGTGCAACCGGCTTCACGCACACGCACCATCCTCTACAGCCGTCGTTGTGTATGTGTACGCCACTGTGGGGGCTAGGGTTCATATAACATAAAGTAACTTAAAGAATTCAGTGGGGTAATGAAACCAAACTGACAACTACCTTAAACACATTAAATCTGCCAAGTGTAAACCAAACTGGTGGCCAGTTGTTTTGTCTTCTACAATGAAATTGCCTTCTGGCCACCAGTTACGTGGTGAAAATGTTTGCATGAAAAATGTGGCAAAGTTATTTATGGCAAAAATGCCGGATGGTCTCTGTGTGGGAATTGGAATGCCAGCGAAGAACCTCATTCTCACTAGCAGAAGAGGCATGTATTTGGCCCGGGGCCACACATCCAGCCCTCGGCCAGGCACCAGCTGACCGACCGCTGATTCTCTGACCAGACTCAGTCAGTGTGGAGTGGCAGGGCCGTCCTTCTTGGAGATTGCAGGATTTGATAAGTGCTGTGATAAGGCAAGCTGGGGGAGGTTATTGAATACTACCTGGGAGGAATGGAGACAGATCTGGGAAGACCTCCTGAGAGGGGCAGCATTTGAGCAAGGCCTGGTGAGGTGGAGATAGGGAAGAGAGAGATGTTCAAGGGAGAAGGCAAAATGTCAAATGGATCAGCAATACGTGTCAGGCGGAAATCGCCTGAAGCTCTGCTATGACAGATCTATAGAGAAGCAGAAGTTTCTCGTCCTCTTCTGGAAGGGGGCCTGGGGACACCTCATGTCCTCTGTCCACTCCCACCCTCCTCTCTCCCCATGAGAGAAATAATGAGTTTTCTTGGTGAGACGAAGAACAGCTCCTCTGTCATCCAAAGGGCTTACTTACACAGGCAAGTACAGGAAAGCAGAGTGCCTCCCAGACGTGGGTAGAGAGTCTCTGCGGAGTTCCCTTCACCTGCCTCTGCCCAGGAGTGGTGGGTGCCGAGCACAGGGACTTGGTCCTCCAGGTTCAGGCAGGCTTCTCTTTGTTGTGCTAGGTTGTCCATCTGTCACAGATAGTGTTGGGGGGTTCCACAGTCCAGATTCAGGAAAAAGGTTCAAGTGCAGCTGCTACTGGTTTTTATTTCCTACTTGAATCTTTGTATTTGTCTTTAATTGAGTCTAACCTGAAGGGAGATAGGAGCCAGAAAGTGGCAGCCTTAGGTCCTCCATCACAGGCTGCAGGATCAGTTCGTGGCTTGGTGTGCACAGATCACAGGGCAGGTTATGGGTGGTGGGAGATAAGGCTGGGAAGGTGAATTAGTGCCTTAGGAAAGGGGGTATGTGAGTTCCAAGTTGTCAAACGATTTCAGTGCCCTTACTCCCATACTGAATATCAAATCCACCTGAAATCTGAAATGTACCCTCCCTCCAGCAAAATGGGGTTCCAGACTTAAGATGCCTGCTATCAATTTGTGTGTTGAGACTTGTGCCCAAATCATGTCCATGTCCTGGGTTCTTACATCCCATACACCACACCTCCACCTGCATCGATACTGTATTGACACTAAAGATACGCATGGGGAAAGGTTGGAGAGTGTTCCTAAGAGCCTCTGGAGGGAGAATGAATGGATGGACATCAGCCTTTAGTAACGTCATTTGTCATCAGAGTGATAGATATGCATAGTGTGTTTATTAAATTCTTATTACATGCAAGGTGTTTAAGAGAAGTCAGGGAAACTACATAGAGGGGTTAAACATAGTCCTTCCATTTTAAGAATTCACCATTAGCAAGAGAGATGAGATTGTATAAGATAATTATAATACAAGGTGAGAGGAAATCAGATGATTAGATTACATGCTATAAAGTGCTGTCTGTGGGTATACAATGGAGAGAGGATTCTTTGGCAAGAGAATTTAGAGCAAGTTTCCTGGAAGAGATGGTCTTGAAGCTGAGGTTGAACTCTAGGATTTTAAAATGCAGAGATAGAAGGAGGGCCTTCCCAGTGGATGAAGCATAATAGGCAAGGCCAAAGGGCTGATAAATTATGGGGCAAACATGGGGAGGAACAGGAAATCATGAGGGCCACTAGCTCCATGCACAGAAGCATTCTGAAAAACATGTGGAAGCCAAGTCTTGCAGGATTTTGATGTCAAACCAAGGTAGACTTTGCCTGCATTTTCAGAAGGTATTTCAGCAGGGAGGAACATGACTCAAGCCAAGCTGTATCCCAGTGCAATTGACCATAGCAGCGCCCCCTAGAGGAATGAGATGGAGAAGAGGAGACTTCTTGGCTGCGTGTCTTCCCAGGAGTAGTCTCTCACCTGTGCTGAGTGACTAGCTGAGTGATGGGAGGTGACATCAGAGGCTGGTTTTGCAGATCACCATGTGCCTCTGCCCTCTTCCCTTCCTCTGCCAGAGCGGGATCCAAGGCAGTCCTGATGATCACAGGTGCAGCCCTCTTGTCTGGGCCTCCTATTTCTATTATTAAAGCTACTTAATGCCTAATTACTCAACCAGCCACAGGCCTTCAGAGAGATTCTTGCCAGAGAGCAATCAGATTTGTCAGACATTTCCAAAGAGCACACAACTCTCTTGGAGGTCTCAGAATAGCTATGTCAGTGGCCCTAATGGAACATAATTTCCTGTAAAGGAAAACTAATTTAATATTTTCAGGTATTATATAACCAAGTGCCCACAGAGAAAGGGAAGAAACTGCTAACGAGAAACAATCAGAGCGCAGTACCCCTGTGAAATCAGAAAGCCTGCAGGTCTATTTAATGCTGCAAAGGGGACCCACGGGAGTGGCTGATTGCAGAGACAGGGGTGGGATGGTGTCATGGTGAACACGTGTCATCTTAGAACTTGGCTAGACGGGGGTTTCAGTCCCAGAGACTATCTCTGAGACCATAGGCCAGCGTGGTCTCTGAACCGTGCTGAAGTTTCAGCAGCAGCGCAGTGGGAATGATAAAATAATCCTAACTCCTCTGGTTGTTGTGGGGATTAAATAGAAAAGTTTGTAGGTAGTGCATAGCACAGTACCTGACACTTTAGAAAAGGCTGCTGTTTTATTACAACTTCTATTACTGATCAGAGTCAAGTTAAGTAAAACTTACTTCTTGCTCCCCTTTCAGGAAGAGAGGTTGAGGTCAGGATACCAGCCACCAAAACCTTCTGGGGTTCGCCGACCTCAGTTCTAGAGAAGAGGAAATTGGAGCTCAGAGAGGGAAGTGGACCCGCCCAAGGTGGCCCAGGTGCCAAGCAGTACACCAGGCTTCAGTCCACACCTGTGGACACCCCGACCCGTTCCTCCTTCTCCACTCAGCTGTCTCCCTGAGAAACCCGGGGGACTCATTCTTTCATCACTTAATCTCCCTCAATCCTCTAAATCTTATCTGTTCCGATTAGGGCAAGCCTATTGTGCTCAAGATGGGTTATTGCTTTTCACAATTCTCTCTCAAGAACATACGAATAAATCAATCTTTTTGTCTTCATAGTTTTATAATCATAGTGGAAATTTAATGAGCTCATCGCCATCCTTGATCTTCAGGCTTCAGTCAGAAAACTCATTCCCTGTCCTTCTCTCACGGAAACTTTATGCCCTGCATTTGTTTTTCTTTGCTCCTCTTGGTTTTGTTTTTCTAGTTAATAGCATATGCGTTCCTCTCTTTCTGCCATCTCTTCTCTCTCAAGCTGAATTTTGTCCTCATCTGCTTTTTTGCGAGTGTTTGCACCTGCTCATCACTTCGCATCCCTTCATTTGCTTTTTAAAAGTTCCCAGGGCTCTGAGTTCTCAGAAGGCAGCTATCTAATCCACCCGCCTTCCCAGACAAGACTTCATTCATTTATTTATTCACTCAACCAGTCAATACTGATGGAGCATCACCAGGTGCGGGTGATACAGTGATGATCAAAATAGACATGGTTTGGATCTCATGCAGTAGGAAAGATCAACACTAATCAAATAATTACAAAATATATAGTCTCCATATGTGATGTTGAGCAACATAGTAACAGAAGACGCCTAATTTGCCCATTGGCGGGAGTCACTGGATGGGCAAAGGAAGTCCTCATTCAGGTGTAGGAGTTGAACAGAGAGAGCAGGTTGGAAAGGGACTTCCGGCAGAAGGAACAGAGTGGGGGGAGGCTCTTCACCCAAAACTATCTCCTACCTACTGTTTAACACTCTCTAGAGGAAAAGCATCTACACTCTACATTTCAGGTGATCAGTCTTTCAGGTTAGAGATCCTTCTTCTTCCTTCGCATTGTAACAGCCCCTTAAACTAAGAGAATCACCTGCAGTGGAACTGGCAGGGCCCTTGGCTAGCATCGGGGGTGACCTCCTCACTTTACAAATAAACAACCTGGTACCTGAAGAAGGGAAAGGCTTGCCCGAGACTATAGGAGGCTCCAGGCCAAGCCCCAACTCTCATTCCAGTTCTCCTTCCCCAGCTTGCAGTTAAATTCCAGTACCACGGAGTTTACTAAAGACAGGGTGCACGTCTTCCATTATGGATTAATGGTTATAGTAGTAATAATAATAGTCACCTTCTTGTTGAAATGTTTCCATATTCCAGGTACAGTTAAACAGTTTACACTTACTTGCTTTTCTTAGAATCTCCCTAGGAACCCAGGGGTACAGGGCATGATACTGGCCCCTTGTTTCTCTCTGTCTTATCTCAGCTGGCTGAGCCCTCTGCTCTGCTGAGGATCTCAGGCCAAACAGCAGAAGGGACTCAGCGCACCCAGCCTGACTTGCCTCTCTGTACCACAGCGCACAGAGCATGACTGGCCATTTAGACAGCCTGGGTCTGTGGGCCCCACTGCATACTAATCAGTCACTAGAAATAGATGCATTAGGGACGAAAACATTTACTGGCAACACTATCTGGCTTCAATCTTTCACCTTCACTGAGTAATGAGATGAGCTAGAACATTAAAACCAACAAACAGCCTTTGGTGTTTACAGCAAATGTTTGCAAGAGCACAGGAGCCAGAGGTGCTCTGGGGAACATCTGGATTTCTGGAAACTGTGTGATTACACAGATGTGTGAGATTCATCAGGCTATAAAAATATCCTGTGATGTATGTCGGGGAAGAAAAACAACCTCCCAAAATGGATTTGGTACCAATTATCAATCATAACAAAGATACTAAAGGAGGGCTGATATGACTCCAGGCTCTGAGGAGACCTTCAAAGCCAGGGTGAAGTGGGTGGTCTGGAGAGTGGTCTTTGGTTGGTGAGGGCAGGGGGAGGGGGAGGCCTGGGCATGTCAGGGATGCTACTTATCTGTTACTTCGTCTCCCAGGACCCTCTCAACGAGTACCCATTGCACTACGTGGATTGAGCCTCTCCTTTTCTTACACATTTTAGGATCTCTACCTTGCCCCAAAATATCTTCTACTGGCTTCTGAAATGCTGTGTGATGTGCCCTGAAGCACTTTCCAGATTCATCTTATGCAGCCACCCTTTACTACCAACACATAAGACACATCCTGTTTCCCCAAACATGTAATTTGTCTTCCTGCATACCCACTGCATCATGCCTGATGATGCCCCTCAAAAATTGTCTAGCTTTTTTTCTCGAATGATTGAGTGAATAAATAAGCGAATGAACTGTCTCAGGGCCTTTGCATGTGCTCAGGCCCATGTCGGAACTCTCCCAAGGCTCAGAGCTCATGCAAGAGCTCCTCTTCTATGCCCAGCCTGGTCCCAGGTAGCATCTCCTCCGGATAGCTTTCCCCTCTGCTCCCTTCCCCAGATCCTCATGACACCTGCTAATTTTCACGTTCCCAAATATTTTGCCTAAGCCTTTAGCTTAGCCCACATGGCTTCTTTTTTCTTTTAGATGTGTCTGTCTTTCTCACTGTTCTATAAGCTTCTCAGATCCAGAGATGCTGACTTGTTCATTTTTGTAGCCCTGATGCCCAGAATAATATTCCATACAAAGTAGTGTGGTGGCCCTAGGTGAACCCCTCTAAGAATAAAAAAGCTATTCACAGGAAGTTCCAAGGGCTTGTGATCCTAAAAAGAACTACATTATAACCCTGAACACACCTAGGAGATGCTACACTCTCAAGGAAGGATTCGGGGAGTTGCTTCTCTTTTTTTGGGAGCCAAGACTGGATGAAGTAGTCACTGAGATGGTGAAGGGTTAGATTAGCGTGAAAGGTGTAACAGTGTGCCCAGGTGGAATTTAAAATCCAGCGCTAATTGTTTCTTTTGGGAATACAGTTTTGCAAACAATAGTATGAATAGAAAATAGTATGAATAGAAAAATGCATAAACACTATGAATAGATAAATACAGATATTTTATCGATGCTATAGCACTACCAAGTTCATCAAAATACTTTTAAGGAGGAATCAACAATTAAAACCAGGACTTTACTCATACAACACCTGTATGTTATGAGGGAGTGTAAATGTAGCTATTTAGTTGAAAATTCACTGAGCCCAGTGTCCAGTTTATTCCACAGTGGGAGCCCAATTAGTCTACAAATGCCCATCTACAGCCCTGGCCAAGGCCAGCGTTTAAAAAAAACCCCTTTGACCCACAACCAGGGACGCCCGCCTCTGAGTCAAACATATTTTACAACACAAAACCACAGCAGAAAGGAGCAGGTCACCTTGCGGTCCCTTCCATTTCCCACCCCAGCCAGAGTCCCCCTCCTTCTACAATGAGACCCCGTAGGGTCAGTGGGGATAGGAAATTGTGACTGGGGGGGCTTAGGGCCTCCCTACCTGGGAGGCATCAGGAGACTGTGGACAAGAGCCTGGAGAAAGAGACAAAACACCCATTCCAATAAGGAAGGAAACGGCTTTAATCTATCAAAGTAATTCTTCTTCTTTCAGGGAGAGAACATGAAATTGCACAAAATGACTTACAGAATGGCACCCAGTCTGATTAGTGTGGGGCCCAGAGCTCCCTGCACTTAGTATGTAAGGTAGAAAGCCTGTCTGAATATTTTTTTTAAAAAAAATTCTCAACATGAAAGGGAAGAAGAATGCATTTGTCTCTTCAAAAGGTAAGTTTGCTGGAAGCTTGTATTTGGAGGCCATCATGGAGGAGATGGGTGCTTAATGAGGGGCAGGGGAGCGAGAGACTGTGGTCATCAGAAACAGCAGCATCCTCTTCCTGATCCTGCCATTTCCCCAGCTCTGTGGCGCTCTGTCGCCTACAGGTTGAAGTCTAACGCCTCAGGTAAGCATTCGGATCACTTAAGTGTCTGGACCAGGGATCAGTAGTAAACATTTCTATAAAAGGACAAAACGGTGAGTATTTTCAGCTCTGCACGCCCTAGACCTCTGTCTCAGCTGCTCAGCTGTGCCTTTGTAGCCAGAAAGCAGCCATAAATGACACATAATCGAAAGGCGATGACTGTAGTCCAATAAAACTTTATTTGTGGCCACAAATTTGTATTTTGTATAATTTTTCAAAAGGCCAAAAACATGTTTAGCTCTCAGGATGTATGAAAGGAGGCTGCTGGCCAGTGCAGCCCTTGGCAGGCAGCAGCTTGCAAACCCCGGACCTAGACTCAGCTTGCATTTCTCGCCCCACCTCAGGCTGTCCCTCGGGGTCCTTCAGGGTAAATGGCTGTTTTTCCCATGCACAAGCCATTTCATTCCCAGAATCTCTACCACCTCCCTGTTCTTTCTGCATGGGTTATCTTTCTCTCCCCTTCCAAAACATTATCCGTGTTCTTCAAACCTCCAATTCATCACCTCTTCCTTGGTACTCCACGTCTTGGCCAAGAAGTGGGATTTACTTTATCTATGAGTCTTATCTCCAGTTCTAGACTCTAAGCTACCTATAAATAAAACAATATCCACTAGTTACATTCATTCTTCAATTGATGCCCCACAACAGACCTCTGAGGTAGGCACTGTTATTATTCTTAATTCACAGACGGGGCAGTTGTATCTTAAAGAGGGCTGTTTGTTTGCTAGAGGTCACCCCGTGACTAAAGACCAAACAAGGACTGTGCCCCATGCATCAGGCACAGCCTCCAGTCTTGACCTTGATGTTACACTGCCTGAGAGGAGACCTCACGGCTCCCAAGTTGCAGGCTGCACAGTACTTCAAAATAAGAGCACTCACTGTGTTTGCTCAAATGAATGATAATGCCTGTGAAGCCCCAGGGGCTTCATGGTAGGCAAAGACCCCAAATACCAGGGAGAAATAGAAAATAATAGCTGACGACCTGAATTTAAGAGAGGACAGTAAAAACAAAGCAAAGGATGATAAATACCAGCCCAATTAACTCACAAAGCACGGAGGATCCGTGCCATTCAGTGTAGACTCTAGTCGTCTTGTCTGCACGGGTGTCCTCGAGAGCATTGCGGTGGGATGGCACCATGCTGGACGGGATGATCTCAGGGGCAATGCGGAGCCCTCCCAAAATGGTAGTCAGTGGTCTGCTTAAAAATCAGGGAAGTGTGTGGTCCGTTTAAATGGATACCCCACCCAGGGATCTTTCTTTTTAATTTTCTGCGGTTGAGTAGTTCAGTCCTTATTTATCTCACTATCTCCACTCTGCAGACTCACCTATTCCATGAGGATAATGGGGACCCAGCAGTTTTCCCGCACCATCAAAATGTTGCAGGGAGGCCTCTGTTTTATCTGCTCGTCTGTATCTTCTTACTTGGCTGGGAATAGTGTGCCTGTTCTCTGTGGGTTCATATGTGCATATTCAATACAAATCAACTAACATTTACTCAGTTACAACTGAATGCAATGCCCTGTGCTGCGTAATACTGATGTGGGACTGATGGGAAGTAAGACAGTGGTTTTGTTTGCAAACTCTGGGGTTTACGATCTGGGAGGCAGTCAGATGCTGACAGAACCCTTTAGGAGCAACATTTCTCCCATTATCCAAAGACTAGTTTCATCGAAAAGAAAAAGGACATACCACAAGGCAAGTAAAAATAAATAATCTCCCCCACACAAAAAAAAAAAATCTTGGGTTTTTCCGTATGTTTTCAGTTCCCTTGATCATGTCTTCCTTATTCTCTACGTCTCTAAAACCTGAGACTTTAAACTGGTCTCTAACCTCAGCCCAATGCGATCTTGGGTATCCTGGTATTTGGTCCAGTTCCTGTTAGGCCTGTCCAAGTTTTTCCCTTTGCTACAGGCTGGCCATCCTCTCTTTGGAATATGATCTTGGTGCATTTTTATTCCTAAATTTGTTTCTCTGGCCTTGACGCTAGCAATTTAGCTGACACCCTACCAGGTGAAAAGACACAACAGCCAGTGTTGTAAGCAGATATCACATATCACTAATTCCACATTCATTCCTTTGGTAAATATTTAGTGAGCATCAGTGCCAGGCACTGGGCCGTGGACTGGGGCAGGAAGATAATGATAACCTACACCCCAGAGGCTTTCGCTATTGATATGAACAGTTGGCACTGCATGATAAGTTCTGTGATCCACTGAACACACACTCCTAAAAGTTTCTCTTTGTAGCAGCCCCGGTGCCAGGTGCCAGGGTTTCGGGATAAATAAGACAAAGTCCTTCCTTCATGGAGCTCATGGCATCACAGTGGCCTGGGGCAGCACTGAGTCTGCTCATAAATATTCAGTACTTCTGCCTCCAAGTGAGGGATAGAACTGCTCTTCCTGCCCTTCCTGAACTCTGGCTGGGTGACTGGACTCCCCTTAGCCAATGAAACATGAGTGGAAGTGACATGTGTCACCTCCAGCCAAAAGCTTTTAAAGTGATGGATCCTATTAGGAGAACATGGGGAGGTAGGACCATGGGCAAGTGGCTTTCTCTCTCTGTGCCTCGATTTCCTAATCACCAAAATGAGCATAATATTTACCTCAGGGGACTGTTAGGAGGGTTCAAAGATACAGTAGAGGGCACAGAATTAACACTGTATTATTTAGAACATCAGGATTCTAGGTCAAAAGTAACAAAAAAATTTTTTTAAATACCTTAAGCTAAAAACCGTGGGAATAAATTGGCTCATATAACTGGGAAGTCTGAGGGACAGAGCTGACTTCCAGAATGACTGCACCAAAGGAAAGTACGTACTTACTCTCTCTCTTTCTCTCAAGCCAGCGCGACTCTTGCTGGCTTCATCCTTAAACAGCTATGTTCCACAGGTGGGGCGAGAGCTCTGGGCAGCTCCACACTAGCCTGACTACACAGCAGGAAGGAGGTTTTCCTCTAACATCTACATCAGGGCTCCGCCTCCAAACCAACCTCTGTGCACACCTCGTGGCGGGGGAGGGAACTGGGGTACTCTTTTAGGTTTCCCAAGTCACCTTGTCAGGGCCACATAATCTACGCTTTCCTCAGATTCACATGGTGTTGAGGAGGATCTATTCCCCAAGTGAAGTAGTGCTCTGCAGAAACAGCTGAGAGATGTGCAGAGATGGCTCTGGGAAGCAGGAATCGTGAAGATAAGGAAGTGGCCTGAAGCATGGTAGGGAAAAAGCAGAAGAAATCTGTTCTTGCTAGAGCCTAACGCGACCTGGGTATGTGTACTTGTCTGTATGTGTGCATGTATGTGCATGAGTAGTGTGCGTGCATTTGTGGGTACATGCGCACATGTGTGCATATGTATGTAAAGGCACATGTGTAGGTGTTTGTGTGTGAATGCTTATGCACACATACATTTGTGTGAGTGCGGGGGCATGTGTGTTTTCATATGTGCATGTGTATGTGGCATGCATGTGCGGGTGGGAGGCTGGATGTGGAGTGTGGACAGGAGTTGGCAGGCGATGAGGCTGGACAGACAAGATGCAGTCAGAGGATTCAGTGGTATGTCCTGCAGGGCTGCATCTTAAGCCATAAGGCCGGTGACAGAAAAGTCGTTCTAGAATTCTGAAACATTCAAAGCCCACCAGCAGGTAGCTCTGCAGGCATCATAATGGCTGAGAGGTCACCATAATCCAGAGAATTAAAAACAGCCAAGAGCACAGAGAACCTGGGGTGAAGGGACTGAGTGGCTCGGAGGTCCCCAGGGGCTATGCCAGTTTCCCACGGGCCCTGCTGCCCTGGGGCCTATTTTAAATAGTGACGCAAGGTTTCCAACAGTACCTGACTCATCGGCCTTAGCTCTTATTCCAGTTCATTAAAAGTGTCCGTGGGTGGTCCACACCCCATGCCCCACCTGAAGGTACAAAGGCAGGGAACCACCAGGGAACAGATGCAACAGACCACTTTGGGCTCCAATCTTTTTATAGCTCTGAGAGGATGCTGCCCAAGGACGTGAGGCTCTGGAGCACACAGAGACACACACGCATGATGGTCACGGCACAAAGCAGGAGGCCCTGTGACCAAGAGAGGACATGAAGAGAGGACATGAGTGTGGGAGCCCAGCAGGTGCAGATCACGCCTCAGCTCCTACACCAGTCCGGCTGCGTGGCCACAAGGAATTCACTCAGCCTTTCTGAGCATCAGTTTCTTCATCTATACAATGGGGATATCAAAACCCTTTCCCTAAGGATTACTACGAAGATTAAGTGAGAATGATGTCACTGAAGTGTAGATTAGGATCCCCAGTGACTGCTTGGAGTTCATGCATATTAACTCCCATCCCACTAGTCAAGCTTAACTCCCAGGCTCCTCTGGAAAGTACTTCCTCCCACTAAATATATCCAGGGCTTCCTGGGGAGGTGGGGGTGCCCACTCTAGAATAATTTATCCCCGCTCAACAGCCCTTCAAGTCACCACTCAGCCACTAACCCTGGGAAGTCACTGTTCCTTCGAGCATCATTCTTGCCTTCTGTCAGATGAGAAGGTTTGGATTAAATCAGGGGCCGTAAATGGGTGACTTAAGGGTCCATGTGCTTTGTTTTTCTGCACAGGGTTTTGTCCCGTTTGAGTGTTGAAACTTTTAGGTCTAGCACACGCTCTCCCGTCCCCGTGACCCCAGCCCTCACCACTCCCTCAGGGCTCCCATCTGGCTCCTGTCCTGTGCATCTGACCCTCTGACCTCTGGAGTAAATCATCGCAATGACTTGTCCAGCCCAGAAGTTCTAGATCCAGGAGTCCTCTATCTCCCAAACAAGTCATACTATCCTCAGTCCCACTCTCATTGTGGCCTCTTACCCTAGAACATAAGATTTCTCTTCTTCCACTTCCTCCAGATTCAACTCACCTCTGACGGCTTTCCTCTGCCCCAGACTAACACATTCTATGTTTCCTGAGAAACTTCTCTGAAGCCAACCCTAAGTTACAGTGTTCGGAGGATGCAAACAGCAAATACATACTTCAGAAAGCTTTCTTCATTATGCTAAGCAAAATAAGCCAGGCAGTGAAAGACAAATACCATATGATCTCGCCTTTAACAGGAACCTAAACAACAAAACAAAGAAACAAGTAAAATATAACAAAAGACACTAAAATAGAGGACAGGTAGTCAGTGACCAGAGGGGAGAGGGGAGGGAATTTCAGGGGAGAAGGGAAGGGTTTACAGGAACAAATATACAGGACACATGGACAAAACCAGGGGGGTTGGAAAGGGGAGGGAGGAGGGGAGGAATGGGTGGGCGGGCTGGAATGGGAATAAAAGATAGAAACTGTACTGAATAAACTAAACTAAATAAATAAATATATAAATAAATGGAAAAAAATTGAACCCTACCCCAGGCTTATCAGTTAATAGCTAATCATCCTTGCTGTCTACACTTCATACCATGTGTATGCCAGATGCTGCCTTAACCTGCTTACCTACAGGCTCTCATATGATCAATAGCCCTGCAAGGAAGGGGCTGCTGTCCTCATTTTACAAAGCAGGCAATGGAGTTTGAACGAGGTGAAATGACTTACCCAAAGACACGCAGCTAGTAAGCAGACACGCTGCAATTTGAAATGAGGTTCATCTGAACCCAAGTCACTCTTTTTTGTTTGTTTGTTTCAGCATGCAATGTAGTAATAATATCAAGTTAAATGATATTGCAGATTAAGAGAGAGAGTACAGAAAAATGGATTTGCTTTCCACCCAGAAACAGCACTGGCTCAGCCCTGAGATTTAAAAAAAGAAAAAGGAAACAAAGAAAATTCCTCCTCCTCCTCCTCAGCTTGGGACTGGCATGAGGGGGAAGATTTAATTTGTACCGATCTGCAAATATTTTCCTCTTAAGTGTCCATTTTCACCAGACATAAATTGGACTGAATTGCCTTTATCTGCCGGAGCTGGAAAACCCGTCACTATAAATTGATCCCTTAACTCTGCCGTCCTCCCGAAACAATTAGCTGCTCTCTGACAGCTTCCATCTCTCTGGTCATCAGCCACTGGGTCACTAAGTGCAAGGCTGTTCTCAAAGGTGGTCCGCTCCTCTGTACCCCTCAAATCTACTTCTATGCATTCATTCACTCCAGATTCTTCTCTTGCGGCATCCGGTCCTCACCTCCTGAAACAGCAGGGCTGGGTTCTGCCGCTTCCTCCACAGCCTCACCACCTCCGCCCTGGGCCAGGCCCTCAGCTTTCCAGGCTGGGCTCTCGCTTCCCAGCTGCCCTCCCCACTTTCCCTCCAATCTGCGCCTGTCCAGTTCACCTCCTGGCTCCATCACCTATCAAGACTGGATGTCTTTGGTTTGCTCCTTCAGATCTTTTTCACCTTTGGCTGGCTCTGTGCCCTAGAAGCTGATCTCTAGGGTCTGGTTGGGGCTGGTTGCAGACAATGCCTTGGAGGAGAGGGAAGACAGGGTAATCACTATCTCCCCCCTCAACCCCCACCACAGCCCAGTTCACTCCCCACCTAGCCAAGAGGACAGCCCCTTTGGGGAAGCCCTCTCCTAGAGCACAGCTACTCTCTCCAAGTTCTGATACCTGCTCCCACCCTTGGCCCGTAGCCTGGGGTGATTCACAGCCACCTTCCTAGCCCACCCCTTTACTAATAGGTCCTGCCTTAACCCTCTTGAGTTACTGCCATTTGAGTGAGTCATCAGTTTCCGGCTACACTCTGACTTCTAGAATGGAGGAACTGGGGAGATGCTGGTCATAGGGTACAAACTTACAGTTCAAGGAGGAATAAATCTTGGAGGTTTAATGCACAGCATAGCGATTACAGACAATACTGTATTACATGCTTCAAAGGTGCTGAGAGACTACATGTTAAATGTTCTCACCACAAAAAAAAAGAAAAGGATAATTATGTGAGGCAATAGAGGTGTTAGCTATATGGATGTATCAGATCAACAACACATTGTATGCCTTAAACTTACACAATGTTATATGTCAATTATATCCCGATAGACAGATATGGATACATACATGCATGCATGCATGCATACATATGTACGTACACAGAATGTGATCCTGGTAAGTCACACCCCTGCTGAGCCCGAGTTTCCCTCCTCATCTGCCGAAGAAAGAAGATAACAGCAGAATGATGAAAGGAAGGAAGATGAACTGCATGGCTGTTGTGGGAATTAAAAGAGGAAAAGCACTTAAACAGTGTCTGGCTCGCAGAAAACACCCCAAAATATTAGTTGTTCTTCATATCATTAAATGGTACACTGTTCTCTCAATTTTATAAGCAAAGATATTCTAATAGAAGTCAAGTGACCAGCAAAGTCACCTTACACCTACAAGGGCCAGAATTCAAATCCAGGGCTCTCTGACCCCAGAGACTGAATGGTATCCAATGCAGTAAAGCATTGAATGTGAAACACTGAGGCTCTCCTTCAAGATGCTAAGATGAGACCTGCCTTCCCTGGTGCCTCAGCCTGAGAGGAGACCTGAGCTTTCTGCAAGGACCCACAATGCACCTGGATAATTGCTCTGTGGATGCTGAGCTGGGGATGGGGGCCTCCTTGACCCCTGCAGGCAATCAGCTTAGCCCATGAAGCGTGAGATTTAATTACCCTTATCTAAGCTTAAATAACTGTAAATGTTATTGTTGGTCACACGAATTATCTCGCCCTTTGAAAACACCCAGCCATTTCCCTGACTCTGTGCTTTCCACAGGCAGGGAAACAATACTGTTAATGTCACCGCAGCCCACCGCTATTTGAACCCCTGTGTTGTGCAGACTGTGTGTGTGACACTTTGGAAGACCCACTAGGAGGTCCTCCAAATTCCTGGTTGTCAGCTATTGGCACAAAAGGCAGTGACTGCCACCAGGGGACAGAGGAAAATAGAACTGATGCCTATAACTCACCACTAGGTAACTGGGAGATACTGGGTCTTCTTTTCTGCTGCATGTCCTCAGCCTCTCTGTTAGTGACTTCTGGTAAAAAGTGGAAAGTTTGGAGACAAGCACATGGGAAAATGGAAAAGGCTGGGACAACAGTTTGGACTCACCCAGGTACAAGGGCTGGGATGAAGCACAGGCCATTGGGTGCAGCATTAGTAGGCTATGTAGCCTTATGGCTAATGCACAGGCTAGAGAACGAGACATTCTTGAGTGCAAGTCCCAGATGACCAGTTGCTAACTATATGCAGTGATTCTGTTCTCTAAGTCTCCATTTTTTCACTAGTAAAATAAGAATGATAGCACCTCCCCCACAGGGTGTTGAGAATATGGTAGGTGGGATACAGGAAGGTAGATAGATAGATAGATAGATAGATAGATAGATATAATACACTAAAAAATAGTAAACACTTAATAAATGGGAAAAATTACTATTTTGCTGTTATTATTTATGACCATCTCAAGAATATATAAATAGGCAAAAAGTTTGGTATTCAAGATGATGACAAAGAAACATGATAGAAGTAGTTATTATCAGTTATCATTATTAATATAGTATCTAGCATTTTTAATCAACTATTATGTTTCAACCCTATGCTAAGTATATTAAATATATTACCTCAAAAAAATCTTTACCATCATTCTTGGAATAGATGCTATTATTTCATTACTGTCCCCATTTGACAGATGAGGAAACAGAGGCTCAGCAAAAGTTAACTGATTTGCCCAAGGTTGCTCAGCTAGTGAGTGGCTGGCCCTGAAACTGGTCTCATTTGAATGAGGAGCTCATATTCTTCATGAAGTAGAATGGGGAGTACATGGTAATGGAGGAGACAAGAGCGGACAATATGGAGAGAACCAGAAGGAGCAACATGGAAGTGTGGCACCGAGAAGCAAGGCTCATTATAGTAGTCAGGAAGTCCTTGGTGGCTCCTCGGAAGAGGAGAGGGAAAGAGAAGGCCTGCCAGCACTGTTTCCCAGCCAAACACATCCTGAAGAACCAGGCCAGAAGCCAGGACTCAAGTCATCAGGGTCACAGTTTCAAACAGCAGGGCCCTTGGGGATCTCTGAATTAGGAAGTTGGAAAACCAGAGCCAGACAGACTCGAGTCTTAGATCTACCACTTGTTAGCTGTGAATTACAATCATGTTCTTGACTCTTCTGTGCCTTAGTTTCCAAAATGTGTGAGGTGAGTATCAGTGGACATATGAGTGACAGACAGATGGCATAAATGCCACCACCCCCGATTTGTGCGATCACTGCAGATATCACTAATGGAACCTTTCTATTGCACCATAACTGCAGAATTCTTCTTGGAGGGCTCCAGAGATGGCCTCTGCCAATCAATCAGGGCAGGCACCAGACGAAACTGGATGGAAACGAAGGCTTTGTCCACGTCTGATACTGTGTACTTCTGGTAATTTGTTGATTGACTGTGCTATTCTTGTCTTGTTGACCTTAGAGATGGTCAAGGTATTTTCAAATGAAGCACAACTGTGAGTGATTATAAAATTTAAAGCCAAAAATGTCTAAAATGTGTCTCATCTAGTTGTTCTCAAACTGCAGTTTCAGAACTCCAAGGCTCCCATCACTCTCCACATTTCTATATATATTATGGTTCCTAATAAAACTTTATTTTACTCATTTATTTATCCAACAGATACTGACTTGGAAAAAAAGCTTTTTATTCCCCACATTTAGAGAGGGAGACAGAGAGAAGAAGGAAGGAAGGAAGGAAGGAAGGAAGGAAGGAAGGAAGGAAAAAAAGAACTTGAAAACAACTGATCTATTCCACTTTACAGATAGAACGCCTAAGTTCCAAGCATGGAACAGGACTGGGCCAAGATCTAAGGAAAGTTAGCACAGCTGAGATGAGTATGTCTCCCCTAACTCCCAGCCCCACTGAAAGCTTTTTTCATAGCACCCAATTTCTCTGTCCATAACGCAGCTCAACAATAAGTGGAAAGAGGAAACTCAGACTCCTTTGGCAAGGACAACTGACTAGGGGCTAAATTCGGAGCAGAATGTTGAAGTTGAGAACATCAATAGATGTTGCCTTCCAGGGAAACACAAGCCAGAATAGCAGCAACCAATCTGTAGGAAGGTCCAGCTAAGATATAAACAGGAAGCTTGGAACACGTGTGCAGATCTCTCAGAAGGCAAGGGTGTAAATCCCCAGCTCTATAGATGCAGCCTACCCCCATGGGCAGACCCTCCTCTGGGCTATTTTATGGTTGTTACAAATCAAGTTGAAACCATCTGCTTCCTGATAGTCCTGGGTTCCCACAAATATTTTCACTGGCTTGAGTGTCAGCTTCTGCTCAGACCATAGATGCTTCCAGTGGTTTATGGCACATCTGGCAACTACTGAAAAAGCAGTTCTGTCCCCTGTGGACAAATTCTTCCTCTCAAGGTTCAGGCACTCCTTTCTCATTCATACAATAATTCATCCTCTCCCTTCATCAACAAACTATTTTAAGTGTACCAAACACCATGCTAAACCCCGGGGAGACACTGACAGGTAACAACTCTCAACTCCGAGATGCTGTTGTCTTATTCAGCAGCTGAGGTCAGTGACTTCTCTCCCTGACACCAAGACGGTCCTGAGAACAACCTCCTGGAAGTCACAAGGCACATCTGTTTTGGAGAAAGCTTCTGTATCACAAATAATCACTGAAAGAGAAAAACTAGTCAATGATCATGCAGTACAACTGCATTGTACAGGAGGGTGAGCCCAAGGAGGGCAGGGCCGTTCCAGGGCTTCATGTACATCAGAGCCCAAGCCTTCCGGTAGGTAAGCATGAGATTCCTGCAGCACTAATATATGCAATTGCCTAGGACTTATCTCCAAAAGGCAGTCCTCTTTCGGATGCTTAGACACAGCCAGCTCATTCTCACCTCGAGCCTGGAACACTCACACTCACCCACCCACCAGCCCAGCACACACTCCACCCCATTCTTTTCTTGGCTAGTTCTTCATCCCTCAGGTCTCAGCTAAAATGTCACTTCCTCAAAGATGTGCTCCAAAAGATCCACATCTAAATTTTCTCCTATGTAATTTTCTTTCATAGCACCCTGTACTTTTACTTCATGACACTGATCAAAATTTGAAATTTTTAATATAATTATAGATTTATTCAATGCATGGCTTTGCCACAGACCAGTAAACTACTTGTCTGAATGGGCAAGTAAGTGGTATAACCAGCGCTAGAATGCTCCCAAAGGGTATCCTGGATTCTCTCTCAATAACATAAGGAAGGCGGAAATTATTCTAGCTTGCTGTATTTTAAGAGATTTTATTGATATCAGAATGAATGGCACATGTTAATCTCAAAAGAGTACATTTTGGTCAATTCATGTGTAAATCAAGATCACAATAACATCAACTACAAAAATCTTTTACTTATTGTAATGTCACAGAATGCTATGTTGATCAACAGTCCAACCCATCTCCCCAAAAAACCACCAGAAGTGAGGCTGTTCTTGCAGGAGGCAGGAAGAAAGGTCTCCCCAGAGCAGCCTTGGCTCTGTTTCCAGGTGTTTGTCCTCAGCAGTTCCATCCAGGCACTGTTTTTCTCCTGGTTGTTCTTTGCCTCTTGGGGCATATACCACCTATCCATGAACCCTGGGCGACAGTCTAAATAGATTTGAGCCCTCCAGAAATATTGGACCTCCTGGTCCTCCTATGACCAGTACATGTCGATGAGGGGAAAGTCTGAACTTCTAAAGTAAAAGGAGGTCTAGGTCATTACCAAGAGTCCCTGTTAATTATAAAAGAAAACACTGATGCAGAGATGCCTTTTACAAAAGGGCACAAAGGGAACATAATGCTAACCAAAGTGCACTTGAGTCCTGAAGGGTTCCCCTACCTATGTGGGGAGCCCTCTCCCAATCCTGTGAAAAGTCCAGTCAACAGGGATGATGATGATAATACCAGAATATTGTCCATGGTTACATAACTGTGTACCAATCATTCTACTAAAGCTCTTCCATAACCCACCTCCTTTAATCTGCTCAACATCCCTATAAGCTAGATGTGATGATCCCATTTCCCCATGAAAGAATGAGGATTCAGAAAGGGGAAGTGACTCAGCTGGTGAGACTTGGAACTGAGGTTAGAATTCAGCTTTATATACTTCCAAGACACACTCATCCATTTACATCGCAAACATTTATTTATTAAGCACTTACTATATGACTAAAATACTATTCTAGGCCTTGGGGTTATACTATCTAAAACAGAAGATTGAAATTTCTATCTTTGTAGAGCTCATGTCCTGTGATTAGTGACAGAATCCATGAATCTATATGGCTCTCATATTACTAAAACAGGAGTCAGAAAACTAAAATACCCAGGTTCCTGGGTTCCATTTTAAATTTCTTGCCCACCCCACCCACCACCACCACCACCCCAAAACTCCCATATCTAAAGCATGGGAAACACACTGAAAGCAGGAGGATTTAGCCATAGAGTTTCAGACACAAGACCCCAGGAGGATCTCATATCATTGTGGGCTATTATTGGAAGCCACAGTCAGTATGGTCAGGGCTTTTTTTTCTTTCTCTTTTCTTTTTTCAGTTTTCTCAATCTTTGAGGTAGTCTAGGGGAGAGGTATTGCATTTTAGGAGTGTCCAGAGGCATGCCACAGTCTGTGTATCTCAAGCATATCCTTTAATATGCTTACCTATCCTTTGCATGTGCTTTCTCAGAACAGAAATAAAGGGTTCCTGCTGCCCAGGCCAGCCCTGGTCACCTGCTCTGTCACTTACTGCCTCCACGATCCTGCTTGGTCCTTCAGCAATGGATGAACTGTTGCAGTTGGACCCCACTCTGTGACTTCATGAGGTAAAGCTACTCCCTGAGCCCCCAAGTCTGCATCTATACAAAATGAGCAAGCCAGGCTTCAAGTTCATTTAGCACCCTCCTAGCCCTGAGAGTCCAAAGTCACGAAAAGGAACACAGACAGGCAGCTTCAGCAGCCTGAACAGAGTGAATTGAATTTCCTGCCCTGCCTCCCTACCTCTTCCTGCCTTCCTGCCTCTTGCTCCCTGATTCCCTCAGTACATACCCCTACCTCCCTGCCCATCCCCATCAACTCAGGGCTGACCGTATGCTGCTTTGTTTACCCTGAGAACTGATCCTGAGGTGGCAGATCTAACCCTCACCATTTTCGTGCTGCCTATTTTTACCTGCAGTGCAGCTCACAGCGTGGGTGGCAGACACCAACAGCCCAGCTCTGCCCAGCAACAGCCTCCCAGACAACACAGGTCAGCCTGAATGTGTCTCCTGAGGTCTGTAGCCAGAGGCCCCACCCTCACAGGGTCTCCTGCAGCTGGTAGACAGAATTGTGTCTAGAGGGTTCCAGGGGAGAAGAAGAAAGAAGTAAGAAAGAGAGAGAGAATCAGAGAAGGACATGAAGGAAGGAATGGAGGGAGGGAGGTGAGCAAGGGAGGAAGACCTCATGACCACCCTCCATGCCCAAGCTCTGTGCTCTGTATTTTAAATATAATTCATTCTTTTACTTATTGGACCAATATTTATGAGACCTTACTGTGCACCAGACACTATGATAGGCACTAGAGATATAATGATGGATAAAAATAAACACATCTCTGCCCTCAAAGTAAGGGAGACCAACGATATCACTTAATCCTCACAACTAACTTAGGAAGTTGAAATTCCCATTTTACAGATAGAAAAACTAAGGCTCAGAGAGGTTAAGGTTGCTGCTCTTTATACCACACCATACCATGTCCTTCTTCCTTCATTTTTGTCTTCATATAAAATAGATGATGTTTTTGAGAATACCAAGCAATGGGTTTTCCCCATTCACAGTGGGTTTTCAATTCACAGTGCATTGCAGTTTCCCAGCTGTGGGAGCAGCATGTGGCAGCGATCCGGAGGAAGGACACTTGCTAGTGAAAGTAATGAAGTTACCCTCCCCAACATTCAGACTATCAATTGAGATTTTTAAAAAATAAAACAGTAGTCTTCAGATTTTGTTTAGAAAGAAAAAGGATTTCTAAATTCCTAAAGCCCCCATGAGATACCCTAGAACTTAGCCAGGCCAACTTTAACATAAAGTTGTATTCTGTGTCATAGGTTACCTTAGGATATGGCAAAATTCAAATTTCCATGAGACAAGAGGAAGGAAGGGAAAGTGTTTGCCAAGGGGCAGATCTTTGGAGGGGATATGATAAAGGTGCAGGGGAGGCCTGGGTCCTTGAGAAGAGAATCAGAGCCCCACCCACCCCCAAGGGTCACAGCCCAAAGAAGTGTCATGGAGAGGGCATAACAGTAAAATGCCCATCAGAACTGTCATTTGTGACTTCTTCACAAAATGCACCGAGGTACCAGGGGACAGGAACCCAGCCCTGGCCAAGTGTCACTGACTCTCCGTAGCTTACATGTGAGGACCTCTCATACAGAAGCTTCAAGGTCAACAGCCAAAGTCACCAGGCCATGAGGTCCCGAGGGACCTGTTCATGTCACTGGGGATTGAGGCAAGCGCCCAAAAACAAGTAGAGCAAGACTCCTGAGCCAGCAAGACCAGAGGCCAGCTGGTGGGCCCAAATCTTCCCTCTGTCACCACAAGTATAACCCGACTTTCCCCTGCACCTTGGCACTGTCTTGGGAAGAGAGATGGGAAGGGAGCAAAACACTGAAAAACAGCACCCACCTGAAAGAAGCTGGGTTTAAAGAGGGAGACCCATATTCCTTCTCTTTAATTTTTTTAAGCCAAATGTTAATGGAAACTAGGGTGATATGAAATTGAAAGAGTAATTAATGAGACATTTTTAGATTTCTTTTAAAAATATTTGAATCTTATCTTATAAATTATTCACCCAGGATATTTGTTTTGATGCTCTGGAAATCTCTGGAGGAAGGAGGGGAAGTGAGACATGAAAGTCCAGGCTGGGGGCTCTCTGCCTGTTAGCTTCCAGGTTCTCTCAGCTCCTCACTCATTTGTGCTGTCTTCATTCACTCCAACAAAGCCACAGCGAGGAGAGGCCTGAAAGCCTAGATCAACACTCCCCACACGTACCCCTACACGTTTTCGAGGTGAAGTCCACGCCCTGCCCGTGAGACGAGGCTCGAAGTGGACATTCCCGGAGGTTACCCCGGTTCCCTGGCTCTGCACCCAGCACTCCGTCAGCCAGAGCAGGGGGCACGGTCTGTGTCCATCTCTGGATTTCTCACATTTGCAATACTTCATTCTTATTTATCTCCTTTACTTGAGTCCAGACTTGGTTTTTTGACTAGGTAACTACTAAGGAAGCCTCTAAGTGAAATAGTCTGTGACTCACACTCAGTCTTCTTGGTTCTCCTTGAATCACCCGGGTTAAAGTGAGCAAACACTCTGCTTCGTTTGCTTAAGCATCTGACTTCCAGATGCTTAAACTGAATTAAACTTGAAGGGCGGGCTGAGTGTCATTTTGATGAAATTGTTTTCAAAGCCCTGCCCAGTGCATTTCTGACACAGTCTGTGAGTGATGTCCCTGTCCAAGGAACTGGTACCCCACCCCCAACATCTACCTTAGGACTCTTGGCGATGCTACCCTCTCCCTCTAAAAGCTTGCCTTGGTTCTCTGCCAACCTCCAACATTCCAAGAACAATCAAACTTTACAATTCCAGATCCATTGATTTAGTTTTTTTGATAATTCAACCAAGGCTTTGAGCATTTGGTAAGCAGGACTGGGAAGAAGACCAGTTAGCTACCTTAAACTGAACAACTACTCTGGACCAATATAACATGGCAGTCATATAGCATAAAGGTCAAGGTTTAAGGTTGGATTTAGACACTCATTCATATGAAATCACTGAGCTAATTACAAAATCATTCTCATCTATTTCCTTTTAAAGGATCTTGAAGGAACTATATACCATATTCAGTTGGGTTAGGGTAGTTTGAGTCGTGGTGTGGACCTGAGAATTAAGAACTCTCTTTATCATTAAACTATAATTGAGATTTTGGTCATTTCCAACTGCTTCTTCTTAGTGTTTCTAAATGAGTGAAACTACCACTGAGCTTGCTCTGCAAAAGACTGTGGAGTGGTTCAGGCAGGAGCTCAGAAGATCTGGATTCTCATCAGTGCTTCCTACCTTGCTCAGTGACTCGGGCTAGGTAATTAACCTCATTGAGACTCTCATTCAGAAAATAAAGACACTACTGTAGGTTGGATTGACCTCATTAGGCTTTGAGTGATAGAATGAAATCATTCAATCCACCTACCCATGTACACATACACTTAAAATCTATAGCTCCTTTATTTGGGAACCTCTCCTTATGTAGCTCTTCATGTGGCTGTTATTTGTACTCTTTAGTATCCTTTGCCATAAATCAATAATCTAGTAACTAAACAGGTTTTATTAAAAATTTTGTGAGCCATTCTAGCAAATTAATCAAGCCCAAGGGAGGGGCCAAAGACCTCTGAATCATAGCTGGTAGGTCAAAGCACAGGTCACAACATGGGCTTGCAACTGGTATCTGAAGGGGAGGGCAGTCTTGTGGGACTGAGCCCTTCACCTGCAGAGTCTGATTCCATCTCTGGGTAGAGAGTGCCAGCATTGAGTTAAATTCTCAGACACCCTGCTAGCATCTGAAAATCGCCTGTTGGTGTGGGAAAGCCACACACATGTTGGAATTGGGCCTGGGAAACCTTTTCAGCGCCAAGTTCCCAAGACAAGATATAGCAGGGAACATTCCAGGAACTGTCAAAAGGGCAATGTGGTTGGAGCTTACAGAGCAAATTAGAAAGTGATTTGGGCACAAATCTGGTCCTCAAGATGTTGACCATGTAGTATACAAGATAAGACAATATACTAGTGGAGATAATTTAAGGTAAAAATCCTTAAAAAGAACTAATTTCTATGAAAGAGGCAAGACTCACTCGGGGCCAATGGGAGAAATGGGGCTGAGTTGAATCTATGGTTACTCTATCAGTTAGCTTTGGGACATAACAAACTACCACATAACTTAGTGATTTAAAACAACAGAGAGCTATCTATCTCGCATTTCTGAGGGTTGTCTGTTTATACCAGATCCAATCGAGCAGTTCCTTTGGTCTTGACTTGGCTGGAGTCCCTCTCCTTTCCTGTCTCTCATATCTTTCTAGCATGTCCTGAAGTCAAGGTCATAGTGTAAGCACAAGAAAGCCAATTAGGCAAGAGCTAAAGTTTCCTGAGACCTAAGTTCAGACTCAGAGCTCTGCTGTATTCTATTGGATAAAACAAGTCACAAAACTAGCCCAGAGTCTCTGAGTGGAAGTGACAAAGTTACAGGGTAAAAGGACATGGATTCAAAGAGTTCATTAATTGGTGTTATCAGTACAATCAATACACCAGAGTTGCTTAACTTGAGAAGTCTAAAGCATCATAACTGAGGGAGAATTCAAATGGTGGATGACAAGGGGACAAGATTGTGATCAAAGAGACAAAATGTATTAAATTTGAAGACTGAAGTAAAGAAAGGAATGGGAGACTCAGCAATGGAAGTGGAAGCCAGGAGGAATAAGTGGATGAGGCTTGAGGAATGGGGAAGGCATTCCTCAGTGGGGAGGTCCAGAACCAACTTTGTGCAGACCCAAAGAGAGAATGTCGTCGCTGTCCTTGCGTAACAGGGCCTGCCTGGTGCAGCACTATAGGCAGGTTGTCCCACGTTTTATCTTAAGGTTTCTTGTTGCAACCCCACTCCTGGTGCAATTTCCACACTGTAGAAAGGCCATGGTCAGTGGGGGGACTAGCGGGGGACTCATCAAGAGATTGTTTCTTCAGTCAGTCCTTGAAAGATGAGTAGATTTGATGTACAAAATCCACTTCAGGCACTATGCTATTCTGTTAACATCATACTTATTCTTAGACACAGAATAAACTGAAGTCATTGAGACCAAAGGAAATAGAGCTTTTAGATGCCCCAATTAATTTCTTTATCTCAGTATATGGAAAGCAGACAAGAAGCATATCTTAATAATATGCATTTACTTCCTAAGTTCCTCTTTACAACACTTACTTAAAAATCTGTCATTAAAAACAATGAGGCTATTCTGATAAAATAGCAACTCGAGAGTTATGGAAAAGAGTTATGATCTTAAAACAGCTTGAGTACATTTTGCTTCAGTTGTGCAGTATGGAGAAAAATCTTCTTTCATACAGATAAGTAGTGATACTCACTTATAGAGTTTTATATGAGAAAAAAAGTACTGCCCTGGTGTTAAAACAAAATCTCTCTACAGGGTACAAGGTTAAAGTCTTCTAATTAATAACACATTCACATTTTAAAGATAGATAGATAGATAAGTAGATAGACCGACTGACTGACTATGGAAGAAGATGCACATGCACATACACACAAAAATAAATTAATTCTTTGGTAACCATGGTTGTATAGAAGTTGATTACATAATGCAATGAAGTGTGTGCATTATTTTTAATTATACTTTTTAAAGCAAGTTGTTTTTAAGTTAACATATACATTTGAGTAGTCATGAATGCTCTCCTCCAAATGTACCCACCATCCCCCGGAACACAGCTTTGAAAGGACTCTGCTACAAGGGCAGAGAAGGCAGAAATATAGCAATGCTGTGGTCTTGGGAAAGAAAGTAAGGAGGCACATGGACTTTGGGGTCACATCTGTGTTCAAATCCCACCCGTGTCACTTACTAGCAATGTGATCTTGGTCATATTCTTTCATCTCTTTGAGCCTTACTCTCCCCTCTATTAGTATTCCAACCCTTCTTTCATCCGATTGTTATGGATCCTTAATAAATGTTACTTCTTTTTTCTCAATCCTGTTCAATCTCTTCTTATATCAGGAGTGAAAGAGAGATCAGATCTTTGGTTTGCTCAAATGTTTCTCTAGATGCCCCCATGTTCTAATAGCATCAGCCTGTCAGGTTGCATCTACGATGTTTATAATTCAGGTAGCAAATTGATTTTTGAAAGCACTCTGGGCCTGCTCTGTCCATGTCAGATAAGCTCCAAGCATTAATTATGCACCAATATTGATGTTTTTGTCTGACAAGGTCTAATGTCACCATATTCAAATTTGGCTGCTTCCTTGTTAGAAAACCCTTCAAAATGTGGCCTTGGAAGAGACAGCATGTGTCACCTGCAATATTTGAGATGTTCCAGAATTGAAGTCTTCAATTAGAATTAAAGACAATGCCTGTCCTTGTCCTGGGCCCCAAAGAGAAGGAGCTGATAGGATGCCTAAAAGCAGCCTTGAAAGAAGGCGAATCTGGTACACTGTATGTGGTGGTGATGTGAATCATTTGAACACATTTAGAGTTGCAATAGACACAAATCGGGTAGTACAGTGTGTATTTGGAAACTTTGTATTTATTTGCTCATTGGTATGATCAACCATAAATATCTAGCCAGATCTAACTGATCTCACAGAATCATTAGAAGAATTGGGATCAAACTTATTTTTAAAGGAGAATTATAATCACACCTACACCAGTGCCTCTGACTTGAACTGAGCAAATAAACCAATGGCAATCTCATTCAAATGTTCTTATTGGGTGTTTGATTTATCCAACAAATGATCTGTGTGCTCTGACTATTTGCCAGGCACTGTTCTAGGAACTGGGAACACACAGGGCACAGACGGGCAAGCTCTTGTGCAGCATTTATTCCAATACAGACACTAGTTCCAATGAAGCAGAGGTTCGTTGCATAGATACTAATTCCAAAACATAGATTAGACCTTCTCTTTTCCAAGACTTCACTAAGATGACTTTGCAAGGCAGAGAGGGAGCAGCTGAATAGTCTTTCCTATGACTTTAGGATTTTTATTAAAATAGAGGAGTTTGCTAATTTCACCTCAAGCAACTCCTAAGAAACATACTTGAGCATTCTGAATAGAATTAATGCTTCACTCATATTCAGCTATACTATGGATGTTTTCATGATGTCAGGGTAATTGTAGGAGGGCGCTAACAGGGGGTAATTATTCTACTCCTCTGCATTTTCTGAGGAGGAATTGGGTCAAAGATGGTTGCTACAGCCTCTTTGTTCACTGAAGTAAAAAGAAAAGAATCCTCACTTCTGGTAATAAATAGTTAATATAAGTGGTGTTATAGGGATCTGGAAAATTGAAGGGGAAATTTTTTTGCACACTCTAAGGTATTTTCTTCTTTATTGTTTCCCTTCTTTTTTCTTCTCTCTTTCAAAAACATGTTGTGTGTGTCCTTGTTCCAGGTACACTATGAGACTGGAAGAATACAGACAAAAGAAACACAGCCTTAACATTCATGAAATTCTCAATATCCTTTCTGAAAATAAAAATGTGAGTAGATGAAATCAATTCAGTGTAGGACTTACACTGGATTTCTCCTGGAATTCACAGGACACTCACAATGTAATGGAAGGAGCAATGAGCCTGATATCCAAAGATCTGAATCTTTTCTATGTCACTTGGGGAGGAAAGGGAATCCTTCTCTATTTCAGTTTCCTCATCTGAAGGAAGGGACTTCACCGACTTGGTTGTGAGAATGATTTCAACCTGCTGATGTGAAATATGGTGACAGCGGCAAGGCCTCAAATGAAGTGGATGAACCATGGCGGCTATAACTCATGGCAATTCCTATGAACCTGCCACTCTGAGAGAGCCGGGAGGAATGGTGATAGTAATAATAGCTAACCTTTATTGAACATATTTATTACGGGTAGCTGTCAAAGGAAATGTATAGATACTAAGCAAGGTAATATTCAAATTATCCCTATGGGGTAGGTATTCTTCTCTCTTCCATTTTTAACATGAGAGTGCTATGGTACAGATATGTTGAATGATTTTTGCAAAGCCACATAGTAAGTGGTACAGACCATGTCTGAAACTGAAAGTCTGGCTCCAGAGGTCTACCCCAACATATTCAACACTCCGGTGTTCTAAGCACTGCACTGGGTATTGTAGGAACTATAAAGATTAATAAATTATAGTCCTCATCTCAAAGTGTTTATAGTCTACTGAGAGAAATGAATAGGCACTCAATTACTTAATGGCACTGGGACATGCAGTGAATGGATTGAGTTGACAATTCCATGGATAGAAAGGAAAAAGTCAGTATGTAGAGGTCTAGAGCATCATGCTAGTAGACGTGACTGTTAGTATGCAACATGCCAGAGAAGTTTTAGAGCTGCGGGGTGTATTTTAGGAAAGTCCCCCATGACTGTGGGAAGATTGAATGGGAGAGAATCGGAGAAGCTGGAGATCAGGAGATGAGTTAGGAAATCATGGTGTCAGACCAAGGGAGAGATAATCAGAATCAATGAAGAGGTTCCAAGTGGCATTCATCCAATTCCTAGATTTGTTCAAATTCTAAGAAGGAAAATGAAATTGAGACACAAGGACCATTTTGAAGGGGAAAAGAATACCCAAAGTCTCAACCTAAAGGTTCCCCATGGGAAGTAATAATATCGTGTGTCCTAAAGCCTCCTTCCCAGACTCCGCAGCATAAGAGGAGTAGCTATCTGATAAGTCAGAGCCCAGGGTGCTAATTGGGTCACATTTTACTCAGCAAGAAGGGTACCAAGCCTCCAAAGCGGGCCTCAGGTCCTACTGATCCCTTGCATATCCAGGCTCACATTCAGGCAAGGCTGTCCCTTGGGGTAGACCTGCCAGTCTTTGGCAGTTACAGCTTCTACGCCATCCAGAAGGCTCTATAAGCTGAAGCAAGGTGGCTCTCAAGTCCTGGCCATCGCTGTCTCCTCAGCACACTGACCTCAAGGGGCAGGTTTGATGCAGGTGGAATAGAGCTCTATGCGGGCCTCCAGGCTAAGCCATGTGGCCGAATCTAACTTTTATCAGGAAGCTTTTCCTCAGGAGACCAGGCTCTTACAGATTTATTAATAAAGTCTCTTATTTTTTCATGCATCTAACTCAAAAAGACAAAAGAGAACAAATGTTAACAAGGATGTGGAGAAAAGGGAACCCTTGTAAACTGTTGGTGGCAACGGAATATAAACTGGTACAGCCATTATGGGAAACAGTATGGAGATAACTCAAAAAAGTAAAAATAGAACAACCATATGATCCAGAAATCCCACTTTGGATATGAAGCCAAAGGAAATGAAATCAGTATCTGGAAGAGATTTCTGCACTGCCACGTTCGCTGCAGCGTTTTCACGTCAGACTCACAGGAGCAGACAGTAGGCGGCAGGTTCGCAGGGGCCCGGGGTACGGGAATTGTTGGTCAAGGGTACAAAGTTTCACTCACGCAGGAGGAATAATTTCTGGAGATCTAACATACAGCATGGAGATGATGGCTAATAATATTCTATTGTAAACTTCAAATTTGCTAAGAGGGTAGATCTTAAGAGTTCTTGCCAAACAAACAAAAAAAAAGATGATAACTATGGGAGGCAATGGGTATTTTAATTAGCTTGATTGTAGTGATCATTTACAATATATATGTATATCAAAACACCAAGTTGTATACCTCAAATACATATAATTGTTGTCAATTATTACGCAATAAAGTTAAAAAATTTTAATTAAAAACATAATAATATTTCTAAAACAGTGCCAGTTTATAGAAGGGGCTCAGAATTGTTGGTTCCCTTCATCCTTTTCTTTAGTACAGTATGTTCTCAATAAATCACCATGGAATTGAACTGAATTGGTGACCCCGCTTATAATGGAAGGTACATGTTTTGCTGTGGTTAAATACATGGGCACTGGAGTGAAAACACTTAGATTTGAGCCTATATTCCTTGACTACTAACCACAGTAAACCAGCAAGTGTTTTAACTACTCTGAAGCTCCTGGCATATGTGATGGGTAACACAGTATCTACCTCATGGGTTTATTGTAAAGACAAAAATCATGGCAAGTGTATAGTACAGTGTCAGACACACATAATTGCTATCTGTGTGTCAGGACGGTGGGGGTTGTTCTCTTGTCCTCCTTTTGTTTGGATGGTGGCCTTTGACAGCTATGGGATGGCCACAGAGTCCAGTCTAATAGTCCCACCCCACATCACTGACACACCTGCCAATGCCAGAGTACCCTATAGTATCCAATGTCAGAGGGGTGAGAGCATTTGGACCTTGTCTGCACTTTTTGAGCAATTGTCTTCTGCCTCTGCTGTTGCCTTGGACATCATGAATCAGATTCGATAAAGCCTACAGCTGGCCTCTTCTGCTGAAATCTCACCTGTGCAAATAAAATGGATCCAAAGCTGAAAGCAGCTTCTAAGGGAAGGAGGTCCACATTAAGCTGGACTCAAAGGAAGCAGATTGAATTTATATTCCCCTCGGCATTTCCATCTGACTACTCTGGGGGTTCCCAAACTCAGAAGTTAAGGTGCCAACAGATAGCCCTCTGTACACCAAGAGAGAAAAATACACGACAGGGAGAATTCCACACGCCTTAGAAACTGCCTAGCCCCGCCCATTTTATGGTGAATGACTCTCCCAAGGTTGTACAGGGAATATGGGTACTGTCTCCATGAAGACCACTGTGATACCCAAGTCCCAGAGGCGCCATTTACATAGACTACAATGTGAACGGTGCCCCTTAGAGTGTTGCATGAAAGCAGGCCTAGTCTATCATCTCTCATATCCTTTTCCTCCATGTACATGTGCTTAACTTATGAACTATAAGTAACCTTATTTCCTAATAAGACCACCCTTCCCTCTGTCCTGACACCATCATTAACAAGAGTGAAGAGGGGACAAGACCACTTCTGCCCACATTCTCAGACTCCTCATCACAGTCTGCGCTGGAGAGCTTCAGGATGACTGTGTCAGATACTGCGTCCCTGTTTATGTCAATCACCACAAAATCCAGGACTTTGAAGCCATCTTGTATAGCAAGACTCTTATCCTCAGACTGCTCTAGATATCCCCAGACCCTTCCACAGTGCCCACTGCAAGTCAGGGTCTCCCATCAGCAGGATCTCCTATACCTTCAACCACTTCCCTGGAGGCTCCTTCCACAGCTGTGGGCGACCTGAGCTCTAGCTGATCCCTGAGGAAACTTCTCCAGAGCCCTCTCTTTCACCATGTCTGAATAAGCTGGGGGTGACGGTCTTCTTTTTTCTCATCATCTTTTCTAGATCATTCTTTTTTCTCCTCCTACACACACATACACACACACATGAATTAAAGCTGATACCACCAGTCCATGCCACCTCCACCCTTCCTTGTTCCTGTCATCTACAAACCTTCAAGTCACTGGCCCTTATTTCTTGAAGGTCTTAGTTCGTGGATAGTTGACACTCTCTCCATTACTTCTAGTGTAATTATTTTTAACATATAAATAGAAGCTTCAATTGTATACTCTGTAAAATGGGACCAGTAATACCAACCTCAAAAGGGATGTGGGATCTTTGTGGTGAGGCTCATATAAAATGATGTGAGTGAAACACCATAAAAATCATAGACTACCAATTACCTGAAGATTTTATTTTTCAGGCCATAGAAGCTACCTCTCAATCCAAAACGGGGGCAGGGAGAATTAGGAAATAGTTATAAATTGAATAAGTCTTTTGCAAATGTGTCTGTCTCAAAGGGAAGACAAGATCTAGCTTCTTTCCAGCTGACTTTCTAGTCTAATGACCTAGAATTTACTGCTATGCTTTTATTCTCACCACGGTGTTCTGAGGCCCATATGAAAATGTCTGATAAACTTGGAGCTTTTTTTGATGCCTGGGAAAAGAAGTTGTTTTCTATGCCAAGCATCCATATCTTTTTAGAATATTTTTCTTCATATTCTTCTGGAGGTTTTGATCTCACATTATTTCTCTTTTGATTCGAAGGATGGGGAGGGGAGCCAAATCCTATAGGACTTTTCATTTATTTATTGCAGAAGGCATTTAAGGCCTGGTTACAAAGCTGGTCTCTGAATTTCTACACTCACTCATGTGCGTCGGGAAGCTGGTCTGACTTCCTAGGAGGAGAGCTCAGTGAAGGTCAAAAGATGCATCTGACTGACACGTGGGACCTCAGACATTCAGACCCAGACCCAGACCTCTGTCTCCAAGCTGGGGACAACATCACTGTGATGGAAGGGGCTGCTGGGAAAGTCTTCTAGCCACCTGACTCTTCAGTGTGGCCTCTGACCTCTACCACTTTTTCTGCCATGAAAGAGAAATTCATGCCTTCATTTTAAAATAGTAGCATTTGATTCAATTTCAATTCAACAAATACTCATTGAGTGTCTATGCCTATTTTGCACCATGCATTGGGCTAAGAGCTTCAAAGATGAAAATTATTCATCATCCATGGGAAAGGAGGTCAAGGGTACTCAGCATCCAGACTGCCTGGGTTCAAATCCCAGCTCCCCCACTCACTGGATGTTGGATGTTAAGCAAGGCTCTTCATCTGTCCCAGTCTGAATGTGTCCATGTGTAAAATGGGATGACAACAGCAACAATAATGCCAACCACATGGTGTTTTAATCCATATAGAGCACATAACACAGTACCTGGTCTATAACTTCCCATTAACATGCTAAGGACGAGGATGGTGCTCTAAATGAATGTAAGCAAAAGAAGTCTGATTCCTGTCTTCATACTCTAATAAGGAACATAGACATTAATCAAATAGCTACATAAGCTTATAATTATAAAAATGCTACAGCAGACATACCTGAAACTAATATAATATTTTATGTTAATTGTAACTGAAAAATAATTTTTTCAAAGAGCTACAGTGGATTACATCAGTTGCCCTTCCAACATATATTCCAACCCTCCCCGTTGTGTAGTAGCCACATGTTTTGGGGGTGGGAATAGGACATAAACCCAATCTCAGCTCTTCAAATGCATCCTAAATGGCCCAATCCAATTGTGTAACTTCCATTCCACTGTCACTGTGGTTGACTCAGAGGTGGTCACATGACCTAAATCAATCAAATCAAAGGGAAGCCCAGGACTTTTATAGTGAGGAAGAAAACTCCCTTTCTCTACCACTGGATGTGACAACAGACATATTGGATCCAGCAGCAATTAGCAGCCATTCTTTCGGCCACTAAAGGAGCCAAGTTTCAGAGGAAGCCACTACTGTGGAGAGCAGAAATAAAATATATAAAGAAAGCGGGTCTTTGGTGATAGTGTTGAGCCACTGGTTCTGACCCCATCTGAAACCCAAAATATCTTGAGAATATTCAGTCAAAAAGTCTTCAATAAAGAAAAAATAACTAATTAAAAATGGGTAAAGGATCTAAAGAGACACTTCTCCAAGAGGGACATACAAATGACCACTAAGCACATGAAATGGTGGTCAACATCGTTAGTCTGGATGGAAATGCAAAGCAAAACCACAATGAGATGTCATGTCACAGTCACGGGGAAGGCTAGAATCAAAAAGGCAGATGCTAACGAACATCGATGAGAATAGAGAGAAATCAGAATCTTCGCACACTGCTGGTGGGGATGTAGTCACTTTGGAACAGAGTCTGGCAGTTCCTCAAGTGACTCCCCATGATTACCATATGACCTAACAATCCTGGTCTTTGGTGCATACTCAAGAGAGATGAAATCACCTGTCCATCCAAACACTTGTACATGAATGTTAACAGCAGGACTATTCATAATATCCAAGAGGTGGAAACAACCCAACTGTCTATCAATTGATGAATGGAAAAACAAAATATGATATACAATTAATTATTTCACACAATGCAATGTTTCCCTACAAGAAAATCAGTAATGATGCATGCTGCGACATGAGTAAACCTCAAAAACATTATGCTGAGTGAAAGAAGTCAGTCACAAAAGAGCATGTACTATTCACATATAACTCCATTCAAATGACGTGTCCAGAATAGGCAGTTTGCAGAGACACAAAGTACATCAGTGGTTGCTGAGGGCTGAGAGGGTTGGGGGATAGGGGAGTGATAGCAAAAAAGTATGGGATTTTTCTGGGGTGATAAAAATAGTCTGCCGTTGACGGTAGTGATGATTGTGATATACTAAAAATCATTTATTTAATGGTACATACACTTTCATTGGGGTGAGTTGTATAATATTTGGATTATATTTCAATAAAGCTGTTAAAATTAATAAACTGCCTTAATTAAGTCAGTTTTGAGTTGGGTTTTAGTTACAATTGCTATAAATAAAAACCCGGAGAGTGTGTATCTCACTTACCTGATATGAACACAGGGGATGTTCGGAGTAGAAATCATAAACAGAGTTCCTGGTGGGTGGAATGTATCAGAAACAAGTCCGCTCCTCCATGCCAGGCCTGAGAGGCTCCCGGGCCATCTCCCTCCCCTGTCTACAGAGCTCACCACTGGCGCTCACCTGCAGACGGCTCAAGAGTCTACTCCCACGTGAGGCAGGACAAGTCTCTCAGCATTTTCAGCTGATCTTGTGCATGTCATTCATTTTCAGCCTCAAAACCTCGACAGATTTTTCATCAGTGTACCACCTTCTCCTTCTCAAAGCCCACCCTCTGTATCTTCCTCTAGCTGTGTGGTGAGTTCTTAGAAATTTAAATCAGCATTTTTTTCTGATAATATGTCCCAATCCCAGGTCCTACATAGGTTTAGGCCTTGACTTTCTCTTGCAATCGTCCACTGTAAAGACAGGAAGAAGTTACAGTCTATGGCCATGCACACCTGATCTTGTCTGATCTCAGAAGCTAAGCAGGGTTGGGCCTGGTCAGTACTGGGATGGGGAGAAGGAAATTACACATGTAAAACAACTAGCATAATGCCTGCCTCAATTATATACTCAGTAAATGTTAGTTTTCTTCCCTCTCTCTCAGCAGACCGTCCATTTGGTCACTGACTTATCCAAATGGCAAGTTTTTCCAGTCTTCTGCCTTGGCCACTGTAATCCACCTTTTCTTTGGAATATTTTTGGGTGGCTACTTGTTGAATTACCCCCAGCTATAACCTTGTTCATTGGATATTCGATGCTCTGACCTGAGTAAAGTCGGCTCCCATGGGTGCTCCATCAGTGACTACCCCATCTGGCAACAACTAAAACTGGTGCTACTTAGTAAAATAACATGATATATTGGCCAGACCTAAGCCTAAGTATACGTACCACAGGGCAAAAAAAATGCCTATCCTGCTTACCTGGTATCCACACACAATAACACAAATGCAGGCACATGGTAGATCCTTGGGCGATATCTGTTAAGTGGATGAATAATCCCCATTGTACTGAAGCTATTACCTAACTGTCTGTCTCATCTGGGGCACTGGAACCTGCCACCGGGCAGCACCACTGTCAGATCATCTTCATTAACTCCAGAACTTAGCACAGATCCTGTATCCGTTAAGGGTACTCCATGCATAGTGGTTGAAATCTTGACTTCTTACAAAGCCAATTACCCAGCCTGTTCTCTCTGAACACTCACAAGTTCTCGGACGGAACTCTTTTGATGCACTTACCCAATTCTGCCTTGCACTGTAATGATTTACAAGAATGGCTGTTTCATCCCGTGAGATTGTGAGCTCTGCTGAAGGTGAGGGCCCCGTGTCATTCATCTTCTGGTGCTCCAACCTGTTGCACAGAATGAAACACAGGAAAGAGTCTCAGTAAACACACTTGTTAAATACCAAGTAGATAACTGAGTAAATGAATGAGTGCAAAGAAAATGAGAACTGCACGGCAGAACAAATGAAGCCATGGTGCCTGGAAGGTTGCAACGTGGTCTGACCCTGCGATCAAGATATGTTAGTAGTCTTGTTTGTTTTATTATCTCCTTCTACCACCATACTATAAGTCCCCTGAGAACAGCACTCACATCTAAAGGCTTACCACTGTATCATCACTGCTTAACTCATAGTAAGTGTCTCAATAAATGTATTCATGATGGTACACTCGCCCACCCCGTAAGTCCGTACAGTCCCAGGACTCACTCCCACTTCTCCTTTGCATCCTGCAGTGAGCAGTGGACACTGTTTGCCTTCTAAATAAATAATGATGCATTCACAGTGATCCGTCTCCTTCCATGTGCCCCCTTCCGCCTGTGTACTCTTCCTACCGGCTTGAATCGTTTCATCTGCAGTTCCTTCACAGGCGTTCAAGCCAGGCTCTGCTGTAGCCGATGATCAAGATAAACGGCTGGAGTATTTTTATGAGTAAAATCTCTTCAGGTTTCAGTACATAAATCATTTGTTGTGAAACCGCTCATTGTCTTTAGGCAAGGCTATAACATACGGGAAAATTCTATCTATTTATGAATCAAAAGCCAGGGGATTAGGAAGAGTTTGGAGAAAAGAGGCTACAATATAAAGATAAGATTTATCTCTTAATATTCTCCTTACATATATCCGCCCCTTTCCCTGACTTACTGTTCAGCATGGAACAGGAATTCAATTTCATGTCTGTTCCACAGAAGCACAAAGGGGAAAAGCAGATCTTAAGGGGAAGAATTGAGAGGATACTTTAGGCCCACACCAAGTCGGTCAGTCCTATGCAGATTTCAAGTTGAAAGTCTCTTCCCCAGAGAAGTTTTCATAATGACTTAGGCTACATTAAATCCTTCCTATCAGTCACTCTCATAGTACCTTTATTACTTTTAAAAAATGAGAGTTGGTATACAATATTGTATTAGGTATATTAGTTTCAGGTATACAACATAGTGATTCAACATTTATATACCTTACAATGTGATCACCTCATTAATTTTAGTAACCATCTGTCACCATGCAAACTTATCACAATATCATTGACTATATTCCCCTTCACCTTTTTTTTTTTTTTTTTACCTATCCCTCACCCTCTCCCTTCTGGTTACCATCCATTTGGTCTCTGTTTTATTGCTCTTGTTATAGTTAAAATTGCTCTTGCCACAAATAAAAATTGTATGTGAGGTCTCTCCAGAAGGTACCCAGCCATGTACAATGAAAAACAGAGACATTTATTGAAGAAGATACAAGATATAAGAAATATTGTACACAGGACAATGATGTCTCAGCCCCCTTCAAAGTACACACCTTGGGACCTCACACAGTTCTCCCAATTGGCATCATCTTCCCTGTCATATTTTCCTGAATCTCATTGATAGTCTGAAATCTGTTCCCTTTCAAAGGTGATTTTGGTTTTGGGAAAAGCCAGAAGTTCCCCAGGACTTTGGTGCAGGACACCAAATCTGGGCTGTAGGGAGCTGAGTCACCTGGGTGATTTGATGTTTCACCAAACTATCTCCACAAGACATGATGCGTGAGCGAGGGTATTGTCATGATAAAGCTGCCAATCACCAGTTGCCACTAGCTGCGGCCTTCAGAATCATCCAAATTCTTTCCATGGAGGAATGTTCAAGCTTAACACAAAATTTGGTGCAGATTCGTTGCTCTGCTTGCTCAGTCATTTGGAATGTGATAGCAACACCGTACACATGCTCACTCAACCGCACTTACCACCCCCACTGACTAGTACAGTGAAGTCTTCATTGTTCACACATGTGCACTCCAGTCCACTCTCCCTGGCTGCAAGGTTACATCCATGTCAGGCAAACCATTCTCATTATATTAACAATAGCTGGACTTTTTCCAGACAGACCAGTATTCATTTGTTCTCTTGCTTAATGCCTGTCTCCCTCAATAGACAGAGGGATTATGACTATATTTGTTTCCCACTGTAACTCCAACCACTAACAAAGTGCCTGGCATAAAGCAGGCACTGAGCAAACATCTGTTTTAAATAAGCACATGATAAGAATTTTCTTAGCTTTTTGTCAAAGTTAATCACAAAAATGAAGCACATTTGACTAGACATTAAATATTACCTTTTAATAAAATAAGTGTTTATTCTATGAAAACCATTGCACAGATTATCTCATATAATAGTCTCAACAATGTCAAAACCTAATGAAATAGATATTATCTTCATCCTAGTGCTAAGCTTCAATGACTTGTCCAACATGAGCCAGCCAGTAATGGTAGAGAAAGGATTTGAACTCACATATGTTAACTCCAAGTTCAAATTCTTGCTACCATGCTCTATACTCTCCCTTCAGAAAATCACAGGGATGCAGAAGGAATTTATTCCCCGATGCAAACTGTTTTCTCCTTCCTGGCTCTCCATCTCTAGAAGGAAGAAAAGAAGTAAAAACAATGAAAGATCTAAGAGAGAAAGCTTTCCTTTCCTCTTTAAAGCGTGCAGAAGATCAGCAGCCACGAGTCTGGACACAGTCAATGTATTTTAGAATGCTCTAGCATCTACCTGCAAAAGGGGTTTTCAGACAGCCCTGCAGGACGTCAGCCCTGGGGGCCAGGTCCTGCTCTAGGTAAGATTCATCTTTTGATGTTTTGATCCAAAAGGCTTCGCTTCCAACAAGCTCTTCCAAAACCAGGCAGACACGGAAGCACACCCATTCCTGCACACACACACATGTGCACACACATGCATGTGAACTGAAAGCTATACCACCAGAGCTCACTAATATGCTCATGTCTGTGTTCTCATAGACAAGCAATGCAGTGTGGCCTCTGCCACCATGGCAACCCCAGTATCAGATGAACACACTAATTCACAGATGCCAACACACAGGGGCGTCCTCATCAATGTTTAGTCATAACCCATGTCAATACACCATTTTGTAACATGCTGTCCATTTTCCCACTTCACCCCCATAGTAACCCATGTGTTACTTGATTTAAAAAAATAATTCAACCCAACGGCTTCATAGGGGTCATCAACCCAAACCTCATAGGACGGCTTTCAGAGGCTCTCCAACCTCCCCTAAACTGGGATGTGTGTCTCTACATTGTTTTTTTCTGGCTGTTATGGTCCATGGATTTCATGCTGATGCCTCTTCTTCCCAAGAAAGGTTTTGGACCACCAAGTTGTGAGGACAATCTTATTCAGCTGAAACTAAAGGTACCTATCAACATAAAATTCATAAAGTGACCTTTCTTCCGTTTCCTCCCTTCTTCACACATTTGCAGCCCTGAGGAATTAACCCAGCAATCATGACTTCTTCACAGATGAAGACACTGAGCACTGGCACCTCTGCGCTCGCATCCGCTGACACCCACTCACTTTTTTCCCACCTGCCACTCTTCTGTGATGGAGAAAGAAGTAAAACTGACATCTGAGCCCTGTGCCCTAGATAGAGAATTTCACATGTTTTCTCCACCTCCCTGAGCCATGAGGTCACACACAAGTTATTCACCTGAAACCAACTGAGGCAACGGAAAAGTAACCATTTTAATCAAAATTTTAGTTTCTTATCCCTCGCCAAGTCAATGTAATATTTTGAACAAACAGAAGATAACAATTCCCTAAGACATTACCCAAGTTCATCTTTAACATCTCCATAAACATATGTCCAAAGAAACAGTTTTTTCTTCTCCTTGCCTGGAATGCTCCTTGTCCAGATAGCCGTGTGGCTCCCCCACTCACTTCCTTCCCTCAAAGCTGTGTTCAATGGCACATTACATTATAATTCACTCCTTCCCTCACCATGCAATAATTACCAACTTCCACCCTGCCACCCCACAACGCTCTAACACTTGCTTTGTTTTTTCCCTTTAACAGTTACCACCCTGGATTGCATCATATATTCATGCGGTTATGTATTTAGTGTTTGTCTCCCTGAGCCAGAATGCAATCTCTAGTGGGGACTTTATCCATTTAACTTGCTGATCCAACACCTGGAAAAGCCAGTAAGTGTGTGTTTCATGAGTGAAGACTTACAGGACACCTATAGAAGTACCAGTAGCCTCACTGCGGGTAGGGACAGTGACATCCTCATCTTCGTCTCCATTACCCAGCTTACTACACACCTGTTGTCCTGACACAAGAACACCTTTGATTTCCACTTTTGATCTCTTTTATTGTGTCATACACCTAATAGGAGTTAGTAAATGTCTATTGGATGTATTTAAAAATCGGATAGGGAAAACTATCATCTAAGAAACAGAGGCTGCCCCAAGAACAGGGCTGAGGTCAGCCCAAAATATCTAGCAGCCGGATGGTGTCACCTAACTGCAGTCCTTTGTTGGAGGAGCACCTGAGCAGCGGCAGTGATCTCTAGCCAGTGCTGGGCATGTATCAGCCAATGGGACCCGTGAGTTTGTGGGCACTGGTTAGACATCCTCATCCTATAGGACATGCCTTTAGCCGCATTCCAGGGGATTTCATCATCGTCACAGACATTTTCCAGGCAAGGCCCCAAGTGAGAGCCACGGCTGTCACACAGCCTCACCCTGACATCAGCCGCTAGCCGGGCACGTCCTGAGAGTGGCAGCTGTTGACACTCTGTGGACGGCGAGGTCCAGGGGATGTCTGCTTTGCTCTGAATCTTGTCAGGGGACAACTCCACCCTGACCCCTCCGATCTGGGGAGTTAGGCTGATGCCGTGGGTGCTCTGTGGCTCCTGTCACCATTGAAGTTTTGCTTCAAGTGCTTGAGAGAGATGAATGGAACCAGCCACAAGGACCTACTTCCCTCACAGCAGACATATCTCATGCACTGAACAGGAGCTCGTCCTCTTTTCTAGTGGAAGCTTTTACTTTTTTAACGCAAAATTTAAAGATATAAATGTGTATGCTTGACGGGTTCAGAGTTGGAACGCAGGTCCACTTGCCACTTGTGAGTCAGAAGATACCCATTTGGTTTGACTTAGAGCTCTGAGACCCATACCAGCCTTGTGACCATCGGCGAGTCCCTCCCCGTCTCTGACCTTCATGTCTGTCGACACAAGTATGGTAAAAAGGGACCCATTTCTTGTTTTTTAATATTTTATTTTTCACTTACACTTGATATACAATAGGACGCTAGTTTTAGGTGTACAGCATAGTGATTAGACACTTATCTAACTTACCAAGTGATCACCCCGATAAGTCTAGTACCCGCCAGACACCACACATAGTTAATAGAATATTATTGACTACAGTCCCTGTGCCGCACTTTACAGTCCCCTGACTGTTTTTATGACTGGAATTTGTACATGTAAATCCCTTCTCCTGCATCACTCAGCTCCCCACTCCACCCCTAAATCTAGCAACCGTCTAAATAAGGGAGAACCAATTTCTCAGGCCTCGCCTGGCTCTGACATTCTAGCAGCTCCCCTTGTAGAGTCACCAGGAAGCACCCCACTGGGCCAGTGGTGGTGTTGGATCCTCTCACACATGTTCCCTATTTTACCCTCACATCTCTGCAGACTTCAGTATTCCCGATCCATAGTCCTGACGTTCCCAACAAGGAAACTGCAAGCTGATGGGACCAGGGGAAGTGATGTTTCTGAGGACACATAGATACCAAAGGCAGCACTGAGATTAAACCCAGGTTGCCTGACTCTCATGACCTGACCCCTGACCTCAAAATTATCTTCAAAGTCATGTGAAAACACCCCTGTCCACCACCAGAGCTCAGAGTGCCCAGTGTCTGTCACTAGCAGAAGGAAGGAACAGGGATTAAGCTGCAGAATGAGAAATTGAAATTGGAGTGAAAAGAAAATGGCCTGAAAGCACCTAGGTACCAGAGTAGAAAGGACAGCTTCACGTGTACAGAAGATGTAGATTCCCATAAACCTGCACTATCTGAATTCGGTTCAGGCTGGACACTGAGGCACAGACCAGGAGGCCTGGAAGCCTCTCTGCGTGTTTCAGGAATAAAGTACGGAAATGAAGATCGGCAGAATGAGAAGCAGAACTATCATGCTGATCTTTATCTTCTCACAGGTTTCCTTGATAAACTAAAAACCCCAACCCCTTCATTTTAGAGAGTATCTTGTATCCAAGAAGATATTTCACTACTACGTCTCAGAATTTGCATGACAATTGTAGCCATTAGATAGAAAAGTCGTTAACCACATCATGCATGTAAGAAAACTGAGGCTAAGCAAGGTAAAATTAAATGAAACAAATTTCCTCCTGACCTCCAGATTCATAATCTTCACACCTTACTGATACGGCGGCTAGACTGCCGGTGTCCCGGCCAATAGCCACGTTCTTCAGACTCTCATTTTATTGGGAAATCACAGCATCATTCTACAAAATCATATTTCCAAGACTCCCCTTTAGCAAAGGTGGATCATGGGACCAAGTTCTGGAGACATAGTAAGTAGACTTTTGTGGCCAGTTCCAAGAAGGCCTTTTAAAGGGAACTGAATCAACCAGAATGGATCCTTTATGCTACTCTCTCTTTCTTCCTCCTCCCTATTGAAGTTAACCTGAAGCTCCCATCCACCACCTTGGGCTTTGATGAGGTGACCCTGAGGACAAAAGTCAGGCACTGGGATAGAAAAGCCAGAATGATGATGGGAGGCTGGGTGCCTGAGCACCCTGAGGCTGCCATGCCAACCCTGGCGTGCCTTCCTTTGGAATTCTTGTAGATGAGAAAGAAATAACTGATTTTTATAAAGCCACTCTTATTTGGGTGGCTTCATTTATATGCTGTTAACCCTAATCCTAACTGGTACAACCAGACAGATTAATTTGAGAAGTGATACAGCAAGAAGACTGAATTCACTGTGAGACCTGGTTCCTTCATTTCATTCACATGATCACAAGAAGGAGGAAGGAATATGGCGTCACATAAGTCATCAGGCTCCAGATGCCATCCATTGGATGGCACTAGCATTTTATGCATCGACAACAAAGAAAAATGTTGCCAATTAAACTGACATGCGACTGATTGTAAGATGCAAATCAATTTCAGAAATGCAACTTGACAAAAAAAAAACAGTCTAAGGAATATATGTAGTGGGAATTTAACGAAGCACAGAGTTTAAATTTTAAGTTTATCAGACCAACCCATCCTTCCATTCCCATTTTAAAGAAAACAGGCCCAGCAAGGAGCAGTGACTTGTGCAAGTTTAGCAATGGAACAAGATGAGAATCTTGACTGCAGATCAAGAGCTCTCTAATAGGTCCCAACAGATACCAAATTTTTGTTCATGTTACTGTGACTGGTCGTGATGGGTTTATTTAATCAACCACCTGTTCCTGTTTTTTCCTCTAACAGTTGTGGCACTGAATAGACAGAGACAAAGGCCCTCAGCAGTCATGGGAGATAACGGAGCCAGATTTCATAGCAAAATCATGCTGCACCAAGCCTACACCTTTTTCAGCACCTGGGAAAGAGATGGAGAACAACAAGAGGTCCCTGAGAACTGTGGGTAGGAGCTTCTGAAACACAGGAGATTGAGATGACCCAGCAACAGCTGATGGCTGAGACCCCAAGAGACCTCAACTCAAACCTCAGCTCCATCCTCCTACACAGTTAAGAGATACTCAGGTCAATGGTGCCCATCACATGGGAGGTCAACAATCTAGACTCCCAGGGTATCAGAGGTGGAAGGGTCCTGAGAGATCGTGCATCACTCCAGCCTACACCAAAGACAGAAACGGTTCTCATCTCTGCATCTGACTGGGGTGAGAAACCACACTGGCGCCAGTGCAGCTGATTCTGGAGGCCGAGTGCAGTACAGGGGCCACTTCAGTCATCCAGAACAAGCTGGAAGCAATAACAGGGATGGTCCAAGCAAATAACAATGAAGCTTTCAAAACACGAAGCTTCTGAAATCATTATCCTATTCTTGGTACTATTTCCATGTCTGCTCCCAAATAGCCTATGTCCTCACTCTCAACATCCCTCCTTGCAGTCCATCCTTTTATTAGATTATGCACAAATAAGGTAGGAAGGGCTGTTAACAGGGTAGATGGCCGATGACAGCTGCATTCGTAAGGGGAGTCCATGACATAAGGTATATGAAGCGGTTGTGATGGCAGAATTTCAACGGCAACCTGAGGATGGAGAGGCACCTGAATCATTGGCACTCCCATTACTATTGACGACCTCAGCAGTCTTTCCTTGTCTGGACACAATACAGTGGAAAAATAAGCATGGTTTTCTCGGGGTTTTTCTACCAAAAATCTCAAAATCTCAATGTGTGTGTGTACATGAAAGAAGAATGAATTAGTGTAACTTTCACACAATAAAACGATGTAGACAGAAGTGAAGGATTACTTTCCAAAATACACAATGGCATGGATGGGACGCAGCACGGGAGAACAGAAGTGTCTAGTGGACCTGCTTTATGTGAAAACATGGGGATGATTTATGATTGGCAGAAGGTGTGGAAATGGGCTCTGGCACTTAGATCAAATAAGATGGAGTTCATGAAAATGGGCCTTTCTCTGGTGCTTACATCAAATAAGATGGAGTTCATGAAAATGCTTTAAAAACTAGAAAGCACTACAGACATGTTTTCTTTAACACCACGTGACTATTTGAAATGGGATTGTTCTTACAGTGCACTGAGTATATTGCAATTTAGTCCTCCCCACAATCAGAGATAGCATCATCTTTATTTTACAGAAGAGGAAGCAGAGACTCAAAATTTAACTAGCCCAAGGCAGGGCCCTTCCTCAAATTGTAGTTAGTTCTCAAGATGGGAGGGGGGAGGGTATTGTGTTCTTCATTGTGATTGATCCCAAGAAAAGGAACACAGAACTGATATTATTGAGCACTCCCCCAGACCAAGCCTAGGAAGTAGCACTATCATTATCCGCACTACGCTGATGAGAAAGCTGAGGTTCAGAGAGGTCAGGAACCTGCCCATGGTCACACAGCAAGGAGGTGGCGGGGCCAGATCGCAGACTGAGGTCTAGTAAACACAAAGATCTGGATAGCTTTTTCCAGGACAGCGTTTTTCCACTTCATGGTTGTGAATAACCATTTGGTTTCTTTGGACTAATAATGCCTCCCAGCTCCCCTGGAGAGAACACCTTCAATCTGGATGGGTATTGACTCGCCAGGAATTTGTTTATGGGGTAAGCAAATAGTCTTCCTCTCTCTGTAAACAAGCATTCCGCCAAATTAATGTATAATGAGGCCCTCATAACATTGAGATTATTTTCCCTGCAAACCCTGGATCATTTAGAAGATCAGACCTTGCTTTGCTTGGCAGGGGAGCTGTGTTCATGATTCATTCCAAAGCACAAAAGGGTGGTACAGCAATAGTCGCTGGGAGAAAAGTGTAAACCAAGAGAAGAAGGCAAGGTCGGGGTGAAAGGGGAATGAGACAGAGGAGGAAGGAGGAAGGAAAAGGGAAGGAGGAGGCACCTGCTGTGAGTCTAGGCAGCAGATGCCTTTGAAATGCAGATACCAGGTCAGATCTCAATACAGCCGCTGATCCTAAGCTTCTAGAAAAGAAACTGGAGTTAGCACTTGTCTGGCCAGAAAGGCAGCTGGGAGAAGAAGATAAAAGAACAGCCCCTTGTTTCGTCCTCCCACCCAAACCCCACCTCCAACACACACAACTTTGAATGCCTCCAAATGCAGGGGAGAGAAGGGATGCTGGGCCCAAAGACAGGGGTGGGCCGGATGGAGGGAGCAGTCTGAAAGCTGATCAAAAACACTTTCAAGTTAAGATTAAACCCCGCAGATTGCAGGAGGCCAATTTAATGGGAACCATTCCCTGTTCTCCCTGTCCCCTCCTCTGGCTTCCCATGGGAAGGGGAC
>CM052540.1:10994006-11010157 GCA_028533065.1 Trachops cirrhosus | reverse complement strand
ATCTCAGCTGGTAGGGCTCCCTCGGTTCCCGGCACCATCAGCTGTGTCACCGGGACCTCTGCTAAAGCTGGGTGGTGGTTCCCCCTTCTAAAGGTGCGGGGGTCCCCACTCTGGCAAAGCCATGTAGCTCTCCTTCACTGCCACAGCCACATGGTTCTCTGCACTGCCACAGCTGCGTGGTCCTGTCTGCACAGTGTCTGCGGGAGTCCCCACTCTGGCCGCCGCGCCTCGGTTTAAATCCTCCCGCCAATCTTCCTCTGCAGCACCGTTTCCAACTCCTCCCACAATCGGCTACACTTGCCAGCACTCTCATATCCTTCCAGCTTTGCTGGGCTGCCATCGTGAGTTTGGGCAAGCATGGCCCTGTGTCCTGGAGCCAATCAGCTGCAAGCTTTCACGCAGGCACCGTAACTCGGGAGACCTGCCCTCAGTTACATCTTGGTGGGGAGGTTACTTCCATTCCCCTGACTCAGAGCCTGGCCACAGCTATTTAACATATCTATGTAACCAGTTAAAGGTTAAATGACCACACCAGAGGTTAGCTGCAAAGCTGTTGCTATGCAAAACAGCTCTCAATGGCCCTGCTCCTTTTGTCCCTTCCCCCAACCCACACCTGTGGGGGGGAGGGGGGGCGGTGAGGACATCCTAATATTTCCTGGACACCCTGAGTTCTGGGCCCCATTCCAAATCCCTATTTGGACCCCGCCCAGCTGCACCCTGTAACAAGAGGGCCCATGGAAACAGAAAAGGCCTACAAAAGCCTAGACTTGGAAATGGCACATCATTACTCATTCCTTATTCTATTGACCAAAGTAAGTCACATGGCTGAGCTCAAAGTCAAGTGGGGCAGGAAGGTTGGGTGGATAGGTTAAAGGGGTGTGTTCTGTCTTTATGGAAAGAATTCCAAAGTCACATGCAAAAGGCAGGACTATCAAGAGGGGCAAAAATTCTTAGGGCCAGGAATGTAACTACTTGGGGTGGAATGATAGGAACCCAGATGAGCTGGGCCGATGATGCAGCCGGCGGTACAGTTGCCTGCACGGGTCAGCCGCCATGGCTGAGGAGAGGTCCAGGTGGATGAGCCAGGGTCAGGCTCCTAAACGCCATAACCCTCAGAGGACGCTGAGGAAGCAGAGATACGGGCATGGAAGTGCTGGCGGACCTGAAGAGATTTCCAGTCAGGATGCAGGGGAGGAAGTGTGAGGTTCTGTCAACTGGGGGGCCAGACAGAGACCACCAGCAATAGAGGCATCTGGATGGAGGCCAATGACCCATCAGGGGACAAGCCACACCTCAGGGAGCCCTGCAAGGCCAAAGGCCCTCCTGCCAATGATAGGGAGATAAAAGTAAAGGCCCCTGCAAATCAGCCCACCCCACCTACTTTGGGGAGAAGAAATAGAGGAGGGAAACAGAATCCTGAGGTTCCTTCACTGAAATCTCAAATCGATCACATTTAGATCTGAAAGCCACTGCACTGTTTGAGCATACAAGGCTAAGTTTCCTGCCGCTGGAAGACATGTGAACGTTACATGTAAACATGGTTTATAGATGGTGGTGACTGCGCTTTAAACCTGCTACTTAATATGTATCCACTTCTGTACATTGTGATCACATTTCTTTTTCTTTCTTTCTTTTTCTTTTTTGCTGGACTTCGTATTGCTTTTCATCAGAAGATCAATTACATTGCTAATGGAAGCCTTTCAAAGGCTTGTATCAAGCCCCCTGCGAAGGACAGAAGAAACTACCCTGAGGCAGATTCAAGCTGTGCACTGACCCTGCTGGCTCTCCCAGGTGCCCTCCTTCCTTGAGCTCTGGGATGCTTTTTTGCACCAGCTGATGTGGAAGGAGTCTGGTTGTCTAGCATTCTCCGGGGAAGTTGTAACTTGTAACTTAGCGCATTGATTAGGCTGCTTTTCCTTTTCATTCTGCGTTTCTGGGAGTGGGTGTGGTGTGGGGGGTGGAGACCAGATTGGAGCCAGGCTGTCCTTATTTGACTTAACCAGTATTTGGAAAGCATTTAAGTTTTCCTCTTTTCTATTGGAACAAGAGTGAAATTCAAAATTCCTAGCTGTCTCTAAATACCAACTGACTAAGCCTAAAGACTCCCAAAATAAACAGCTTAGCATTCCGGGAAGTTACCAGAGACCTGAGGGTTGGATAAATGAAGCCCGCACTCCTGCCCTCCTCACTTAGATTCTGTGCAAACGGCCACTGTACTGCCAAGACAGAGGACATATGTTTGTTTTGTAGCCAGTCGATAAGAGATGCGTTTCTAACACTTGGGCTGGTGATGCTGGGACCCCAAAATAGAATGTTATGTTGCCAAGAGGATGAAATTCAAATTCAGCTATGTTAGATTGTTCCTTTCTACCTGCCCCATTCCTACCTATGCTTAAGGGGCTGATTGAAGTCTTACCACCCCTCCACATACCCTCTCATAACACATTGCCTGTATTAATGCCTCCCAGCCTTTAAGCAGCATTTATTTTAGGGTTGACAGCCCTTGGCACACATGTCATCCCTCCCATTCCCTGCCCTGTACAGACATTAGTAATTGATCACAGCACTGCTTCCCGCTGATTTCACATACAACCTCACAATTCTCCTCCAGGCAGTCCATACTGATCAACAAGAACTGGCACTGAAAGTAAAATAACCTTGGAGTACCAGATTTAGATTCTATTTTGAACCTCTAGGCACAGGGAGGAAAATAAGCATAACAATAGCTATCATTGATCCAACAAGCTCTGTGTTAGATGCTTTCCAAATATTACCTTATTTGTTTCTTTTCAAAACATTGCACATTAAGCATCCTGTTCCCCATTTCATGGATAAGAAAACTGGGGCTCAGAAAGGTCAAGTAATTGGACAGGGTCACACAGCTGGGAGGTGGTGGAAACGGAGTGAGTCTAGGTCTGTTATATGTCGAGGCCCCTGGAGTTTTGATTTCTCCAACAATCCACCATGCCCTACAGCTTGTTTGTGCCTAACATGCCAGGCTATTTCAAACTCTGAGGCCTTTACCTATACAAACCCCTTTTCCCAAAATGCCCTTCATCCTTCCCAGCTGGTGGAAACCTTCACCACACGCATCATATCCTCTAGAAAACCCTCCTTGACTCAGATGTAACTAGTGCCATTTTTCTCCCCTCGACAATGTTGCACCAATCTACTGATTTTTTACGTTTAAAGTTCCTCTTGAAAGCAGGGTCTAAGCACCACAGACTCTTCTATACCAAGTTAGGAGTGAATGAATGAATGAATGAATGAATGCATGGACAAATGAACACCTGGATCTGAGGCCCTCAAGAGTGAGTTGTTGACTTTTCAGTCCTTCAGGAACTCAACTGACCCCCTGAGGTCAGCTCTGCTGTCTGTTTTCCAGGGTCGCAGGCACCTTGGTTTCCCTTCCAGGAGGATCCAGGAGCCCATTCAGACATGATGGCATAATTCACTGAGGCCACCCAAGGAAACACACCCAGAGTAGCGACCACAACTTTGACCAGCAGAGTTGAGGCACAGCCAGGACACACAATGTCAAATGTCAGACCCAAAAGGCCAAGATGTGGCAGCTTTCTCACTGGCATCCTCCTCTGTCTGCCCCTCCAACTTTCGTCCACACCGCCCTAGGGTTATCTTTCTCAGACAAACATCTACTCATTACCTGCCTCTCCCCTCAAAAAAAAATAATCATTCTCCCACAGGTCCCCATTGCCCGAAGAAAAAAGCCTGAACACTTAAATACAGCACACAAGGCCCCTCCGAACCTGAGCCCAAATCCTTCTCCGACCTCTCTCTAATCCACCCCTGACATCTCAGTCACCTGGAGTGGCTTGAATCTCTACAGGAACCGTGTGATTTCTTGTGCCTGGGCCTTTGTTCATGTGAGTCATTCCTCCTGAAATGACCACCTCCTTCCTTTTACTCCGGGTGGCTCCTGCTCATTCTCTAGGACCCAGCTCAGGTATCGCCTTCCCTGCCTCCCAGAGTAGGTCAGGGACCGCTGTGTGTCTACAGCCCCTGCCTCGGCCACGACACTCGCCTCACCCCTGCACCTGTGAGCTAGCACCTAGCACAGTGGCTGGCAGGTCAGTGCAGAGGTCATGCTGATGACCGAAGGGTTCAGAAGAAGCACCACGGTGCAATTTGGGCTGCAGCTTCGTTTTTATGGGTTGCCAGAACATGTCATGGGGCTAGCGTGCATGGTGGGAGACATGACTTAATCCTCCCACCACTCCGTACAAGGGGAAGAGTTAGAATTTGTAACCTCGTTTGAAAACTTTAAACACCTCTCTCTACCAATGCACATCCCCTTGCCCCCAAAGCTCTGGGTTGCTCACACCTGATGAGACACACACTGTCTCTCTCTCTCTTTCTGAACCTCTCTGGTGATGAGACTGAAGCTAGACCACTCTCGCTTGCATTTTTCTCTCTCCTCTGACCATGCTTGACTTAGTTGGCTGGGCTGGGTCCACCTCTCTTCAGCTTCTGGGACTCAACCTCTTCCTTCCACTAATTATAACAACAGTAAGATCAAATAGCTACACCTTCTAGAGAGCTCACGGTGAACCAGGCTCCATCCCTATTTTACATGCATTATCCTCACATTGGATCCTCGCAACAGTCTTCTGGTGACACACAGCCAATCAGTTTAATTTCCAGCATTCCAACCTGGTTTTCTCTGGTTCCAAAGTGCTAAGAAATTCCTCCTTTTACTCTAAAAAAAAAAAAAAAAAAAAACCCTTCTTCTCTAGGGCATCCCTGCTCCCTGCCACTCACTATGAACTTTCAGCAGACAAAGAAAAAGCCACCCCTAATATGTTCTCTCTACCCTGGTCTTTTCCCTTTCCCAATAAATCCATTTAAGAGTAAAGCGTTTGATGGACAGGTTAATAGAGCTCTCCTTAAACCTGGCCACATTAATGATTTCTGGCTGGCTAAATGTCAACTTCCGAAGCTCAATAGCATTTTCCTTCCTTAATAATCGTTGTTCCACTCGGGGTTCTTTTGGTGGACAGGGTACAGTGTTTTAATGGGTCACCACTAAGTCTGTGGACCTGAGATTTAAACTAGACTCGCTGTGTGACCTTGATCAAGTTATTTAACCTCTCTGGACCATAATGGTTCTAAAATGGCAACAATGATGTCCATCCAGGGCCTGCCTACATATTAGGAAGGGGTATTTCATTATGTCTGTAATGTTCTTTAAGCTTCTTGGACAAGGGACAAAGATATATAAATATATGTTCATCCCCACTGTGTTATTTTTAAGTATTAAAGTACAATCCTCCATAGACTGTTTTTGCTGTCTTATTGTCATTTGGATAATGCAGATGAGTTCTGTCCATGAAACCTATAATGTTCTATAATTTTCTGGAGACAAGAAACTTTGTTTTTCTTCGGTGGGCATTTTTATCTCTCTTCTGAGCCAATGGAAATTGAACTACCTTCTGTCAGAAAAGAAAATGTAAGTTTTATCCTGACTCTTTCATGTGCTGTATGCCGTAGACCGTCAGCCCCATATTACAGATAGAGACATTGAGTCTGGGAGATGTTAAGTGACACTCCCCAGGTCACGCAGCAAGCAAGTAACAGTGCTGGGACTCAACTCTACGCCATTAACCGGCAAACAGCACTGCGCCAGCGGATAGGGTCTAGGTCCAGGGTCGGGCAGGGCGGAGTGAGCTGGGAGCTTCTGAGCAACAGGGCAGCTTCCCTGTCTGGTTGCAGAGTGAGTTGAGGTGTTTAAAACCTTGGAATCTATGTTGAAAACTGTAAGCAACAATCCCTTTTATTTTCTAAAATCTTTTCTTACTTTTAAATTTCTCGACTCTGGCCTACTTCCAAAGCCTCGAGTTATATGTTTAGATAATAAAAATTGTCATCCTGGGTCCTGTTTTTGTGAAATTGCTGCAGCAGCTCAGCCCCACGTCCTGTGGGGAAGACAGAGCAGAGAGCTTGGTATAGGAATGGTAGTCTTTATCACATAATATCCCAAGACTGCAGATGTATCTTTTGCTATGATGACTCCTCACCTATTTGGAGATTAAACTGACACTTTCCCCTGTTCAGAACCTCATCTGGACAGCATGGTGCTACAATCTCCAAAGGCACAGGTCCAGCCAAGCACTTCAAAGCTTCATCTCATTGAATCCTCGCAACCAGCCATTGCTGAAGAGAAAACAGAAGCTCAGAGACCCTGAGTAACTTGCTTGAGGCCACACAGCCACCAAGTGGGAGAGTGGGTATGTGTACTTGGCTGCAAGTGTTTCATCATCCTGTCAGATGGAGAACAAGGACAACCACAACTGCATGACCCAAAGAGACAGTACCAGCTTGAGTGTTTTTATTCTGAAGCAAGCAACCTCTACTCTTGCTTGGGGTTTATTTACACCAACTTCACAACAGAAGCCTAACTTGCATTGCCTTCTAGCCAGTGATGCAGGAGGTGGGGAGGAGGCTGCAGACACCGGCAACAGCCAGAGGGATTAGTGGGGGGATCACAGATGTGGGAACGAGGGCGTCTCGGTTTTCCTTCCAGTCTGTCTGCTAACTCAAAGCACTTAAGTTCTCAGCAGGAAGTCGAAAAGTTTGACTAAGTGGTCTCTGAGGATGCTTTGGGCCACTGAGGATACAAAGAAGAATAAAATAAGACACAGTTCTTGTTTTTGAGAAACATGCAGTCTCCTAAAAGAAATAGATGAAATATACAATTCTAGGATGGGACAGACAAAAATTAGCGTTTGATAGAGGAAGAGGTGGAGAGTTTTTCATGGGAACCAAACATAAGGATTCATCCCAAACCAAGATACATGATAATACATTCCTATTGCAAGAATGGTGTGCATCTTTTTAAAAAAATTGCTGAATGATTGTCATTGCTTTTAGATTAATGGCGCAGGATAGACTAGACCATTGCACAGACTGTTTTGTTAACTGCAAAGTGCTCAATACCTTAGTTATGCGGATAATGCATCTACCCAGAAAGCCTCCTCTCTGGCCCTTCCCTGGCACTGAGGGAATAGCCCAGCAGCTGAACACCCCTACAAAAGGGGCTTCTACTCAGTAGTGGTTCTGGCTTGTTCCGTTATACCAAGCACTTTATTTTATCCTTGTGAAATAAAATTCAGTTGTTTTTTATTCTCTCTTCTGAATCACATCTAGTTTGATTCTTTATTGGAGTTGGAAGTTTTTCTTTCCTTTTGTTCTTTGGGAAGCGCGTGGGGGTCATCTGAAGAATTGTGAATGACCCAGAATGGATATAGGTATGGATTAATGTAATTAGACGACTTCTAAAACTAAATGAGAAGCTGGTTGCTCTTGGAGAACCAGGGGACCTTAAGATCTGACCCCTGCCCCACAGAGGGGCTCAGATGGAGGGGGGACACAGCCTGCCCTCTGAACTCTAAGGAAATATTTGAAAACATCACTGTGATGTAGTTTTGGAGGTGGAGGGAGAAAGGGAGAGCGACATCAATTTGTTGTTCAATTTATTTATTTATGCATTCACTGGTTGATTCTTGTACGTGCCCTGACCAGGGATTAAACCCACAATGGTGGTGTATAGGACCAACACACCAACCAACTGAGCCACCCAGCTTATACTGACATCACCAGCCCCTGCCCTCTCCTGCACTTGACATCTCAGGCCACATTGAAGTTTTTTGTTTTTGCTCCTCTAACACTTCATGATTCTTCTTATTTCAACGCTTCATATTCTCTGCCCTCTGGCTGGAAGACACATCCAGTCCACCTCTTCCAGCCCTCAAAGGTGTACTTATAATTGACCACTGTTTTCTACTTACGCATCACTGTCTCTGGGAAGTCTTCCCTGACACCCTGGGTCTGGGCGAGCGGCTTCCTCTGGGCTCCCTCTCACACCTCCGTAGCCCTGACCACCCTGCAATCGTAACCACCAGTCTGTCTCTCTCATTCGACTGTCAGTTCCCTGAGCATAGGGACCAGGCTGCCTCCTTTGTCCACACTCTTCCACTTACCTGTTTGTGACCTTGAGGTGGAGGGCCACTTAACTTCTTTATGTTTGTTTCCTTATCTTCAAACTTGAGATAATAACATAGGACTTTCACCCGGATGAAGCATTAACACATGCAAAAAGCTTAGAGCTGAACCCGGCACACAACAAGGGCACAATGAACGTTAGCTGCTGTCATGACTTGCCACTGTTCTCAAGGCATGAGTAAGTAACGCTGGGCAAACCCTAAGGGCACACCCTAGAGCTTTCACTGTCCATCACAGACCAGAGGGGCCTCAGGGATCAGCTGGTGCACATATAAGTGGAGTTTTCTTTTGCAGTTATTATTTCTATTCAGGAAAGTACAACAGGCAATGAAAATAAGAGACTTGCCTCCCTGCTTCCCTAAAGGAGATCATCCCATCTTAAAGTGTGGGGGAAAGAGCCAGAGCTCAGAGACTGGAGGTGGCATTCTCAAACACAGATGGCCAGCGTGTGGGGAAAGGGTGAAACAAAATCCCACACACAGCGCTCTCAGCACACTGCCTGTCACCCCTGCAGCGAGGCTGGACATTCGCTGGTTATCATTCTCCTCACTGGACTGTCGTCCCTTCTCCCCTCAACTAGGTGGCCGCAGGCAGCATTAGCCACCGTTCCTGGGGTCCACAGCCCTTTGCACTCCTCCCTCACCAGCTGGCACAGGAGTGTGCGCGCAGGCCCAGGGTAGGTTCCGTGGTTCCTTTGCGCCGGCACTCAGCACCCAGTATGGGACGCACCTCAGGCATGTGCAATAAGCTGTGCTGCTCACCCTCCACCAATGGGTGAGCTGGTTAGATTTGTATTTATCCAAGAGGGAGAAAGGCTTGCCCTTGAGTTACGATGTGTGTGAGTCAGACCAGAGAAAACCCAGGCCTGTGATGCGACACCTGCTCCGCTGGCATGGACAGCAGGGGGACGGCACATGGGCTGTGGGTGGACACCATCACCAGCCTCACTTTGCAGATGTGGGAACGGAAAGCAGAGCAATTGTGGGCTTTGACTGCAGCTGTGAGGCTTGAACCCATGTGGCTGGGTCTTGAACCCACGCAGTTTGAATCCCCGGGGGTGGGTCTAGGTCTGAGCTCCTAACACCCCTCTCAGCTGCCTCTCTCAGGCATCCCTTTAGATTTCCAGAGTCCCCCACACCTCCTTGATTTCAGACTTCATGTCTCATTATACCTCTGGTATTATGCATCTCTGATCTAAACATGGATAGTCTTTTATTCTTATCCTTGACACTAAATATAATCACTGCTTTAATTCCCTGTAATAATAGACTTCCGGGGAGTAAAAGGGATCGAGGGCGTCCCCTAGTCAGCTCCATCCCAGCACAATAAGCGTGGCTCCTCCTCTGCCTTTGCATCAGAATCCTCCGGGGGAGTTTTTAAAAATGCAGAGGCATTGGCCCCACCTCCAACCCCCCCTCCCCACACAACTAAATCAGAAATTTGCTGGGGCCAGGCTTAAATATTCCTACTTAAAAAGACTAAATTCCCTGTACTTCCCAAGGGCAACAAGAACCCTAAGGATGCAGAGGTGACTTTGGAGCCAGACTCCTGGATCAGTGTTGCTCCTCTAGCACCTGTCCTGTCACCTTGAGGGAGAGGTGCAGCCTCTCTGAATGGCCATTCCCCAATCTGTGAGATGGGAGGACTATTTTTCACTTACAGAGATGCTCGATGACCTAAATGTGATGTCACTGACAGAGTTCAACACATAACAGACATTCATTAAACCTAAGACCCCCCTCCACCCCACAGTAACTGTATTAGTACAAACTGCTTGCTCTTTTCATTCTGACAAGTCGAGATAAATGTGTCAGGTATCAGTAGACGACGATTGAAATGAGGGTGTTAGGTGTGAATTCTGGCTTCACCTCTTAATTCCTTTGTTACCTTGGGCAAGGTGCTCACCCTCAGTTTCTCCCCTTGCAAAGGGGGGCCGGCAGCATAGACCCCAGTCAATACTAAAGGGGACCCCATATGCAATGCATTTAGCACAGACCCTGGCTCACACAGAGTGCGAAGTGCACACAGTGCACGGCATTCACGTCCGTTTCTGCTGCCCGCACATCACACTTCCACCAAATCAAACCGACACGCTCCGGTTGACTCAGACCGTGAGTGTTCAGGGACTGGACCGGAATTTCAAGGACTTTTAGTCCTGCAGGTGCCAAGTGAACAGATTTTTGTTTTGAAACTATAAGGATTTAGGACTTAATCCATAGGAAATGGGCTTGGCAAAGCACCACAAGAACCAGCATAACTTTTAACTCAGTCTCCGTCCAGGCCTTTATTCACTGATACAAAATTCATTTAACATTCATCTCTGGGCTGGGGCAGCTCCAAATAAAAAGGTGGCCCGTTCCAAAGAAGGAGATAGAGGGAGCAAGCGCGTTAGACAAAGGTATCAAGATCCAAAAAGATCTGAACAGGTCTGAGAGATGAGCCAAATCAGGGCAAAATTGAACAGGGACAGATGCTCGATAAATGCTGCTTTGGAAGAGCGCTAAGTCCTGCTTCTGGGTTCTAAACACCAGACACATGAATGCAGGCTATGGAAATTAGGGTATTATAGCTTCAGTGCTCAGTCCCCTAATGGCTATCAGGCCTTCATGTCTTAGTCACTGCGGGGTCGTTGTTGAGACAGGAGCCCTGGAGCCCACCTGCTTCCACCATTTATCAGCTAAATTATTCACCTCTCGGTGCCTCTGTGTTCCCATCTAGAAAATAGAGATATAATAGTGTCTACTTTACAGAGTTGCTGAGAGAATTAAATGACACACAATGCATTGGCCCAATCCTAGAGACACAGAGAAAAATAAAGCCATTTCTGTCCCCAAGGAAGACACAGCCTAGCAGGAGAGGTTTGACACATGACCCACCAGGGCTTGTCCCTCTGCCAAGTCTGGCCCTGAGATGTTGTCCAGCAGGGTCAGCAAACTGCAACCCACACGCCAAGCACAGCCCTCTACCTGTTTTTACAAATAAAGTTTTATTGGAACGCCGTCACATCCATTCATTTGCATATTGTTTATGGCTGCTTTCCCACTATAATAATAGAGTTGTATCATTGCAACAGAGACCATATGGCTTCCAAGGTCTAAAATATTTATTATGTAGCCCTTTATAGAAAAATTATGCCAACCTGTTAAAAGGAAGAAGGTGACTCTGTTTTAGATGCCAAGAAAGAAGAGCATTTTGGAGCCCCTAATATGTGTTGAGTCCTCTGTAGAGATGATCTCATATTTCTTCCCGTTAACACATCTGAGATTCTTAAAGTTTTGATAACTGACTCAAAGTCATGAATGAGTGTTAGAAGCGGGATTCAGATGTGGGTCTAAAGACTCCACGTGTCAGGTTCTTCTCACTGTCCCAGGCAAACTAATGCAATCAGAGAGTAAGCTCGAGATGGGCACTGGGTCCGAGCCCCAGCTGCGCCATCTGCAGCCCTGCTTCCCGAGTCTGGGCCCCCTCCGCCCGAACTCTGGTTCACGGAGTACTCGGCATGTGTCTGGGGCTCGGGTATAAGTGCGAATAAGTATGCTCCCACCAGCTGCCCTGTCTCTCCAAGAACTGCTATAAGAGTCAATATCACTTCATAAATTAGCATCGATTAAGCACCTACTCTGTGCCAGATGATGCTTCTAAACTGATACCTGAGAAAACGCTCTAGAAAATGCTTTGATAGCCAACAGAACTGAGTTTAAATCCTGGCTGTGCCCTGTTTATACCATGGGTCTTGGGCAAATTACTTAGTGTCTCTGAAACTCAGTTTCTTCCCCTCAAACCACATCTACAACACACAGTTCTAAGGAATAAATATGATAGCCTGAGAGAGGCACCTAGCTATTCCTGAAAGCTATTCCCCAGAGCCCATGAGAGCTATTTACAGCAAGCAGGCAATTTTTTTTTGTCCTCCTTCAACCACTGCCCATCCTTGGGACTCCTTGCTTCTTAATGTCTCCCTCCCCTGCTCTTATATCCATTCAATTGAAGGCCATTACTATTACTATTATTACCAATCCCCAGACCTCTACCATCTTCTCAGCCCTGTAATAGGTGCTTTGGAAAAATGCATCATCCCGTGATTAGAAAAATATCTACTCTCTGGCATTTTAAGCTCTGGTTTTAAAAACAGGAATGACACATTTTGAGAATGATGCTGTAACTAATGAAGATTGTGTAGTACCTAGCTCAGAGAAGGTGGACAGTAATGCAGGCAGGGACCTCATGAGACAGTCTGGAAGGAGAGCTCAAGCAGCCAGAAGCGAGGGCTCTGGGCACTGAGGCTGGGTAACAAGGAGGGGACAAGGAAGCATCTCCTTGGCTGGATTGTAGGCCACTCCTGGGACAGTCACAGGGAGCATAGCACAAGAAGTCATGTGGTAAAGAAAGCCTGGACTCTCTCAGCTCTGCTGTATGACCTTCAGCTAGTCCCTTCCCATGCTGGGCCTCAGTTTCTCCATCTACAAAATGGAGACGATAAAAGCAACCTCTTCGTGGGTTTATTGTGAGGATCATGCAGAATGAAGCATGTGAAAATGCTTTGAAAACTAAAACTCATGGACACGTGGAGAAGCATCAGAGAGAAACTGGGGAAAGTGGCAAATACACATGCACTCACACTGGTGACTGGAAATCTCATCCTGCCTTGGGGTGTGTGATCCCAAGAGGCCTCACCTTGGTCCTCGCCACTGGCTGCAGTGCCCAGCCCCAGCTGCCTTCCCCTCGGCTGGACAGAATTTAGGTCTCTGCTCGCAGCCTCACATTTCAGACAGGGCAGTTGTCCCATCGCTCTGTGACAAATTAAACCACAAGCAGATTTCCCGTGAATTTGTGACAACCCTACTTACTAGAGGGTGAAGCTTCCTTTGTGTCCTCAGCACTGCCCCAAAGAAGGGTGGGAGGAGGCAGGTGGGGGACAGAGAAGGGGTCAGTTGTCCCACTTTGTGGGGACAAACAGCAGGATCAAAAACTCAAGAGGACATAGAGGCAGCGCAATGATTCTCCTATGCCAGCTAAGTGCTGTGCAAACTTAAATATAACAACTAACCTCTCTGAGCCTCAGATCTTACAAACCAAATTGCTCATGTCTATACTTTTTTAAAAAATGGAAAGCCATAGGTCCTCTGTTCTCCTGTCTTAATAGTCACAACTCACATATGCAGAGAATTCTGGTGTTTATAAAGCTCATCTGTACCTGTTCACATAATCAATCCTCATAGCAAACTTAGGAGGAAGGTGGTTCATGTTCATTTCCCCATTTTAGAGATTAGAAAACCCAAACTCAAGGTGCGGTTACACAGGATTAAGGTGGACTTTAATGACTGGTGTCCTTACAAAAGGAAAACTTGAACAGACACACAGAGACATGCGCAGGAAGAACACCATGTGCTGATGGAGGGAGAGACTGAAGTGATGTGTCTATAAGCCAAGAAACACCAAGGATTGCCTGCAACCACCAGCACTAGGAAGAGGCCAAGAATAATTCTCCCCTGGAACCTTCAGAGGGAGCATGGTCCTGCTGATACATTGGTTTTGAACTTCTAGCCTCCAGAATTGGGAGAGAATAAATTTCCGTTGCTTTGAGAGGTCCAGTTTGTGGCACTTGGTTATAATAGCCCTAGGAAACTAACACAACAGCATTGGCAGAACCGAAAATGAGTGGCAGGTGTTACATCCACCACTATCCGTCTTCCCCTGAAGCTCTGGCCTCTTCTGATTGGTCAGGTCTGTGTGTATTTTACTGCCAACGTGGTCTGTTCCAAGTAGTAGAAAGCTGGCAAAGCCGCCTGTCAGTCCATTGCAAAGAAGGTTTTCAGAAATACTGTGTGAGTTTTCAGTTTCAGTGACGTGTAGATCCCTTCTCAATTCCTCCACTTTCCAACATACTATTTTAACCATCTACATTAATCCGGCCATCCACTGTCCTGCATATAATATGTCCTAAACACTTGGGACACAATAGCGAGTGAGATTAGAGCTATGAAGAGATCCTGAGAAGACATATCTCACATAGTTTATATCCTGACTTTATGCCCTCAGCCTTCCTGCTATCCCCAATCTTAAAAAGTCCTGAATAATGGATTTTACATTGCTGAGGTTCAACTAGGAGTCCCTATTCCCCTGCCCTTCCTGCACGCCATAGTGTTTATAGGTAGCTGACTATGTAATTAATTTATCATCCAAACTGGAACATTTTTGAGTCAGGAGAGGGCATTCTTGATAATTACACCATAGGCATAAACCAGGACTATCCCAGGCAAGCCAGGAGGCGTGGTCACCCTGTTTATAAGGGGGCTGAAACGGGCTCCAAGGTCTGTAAGCTCAGTTATTTAACCCAGTACCCCAGATCAATTAGCTAGGGTGGAGAGGAACAAAGGAAGGTCGTTACGGAAATGGATGCCAATCAAAGTCATCACGACTTAAGAGGAAAGCCTTCTCCCTTCCTTCAGATTCACTGGTCTGCGTTGATGCTGGACTTCTCTATGCTGTATCATAATGCATCAGCAGCAGCCAACAGCCTGCCTAGCTTGACCTTAATTCTTGAATTTGTAGCTTCTCTTAAAATCCCAGAATGTCAGACTATGAAGGGAAATTAGAAACTATGGCCAAAGCTGCCAGAGACTCTCCAATATCTAGGTTCCCCTTCTTTCATAACAAGAGAATTTAGCTGCCCACTGACAGTCAACATTCACCAGCTTCCCTTACAGCAAGGAGTGGCCATGTGACTTAATTATAGTTAATGGATGTAAGCGCAGGTGTTGAATGAAAACGTCTAAGAACCTCAGCTGTTGGGTACCCCTTGCCCTTTCTACCCCGCCTTCTACCATCTTTCTGTGACATGGATATCATGGTGTTTCTCCTTGGACCTTGATGTCAAAGGGCACACCATGCAATGGAGGAGGGGCGACTTGGAAGGAACCTGAGACCAAGAACTCTATGCAGTACCACCCCTAGCAGCCCTGGAGTTTTGCATGAGAGAGAAATGAGCTTTCACCTCTTTAAAGCCTCTGCTTAGGCACTCTCGGCTAAGCCCAATTGTGGCAATACGACGAAGTTCCTCCAATTCCTGGTGTTAATTCTGCAGGCTGGGAGAACTAAGTCCTCGAGAGGCAGTAAGGGGACATTCAAAATCAACTTGGCTAATGAGATAATTAAAAATAGCACGCTTTCCCATTTCTTGCTTCCATTGAATTCATTCTGCTATTACATAAACTTTTCCTAAATACAAACAATGTGTCCAACAGTAAAGAGGTGCTGAATCAACAGAGCCGAGTAAATCATGGTTGGTCTTTTCAAAAGCTCCTGTTCGAGAGAACAAATAATAAAACGACAGCCTACATATTGTGGGAATGTGCACGTGTGTGTAGGTGCATAATACAGGAAGGAGCAACCAACTCCCCTAATGTCTGGGTTCAGGGAAGGCTTCACAAGGGAGGTACCATTGAAGCTGGGTCCTAGAGAAAGACTAGAAGTCTGCTGCTTGTGGAAGGGGAAGTGGCATTTTCAGCTCATGCCAAAGTTTGGAGGTGAGAGTGGACACGGAACATATGATAAGCACAGGAATGTCCCCAAAGATGTCCACATCCCAGTTCTCCAAACAAGTGGATAGCTTGTTACAAAGCAAGTGGGGATTAAGTTTGCAGGTAGAATCAAGGTTGCTAATCAGCTGGTGAGATGAGACTATCCTCAGTTATACAGGTGGACCCAGCTAATCACAAATGTCCTCGAAGGTAGAAAAGGGAGTCAGGAGAGTCAGAGTGATGCAATGGGAGAGAGAACCTACTGACCATCGCTGGTTTTGAAGATAGAGAAGGAGGCCATAAGGGAAGGAATGCAAGTAGCCTCCAAATGCTAAAAGAAAAAAAAAAGAAATGAAAAGATGTCTCCCTAATCCTTCGGAAAAAGAATGCAGCCCCGCTGACACTTTGATTTCCATCCAGTGAGACCCATATCAAACTTCTCACCTCCAGCACTGGAAGGTAATAATTTGTGTTATAAGTAAGTAAATGTGTGTTTTAAAGCCACTAAATTTGTGGCAATTTGTTACAGCAGTGATTGGAAACTAATTCAGAGAGAGACGAAAGCTCATCAGGGTTAAGTGTAGAGTGTGTGATTATAAAGGAGGCCAAAGC
>CM052540.1:10967858-10993506 GCA_028533065.1 Trachops cirrhosus | reverse complement strand
TAGTGTATGAAAATTGCCCAATAAGGTGTGAGAGCAAACCAGGCAGAATGCTAAAAGACTGGAACACATAAAATTTAAAAACAGCCCCTGACAGTGCAGAAATCAAGGCAAGATTTTTGCAAAAACAACTTTGTTTCCAGCCAAATGGAGCTTTAATACACCTGGTCATTTAGTCCGTCTGCTCTCCTTCCCCTGAAATAGAACTGTTTAATCCTGGGTGTATGATAAGGCAGGGCTCCACATGGGCAGAGGGACAGCAGGGAGTCAAGGGAGATGTGGAGAGAGATTTTGGGGGGTACACAGCCCTTTGTCCTGCACAATCATTCTTGGCCCATGGTGGGGGAGGGGCCTTCTCTAAAAGCTGAAAGAGACCCTTGGAAGCGGCCCCCAACAGTGGGGGTAGGGAGGGATTGAGAGAGCTCAGCAGAGGATTGCTCCCTAAGTCTTGGAAGCTTTGGTCAGAAGAAACCTTGAATTATAGTGTGGGAGCAGACCACAGGGAAAGTGTGGGCATGAGTCGGGCAAGCCCAAGTCCAAACCCCAACCCTATGGCCTCTTACCTGTGTGACCTCCAGCAAGTCCTTCCGCCTCTCTGAGCCTTGTTCTTCTGTGCATCACAGATAAGAATATCTGCCTGGTGGGGTGATCAAGGAGTTAAATGCCACACCATCAGTGTCAGGCACAAAGCAAGATCTTAGTCAATGTCCCTGTAACCTCCCTGTCCCAGTCTGTCCCAACAGCTGTGCTGAGCAACGCAGGTCCCCCTTCAGGAATGAAGATCCATTTTCTCTGTGCACAGTTAGTTCTATCTGGATGTTCACTCTGTGGAGGGCTTGCCTGCCTTAGGCCCCACCTCGCCCCAGAGACACAGGCATCCAGTGACTGGTCAGTGGTGGGTAGGGACGCTCTTTGCCCTCACCCTGACTCAGGAAAGCTCTAAAGGGCCAGCCAGGATCCAGAGGGCTCTGTGGTTTGGCAATGGTTTTATCAGGACCACATTACAGCTCAGCGTCTCCCTTTGCCCACTCCTGCTTCCTGCCCAAGAATGTTCCTTTACAAATATCCCACACGCTAATCTCTGTCCCAGAATCTGCTTCGCAGGAAATCCAACCTGTGATGTGGTCCTTGTATTTTCCTCTTCCTAGCCAAGACCTGCTGCCTGACAAGGGAGGGGAATATTGTCCAGAGACCTGCGGAGCATAGGGCCCATTACTGAACAAACAGTCATAGCTGGGATCAGGGGCTCCTGGTGGGCAGAGTGGAACACCTGCTTCTTGCCTAAAACATCTATTTGTGTGAGTTGATAATATGTATTAATTAGACTCACATTAGTTGACCACCCACCACCGGTCGGAGTCTATCACTGATTAATCTGAAGTCCACCCCTAGCAGATGTTTACCATCCTTTTATAGATGAGGACACAGGCACAGACAGGATCCTCGACCTGCCCGAGATCACAGAGCTAGTATGTGGTGGAGGGGCGCCCGGAGCTCAGGCAGTCTGGCTTCCGGGCCACTCTGCAGCACTGCTCTACATCCAGAGACCTTGTCCTTTGGGCCGAGGGAGGAAGCACTCTGCAGGGGCGGAGCCCAAGGGGTGGGGAAAGTGAAGGACAGTGGAGGGATGGCACAGCATCGAGCCCCATCACACCCTGAGAGATTGGGGCCCTCCTGGGGAAGGGCAGACCCTGCCACTGTGTGTGCTATCCTCCTGAGGAACTGGATGAAATGGGACACAGGAGCATTGTTCTGAGCATCCGGTGACAAAATGAAGTGACAAGTAGGACATGGGCACACTTCCCCTGAAGATGCGGAAGGACTTGAGGACACTGGAAGGTAGCCTCTTTGGTAAGAAATTGGAGTCTTCACTGCAGAGACGGTGGTAAGGCCCAGAGGCCAAGGGCAAAACACAGACTTCTTTATGAGGAAGTGGGGGACACTCCCGGTCCGAGGGCTCCTCTGTACTGGGGAAGCCCCTGTGTTGGGGCTGAGATCCTGATGCCTTCTTGGCGAAAGCGTGGAGCTACCGAGATGCAAACATTAGAGTTAATGGGGTGACACGTGAACCCAGAGTTTGGTAACATCTGCAATAGGGTTACAAAATGTCCCTATTGTGCAGATGAAGACACTGAGGCTCAGAGTGATAAAGCAACGTGCCCAGGGTCTTACATCCATATCTCAGCCTGCTCGCTGTCTGAAGGGCTCGAAAGCACCTCATCTTCTCTTCTAATGAGGAGCCTGAGCTATAACCCCACATCACGTGGGTCATGATCGTCTTCACGGTTGCCAAAATCCAAGAGGAAACCCTGAAAAATTGCGGTAGTGTGATTTACCTGTTTGAGTCAAGTCTCTCTTCTCAGCTATCTCCTTCCTTCTCTGTCTAGCTCTAGTATCTGCTTGCTATTAAAATAACAACTAAAATAAATAAATTTCAATCATGAACAATTGAAAGAGAAGCCACAGGAGACCCAAGTTCTAATCCTGGTTCTTTTTCTATCCCCCTGCAAGACTTTGAGAGCCTCCCTTCCCCTTTCTAGTCTGCAAGGGCCCTGGTACTAAGATAAGTGAGTTGTCCTAGATCATCTGTAAAGACCCTTCCAGCTGAAACACTTGTAGATTAAGATTTGCTTATACTATGGTAGAAATGACTGCGACAGCTGAAAAACTCAACTTCCGTCATGAGCACTGTGACCTAACAAAGATCAACAACTTGAGAAAAAACACTCCTGTGACAGTATTTTGTCTACAATAAGCATGGGTGATCAGGCTCCTTTAAGTGACAGGGAAAAGAAGCTAACATCGATCAGGTCATTTATGCATGTTTTTCTCAGAAAATCACACCCCTCACAACATCATAAGATGACGACCATCCCATTTTTCTGACAAGGAGACTAAGGTCCAGTGGTGTTAAAGAACTTGGTCAAGGTAACCCAGCAGCCAGCGACTGAGTGGCAGACTGAGTTGGTTCCACCCAGCTCACTGAGTCCTGCCGCCCACCCAGCCCTCCCCCTCCATGGGAAAGGGGATTAATGGAGACCTCCTGCCATCTCCTCTCTCCAGCCTGGAAAGGTCTTTTGTCTGGTTTGCATTGATTTTCATGTGTTTGTTTGTGCTTGATGCATTTGCAGAATCTGAGACCCGGGCTGCAAATAAGGCAGATGAAAAGAGAGGTCAGGGGATGAGAAGGCGGGCTCCTTTCAGCAGTATTGAAAATATTTCCTGCTGTCTCCGCTCTCTTGTTTGTTGCCTCCTTAATTCCTGCGCGGTAATTTGCCAGCCCAACTCCAGCCCATCCATTTTCAGACCCCTGGCCGGTGATGGGTCATGAAGGTGCCATAGAAATTGGTAGATTCTGAGATATTAATTTCCAGCCCTCCTGCCTGGCTACAACAGCTGCTTAACTAATCTTTCTTCCTCCAGTCTTGTGGCCCCTCCCAATACAGCCTAGAAAATGCTACAACATGAAATGCCCTCAAGCACAATCTGATAATCTTCGGTGGCCCCTTATTGTCTTTAGAAGAAATTCCCCCAGGGTGTCCAGGGTTCAGCCCCAGGTTGCCTTTTCAAATCTTAGATCCCTCCTTTACCCTGCTTCTGAGCCCTGTGGGCCTCTCCCATCTGCCCGTCTGTTGTAAAGGGACGGTGGTTTCCCACTCCCCGCCTGTTTCAGGCTCCTTATTCCCAATTTCCAGACTGGCCCGTCGGGCAGGTGCTGGGCCTGCCTCTGAATCATCTCACCGAGGGGACAGAGAACCACGAGACTCTTATTTTGTGCTGATGGCATTGCCCTTGTCTCACCTTGTCTCTGCATCTCTCCTCTCCCTGCCTCTGCACCTGAGCCTGAGCCCGAGCCTAAGAAAGACTGAACTCCACAAAGGCAATAACCTTATTTAGTTGGTGTCTGTGTCCCTGTCCCTAAGGAAGAACCTGGAACACAGTAGGCCTCAGTAAGTGCTTGTGAATGACAGAAGCCAATTCATAACAGCCCCTTATATTACAAGAGCAGTTTGCAAGAGTGATCCATTCCTCACGAGAGGCCTATGGAGCCCCCAGGAGGGGAGGTTACCCTTCACCCTTAATGTCAGGACAAGAGTTTTGCTGTCATGTCCAAGTGCAGTGTCTGAAGGTTTTTATTTTACAGAATTACTTTTGTCCCTTCCGGTGATTCCAGCCTCCATCCAGACCACTCCTAGTAGCAAGCCCTGGGAGAACTGGGAGGCTTCTCAGAGATGCCAGTGCAAACCCCAGGGGGCTCGCTGATGCCACCTGCTGACTCACCTAGAGGGCCTGGCCAGCTGTGCCTTCTGGGTTCTGCTGACACGTGCCAACTGCTCCTGAGAGAGCAGCCAGGGGGACCAAGCAAGGCAGCGGGGCCACAGCAGCTGGCGCCCGCCTCGCATCCTTGGCACCTGCCAGACTGACTTCATTTGCAGAATTCGCACCTGCAGATGTTGAGGAGATTTCTTGGCCCATTGGGATAACAGGATCAGGTTTATTAATTTGCAGCCTCCAACCCGTCTGGACCACTGCTCTCAGCCCCAGGGTCATCACCCGGGCACCCATCTGGCGACCCTTTTGAAAGGTCCTTTGACGCATGTCTCCTCCACGTATCTGCTTCATTCCTGGCGGTGAGCAAAGAAGCCAGCGCTCATCGAGAAAGGTCAAATGCCCACACTGTTTGTTCACGAGGGTGATATTTCACCAAAGAGCAGATGCTTCCTAAATGATAAATAAGAGCACCAGCTCCCTGCAGGTCTCAGGGGAGGGGAAGGTCTGCACTCCGGATGCAATGCAGGCTCCAGCAAAGACTGGGAAGGAGGCCGGGCAGAGTTTAGTTCATCAGAACACACACATTCCGATACAGCATCCATCCACGGAGGGGAAATGCACACAGCACATAGTGTGTCCTCCATTAATGCTGATGGAATAGATAGATGACTTTCACAGCCACCATTTATTGAACACTTGCTATGTGCCAGGCACTCCGCTAAATTCTTAAATATATCTTCTCATTTAATCCCCATTACGACTTTATGAGGAAATGGGCTCAGAAAATTTGAGCTAATTGTCCAAGATCCCTCAGCTAACACACGGCACATTTCAATTGTGTCCTGGTGTGTGGCCTGAGTTCTTCACCACCACGGTACAAGGACACGGAGACTAATAAATCTGGGCCTAGATCTGAGTTCTGCTTGGAGCCAAGTAGGTAGAAGGTAAGAACTCAGCAGCGCCCTGGAGACGGAGGCGGTGAGCTGCCTGTTCAGCCTGGAAGAAGCCTTCATACCTGGCATTCAACAGACTTGGGTTGGAATGTCGTGCCCTCCAATCTCTAACTGGATGGTCCCCACAGGAGTTACTGAGTTTCTGATCCTTATTTCCCCCTCTGTAAAATGGGCTGAATAATAATGCAAGATTATCATAAGCATTCAGTAGGGTAATAATATATAAAGGAACATAGTAGGTGTTTAATACATGTTAGCAGTTATGAGTAGGAATGGCCAAGCTATGTATAAAATGAATAATACTGGGTGCACTGAGACGACAGCCAGATTTTCAAGATTAAGAAGTATCTCAAGTTGTTTGTGAGATCCAAGGCCACCTCTTAACATCCTTGCCACACCTGCCACAGGCAGTGTGACACACGTGGAAAGGAAGCACCTATCACGGTGCGCATTGGGGGCCCACAGACCAGTGGACAGACTCAGTCGCTCTGCTCAGGTCTTCACCTTCACACCGGGAGCACACGCCCCACCCACCCACAAAGTGGCTGGCAGCGCCCAGCCCTGCCCAGGGGGCCAAGGTGCACCACGGGGTCTGAGGCTGCGGCGGGGGGCACGAGGAATCCTCTTCCCACCCCAGATGGCACTGTGCCCTGGGCCTGAAGCAGGGCTGCTCCTGCCCTTGGGTCTCCACGGATCCAGCTTCTCCGTCCCCAGCTCTCCTCCCTCCATCAATGCTCAAAACAAGGTGTCTGCTGACAGCAAGGGACAGAGGCTTTGAAATCCTGCCACTCTTCTTTTTCCTTTCTCCTTCCTCCTACTCAGACACCTACACAGTGGGTGGGGCAATGTGGTTGTCTTATTTATACCCCAGATGTACCCATGTCTCAGCTCCGGGGTAGTCGGGATATAGAGGCATAAAAGAAAGAAGGGAGCCATTTGCACTGGAGAATCAAGGAGGACTTCACAGAGGTGGTGGCTTCTAGACTGTGGTGTCTAGATAAGGGGGGGAAAGAGTGATCTGGAGCATGGATTGTGTGAAGGAAAGTGACAGGAGAAACTAAAAAAGTAGGCTAGGACTAGTCTTAGAAAGCCTTAAATACTATGGCAAGGCCCAAAGAGTATCCTTAAGGATGGTGCTTCTTAGCCGCGGAGAGAGAGCCCCACACATACACCACAGTCTGCACACCTACCACTGGCCTATGGGGTAACTGTGCGCAAATCAGAAAAGGCACCCTCCTCTAGCAGCACTTTTTAAAGTGGGTATATTACCTTGAACGAACACAGCAGCCCAGGTTTGTCACAGCAGGATGTGGGCCGATGGTCCCTCCGGCTATATTAGGTGCCACTAACATGGCCCTCAGGTAAAGAAGGAGGAGGGGACAGGGACAGGGCAGGAAAAGCCCTGGCCCTAACCTTCATCTGCCCCATCAGCTACAACTCACCAGCATAGACTTTCTGTATCACCAGCTTCTTTTTAAATTGATGGCCAGTGTATATCCGTGTGTCTCATGAAGAATCAGGTGCTGCTGCTGCTGCTGAGTGGATGTGCCCCCTCGGTTTGGCCTGGCTCTGCCCCAGGTGAGCTTTCAGAGGTCAGGGAGCAAACACACTCACACCTCATCCATTTCCACCCCGCCTGGCACAGGCACACCTGCTGTTTGCAGAACAGGCCGTCTGAGACCCCGATCCATCCCTCAGGTGAGGCTACGGTGTCAGGTTCAGAGAGAGAAGGTAGGAATCATGTCTTCAAGAGAATAGGTAGGTGATCTCAGAAGTTACCCAAAGTGCGGTCAGGACGGGGGCACGTGCATATTCTCCAACGAGCGTGTTGTACATGAGCTCCCTGGGCGTATACACGGGCCTGTGTGCCCGCCGGGAGGTCTGCCTTCTTCATGACCACACACGACCCCTCGTGTAAGCAAGTCTATATTTCTGATGCAGGAGATGTTTCCTCAGATGCACAGTGGACGACCTGAACACCTGTACCACGGCCTAGGAAAAAGTCCTCTGTGTCTGGCTCCCTCCTCACAAGACTGTGGGGAGAATCAAATAAGATAAAAGATAGAAAAGCACTTTGATCCTAGATTTTATTATTATTGTTCTTTTACGGCCCTAAAAGAATGTCTCTCCTGGGCCTTTGAATTACCTAGACCATTTCTTTTTCTATTGACTTTGGATCCCCAAGAGGGAATCCCATTTTCAACACGTTTTAGCTGCTATAGATTCATGAGATGATGGAATGGCAGAACTGGAAGGCCCCCGGGGGACTATCTACCACTTGAATGCAGACGGGGAAACAACAGGTGATTATTTAACCTAAGGACACACAGCTGGTGAGCTCAAGCCCTTCACCTTGACCCGTTTGTCTGGCAGGGTCCAGTGGCTCTGTGGTGGGACTACTGCTTGAAGTCACACAAAGGCAGGACCTCAGGGACCCTCTCATCTCCAAGGCTCTTTCGGAGCGAGCACGTGGAAGCTGAGCAGCCCTGTGGCCACCTCTCTCTGTCAGCAGCTGAGTGAGCAGGCTTGACTCGGCTCTGAGCTCGCCAGAAAGGAGGTAAACAGGCATCGGGACATGGGTGTCCCCACACACCACCTCAGCTGCCTCCAGTGTTCAAAAGACCGTGAGTACTTCACTTGGAACCCCTGACAGAAACACACTATTTTGTGCAGGGTTGCAGACAGGAGGGCAGGAGAGTCTCAGGAGAAACAAAGGGAGATTTATGGGAAAGAAAACAGAAGGCAGTTGGGACTGTACGAGGAGTAGAAGTTAAAAAAGAAAATAGTTCTCGTGAAAGGTGTTCTGGCCAACTGACAAAGGAAACACAGATACCTTCAATCCATCTTGCTCAACAAACTGCACCTCCACGATGCCTTTCTACACAGAATGATTTAATTCTCCCTCTTTAGGGCTCCTTGCTACCACTGGCTGCCAGAAAGGAGAGTGCCGTAAAAGCTCTCTTCCCTTTTGGTGACCAACTTTGTGACCAGAAATGTCACTATCACCCACACTCTGCTTCCTACCAGTCTGTGTCTGGCCTGCCCCAAAGGCAGGTGGGAACCGTATTGTTTTGGGGGTGCCTCCTAATGTCTAACCCAGGGCCAAGAACGCAGCAGGCATTTCTTTTTGAAGGGAATTTATTTAAAAACAAAATATTGGAACATCTGATCTAGAAGTCTGGGTGCTCTGTGGAAGACAATAAGATGCAATATTTGAAATATGAACCTGCCTGAGAACATGAGGTGGGTGAGCAAGGCATCTGTGTTCTCTGATGGCTAAGAAATAATAGCCACCAAAACAATGACAGTTAACAGTAGCAGATGCTTTTTTTGCCCAATGGGTCATAAGACTTTCTTCTCTAATTCCCAACTTCCAATTTCTAATGTTTACTTAATATTCCAACAAATTGTGATTGAACACTTGCTATGGGCCAAGTATCAGCGTACACCTTTGGGGACATGAGTGTAAGCACAAGAGACGATGTGGTCCTGCCCTTCCTCAAAGGCAGAATGCAGGGGGCAATGCATGAACGGAGACCACTGACATCACCAAGGTGTGAGCAACGTGCTGTTGGGGCAAAGAGGAGGCCCTCCGACTCCGCAAAGGGAGCAATGGGTCACTTCCCCGAGGAGGTGACCTTTGAGCTGGGCCTTGAAAACGGGTAAAGGGTTAGGGGTTGGGCAACGGAGCTGGAAGCACCTTCTAGAAACTGCAGAGAGGCCTTAAAGAGCAGGGGGTGTCTCAGCTGGACATTCAGTGGGAGGCTGGGCAGTAGCGAGGAATGAGGCTGTGAGCGCTGGCTGGGGAGTTGGGGCTTTCACCTTGGACGGTGGGGGACGGGGTGGTTGTGACAGGAGGGCAGGGCCCTGGTGGGCATATGGGGAAAAGATTTCACTCGGGAAGCGATTCAGAGGGCTGCCACCATAACAAAGGGGCTGGAAAGTAAGGCTGGGTTTAAGAAAGTCTGTGAGGGTAAATGACAAGATTCACTGACCATTTGGATGGAAAATGAAGGAAGAAAACTGTGGTAAGAAAGATGAAGTTTCAAGCTCCCATAGCTGAGAAAGGTACTGGTGCTATTAGCCAAATTTGGAAATTAGGCTGAGAACCCAGTTCAGGGGAAAGACCAGGGAGTGCAGCAGCTCTTCCTCCTTCCCTCGGCTAGAGCCCCTAGGGACCACCATCAACTGGGGATTCCACTGCGAATGATTGTTTCCTACCTGCTACAGACATACGCCATCTTGCAGATGAAGACGTATACATAGATAAAGTAGTCCAAGACAGACTGGGGTACCTTTCCCAACAGACATCAGAAGGCAGAAGAAAGATGATCCTTATCGGAGAAATCACAAGAGGCTTCCTAGGGGACGTAACATTGAATTTTCGCCTTGAAGGATGCATACGAGTTCAACACACAGAAATGTGGATGAGGAGCACAAGCCAAGGCAACAAGGGAAGTGTGTTAAGGCAGTGTGGCAGGAACAAGAACGATGAAGAGGAGTCATGAGAGAGAAAGCAGGAAATATTGGAAATGCCAGTGTGAATAGGTGCTGATTAGGAGCACGTTGGAAAGCCATGGAAGGTGTCCAAGCAGCAGAAGGACCTGGGACTTAGAAAGCCATGGTTGATGATGGCAGAGGCCCACTGGAGCCATTTCAATGGGTCCTGAGATGGGGAAAGGAGAAAATGACTTTCTGAGCCGCCTGTCCAATCTCTCATGGGTCATCTGTTCTTGGGCTCATGATAGCTCTCTTCTGAGACTAGCTCAGGAAATGCTCTCAGAGCTAATAATTTTATGTCAAGTCTTGTGTAACACCAGGTTGGATTAATTATTGATGCAAACTTAGGCAAATGAAAGCTCACTCTGGCTTGGCAAGATTCCCTTCTGCAAAATTAGCTTACGCAGCTCTGGCTGCCTCCTGAGGAGGGGCACACGCCTGTCAGCAGCTCAGACACACCAGTGGGGACCTGCACACGGAAGGGCTTTGAACCTCTGACTTCAGATCTGCGCCCAGGATCTCAGCCACCTCCCGACGCCATCTGGGCTGGGGGTGGGAGAACAGACCCAGAATGAGCAGGAGCATGCTCCCGGGCCTCCCACGGGTTCCCTCGCAGCCGGCCGTGCGCAGAAAACAATATCAGCAATAACAACCTCACAGATTCAATTTCATCCATTTAATTAAATGGCTTCAGCACTCACAAATTGCAGCGATGGATGCGAGCTCATGCCAGACACACAGCTGCAGACCTGCGACACAATGCACTCGGGAGGGTGCAGCGAAGACTTGTCTCCCCCAGGGGAGAGCCCAACACCAGGCAGGGTGTGAGTGAACGAGAACATACCCCCACCCCGCAGCCTTCTGAAACGGACAAGGCCCCTTTTTCTGAGGACCTGCTACATGCCAGACATTTACTGGGGACCTGCTGTATGCAAGGCCATTGGAAATACAGAAGTGAAAGAGATGGCCTTGACCTTAAGGAACCAGAGTCTCCTGGGAACACAAAGGAGCAAACACACGATGACATGCTAGTGTCCTTGGTGTGTTCATAGGAGAGAGCTCAGTTGGGGTGCTGGGGCCAGGCCTGGGGGGCAAGGGGGTACAAGCGTTTGGACAATACCTTGAGTGATGGTAGTCCCTGGGGGGAGAGGGAAGTTTGAGCAGGACAGCATGAAAGTTTTAGGAATACTGCAGGAAAACAGATGTTCACACCCCCTGGCCCCCTCCCCACAAGTACTTCTGTCCAGCTCCCTGGGCATACACCATGCCTATGCATTCGAGAAAGTGCATCCCAAGACAGACCAGTGGGAAGGGATGAAACCTGGAGTAGGTCAACCGAGGGGGAAAAGTGTTAATGCAGCAATGACCTTGGCCGTATCATGGCCTGAGGCTTTTCCCCCACCTGCAAAGTGGGCATAATGCAACATGTGCTGTCCGCCCATCAGGTGTCTCACAGGTTCATATGTGAAAGGTGAGGTACACAGTAGGCACTCAACACTTGTCCTGAATGAATGAAACACGGTGGAAGTTCTTGGTCGAATGAAAAGCACCATACAATACAGGAGGTAAGAATTGTACTCTCAAGTTCTCAGTCTCCTCATTAGTCCAGTGTCAACTGATTATGCTTTACAGTTTAGAAAAGGGAATGGGAGTTGGAACTAGCATTTCCTGAGCATTCCTTCATTTATTCAGCAAGTATTTATGAGCTAGAAGTGATCTTTGCACCCTGTGGTTACAATACTGAACCCCTACCTCCCTGAACTTCAGGTCAGTAGAAAAGAGGATACTAACAAAATAATTCCAATAGTGAATGTGAAATCATGCACTGTGGTAAGAATGCCTTGAAAGAGAAATGCAAGAAAATGTGGGAATTCAGGAAAATGGCCAGGAGAAGCCTTGTCACCCTGGGGCCTTTGCGTATTGCTTCCCCGGCCTGGGGTGCCTTCCCCAGCTCAGGGCAGGCCTGGCTCCTGCTTGTCACTTGACCTCAGCTGAGACATCACCTTCTCAGCACAGCCTTCCCTGAATATCCTTCAGGCTCTCTCTAATATTAACCTGGTTTTTTTTCCCACAAAACTCATTTTTATCTGATGTTTCATTTTTAATTTACACACTCCTTCCTTTGTTCATTGCCTGTTTCTGCAGGGCAAATGTAAGCTCCCTGAGAGCTGGGGCCATCTCCGTGTTCCAAACCCCTGGAGCAGCCGTAATAGGAGACGAAAAACATGAAACCAGCCAGCAACGGACACATGGCCAGGAAAAAGTGGGGCAGGGAGTCCAGCAGGATCCGCACCCATAGCTTTCCCATCCAGGATGTCCTCGGAGACAATGATCTGAGAAGGGATTAGCTTTGAAAGAAGTATGGTCCCTGAAAACATGAGGCTTCATGAATCTCATTGTAAAATCAGGATACTAATAGAACCTACCTCCTAGAGTTGTTTCAGAATGTTCTTAGAATAGTTTGGGCAAAGTTGTTGTTGGTAATAGTAATTGAGTTTATGGTGATGGTGGTAGTGGTTGGTGTTAGTGGTGGTGATAGTGGTGATGGTGGTGGTGGTGGTGATGATGGTGGTGGTATTGGTGGTAGGTGGTGGTGATGATGGTGGTGGTGTTGGTGATGATGGTGGTGGTGTTGGTGATGATGGTGGTGGTGTTGGTAGTGGAGGTGATGGTGGTGGTGGTGGTGGTGGTGGTGATATGGTGAGAGTTTTAAAGCTACTCTCAAAAATGTGTGTGACTGAAGTTGGCTTCAAACATCACCAAAGATTAACTAATTCTACTAAAGACTTCAGAGATCCTCATTTCTTTTTTCTTAGGTTAAGGATTCCTGTGCCAAGCTCTAATGTGGCTGTCCAATATCTTCTGTGTAGCCCTCCCAAATAAAAAGAGTAGTAGCTGAAACAAACCTATAGTTAGAGAACAGACTGACATGGCTTTAGATTCTGACTCTACCCTCTACTGTCTGCTAGACTCTGAAAAGGCTACTAAAGTTCTGAGCCTTACTTTCTTCATCTATGAAATGAGAACCACAAAAACTGCACTGTGGAATTATTGGAATTACTGAGAGGATAATAACATTGTATACAAGGTCTAGCGCAGAGCTCGTCACATTCCCGGTGCTCCACAAATACTGCTCACCCACCCTCTGATTTGCTCAAGTGGAGAGAGGTCGATAAAGTTCTACGGGGCTCCCTAAAGACCTTTCACCTCCTGAATTCATGCCTGATTTTCCGAATGACTTTGAGCCACAAACCCACCCTTTCTGAGCCTTGGGTTCCCAGCCTTGAATGTTAGAGTAGCCAGTTTCTTTTCTAACTTAATTATACCCTCGGAGAAAGTGCCTCATGGTGCATGTAACTAAATTAAAACATTAATTAAAATAAAACATGAGCTCAGCAACAATGAAAATGGGAGAAGAAATATATAATAAAATAATCCTTATGTACACAGAGCAGACCCAGCCTTGGTCTCAAAGCCCTCAGGATGTAAGAATAGCCTGAAGGCTGATGACCAGGCACTTGTTCCCACATCATGTAAGATACCTACGTGGCCACAAACTTCCAAATGATATTCTCCCAGAATCGGGGTTTTGAAATGTTAGCAAAATCCAGCTTGTGTCCACTTCCTCATTCAAAAAAGCTAGCTGTTGAGAAGCAGACTAATTCCTTCCTCTGTTAAACAAGTATTTTTTTTTAATGTGCTGCTCTATGTCGGTCCCTGTGCCGGGCTGTGGGGTCGCAGAAGTGACAATAGGGACCCTTTGCCAAGGGAGCGCAGAGTCCAGTGGTCAGGCAGAGTGATGTCAGGTTGAAGCAGAGGCCGAGGATGCCCAGTGGCCTTGGTCCCATTCAGTTGGCTCCTCGCTGCTTCCAGAAAACCTCTCGCACTCTCCCCTTACACCTCCGCTTGGGTCATTCCCTCTGCAGGATTGCCTTTCATCTGACCAAACCCTCCTCAAAGCTCAGAACTCTGCTCAAAACCACCTGGAGGGTCTCGAGGCTGCCTTGACCAGCTCACCCAGCCTACTGCTCCCTCCCCCAAACTTATGTACAGACCGCACCGTTTCCTGAACATAACACTTCCTGCTTACACGTTGATACGTGTGTTTTTATAAGGACACATTATATGAAGGGGACCTCTCAAGACTAAAAGGGACCTGAGAGGTGATCTGGTCCACTGCCTTTATTCATAAATGCAGGGCTTGAGAGCCCCAGGGGAGAACAGACAAGCCCACAGTGACCTGTGAAATGAAGCAGAGCCCCTTGCCTCCCTGGCCATGCTCTTTCTGTTCCCACTACCAAGGTGCCCCCGCCCCCTCACTGGTTATGTTGTTCCTTCAGGTTTCTAGGTAACAGAAGAGAGGCTGGACTGGCTGGCAGGATGTACAGATAGACGTGAGTGGCCAGTATCACCTCAGCAGCAAGCTGTGGCCCTCCCAGCCCAACTCAGTGCCACCTGTATAGTAATCATCACCTTCTGCAGGAAGCCTTCCTGATTAGTCCAGCCCATCCTGAGCTCCCTTCTATGAGGTCTGTTCCATGGTTCAGCAGCTCTTAGAGGAGAGGGGCTGACAGAGTGAATCTTACAGTCTGGGCTGGCCAAGAATGGGATCTTAGCAGATCCCAGGAGAATTGATTCTCTCTGAACCAGTTTCCTCTATATTGATGATAAAAAGGGTCTTTGAGCAAAAACTGGATTCCACTTCTGTTTATTAGTTCTCTGATCTAAAAGCTATAGCAGGGGCGTCCAAGCTTTTGGCATCTCTGGGCCACACTGGAAGAAGAGTTGTCTTGTGCCACACTTTAAATACACTGCAACACATAATCACACAAAAAAATCTCATAATGTTTTAAGCAAATTTACGATTTTGTGTTGGGCCGCATTCACAGCCATCCTGGGGCACGTGCGACCCATGGGCCACAGGTTGGACACCCCTGCAAGGAAAGAGCAGTCAACGTGGAGCTTGGTTTTAGTCCCATTTTGGTACTTGTTGCCTGAGCCTCTTTCAGCTTGGCTCAACCTCACCTTCTTCGGCTTTCATTTCTTCCCATCGCCGTAATGGCCAGCACCCATGGCAAGTGCTTAGGGCACTCTTGGGAGAGACTGGAGGAACAAGGCTGCCAGCCTGACACGTGCTCCCGTTTTCAGCCCCAGGTCTCCTTCTGTCTTGTGGCCTCTTTGGAGGACATGCCAAGAATCCACCTGTGAGTATTGAACACAGGTCCCTATGCAGCCAGGCTTCACTTCACATCTTGGCCTCAAATAAATGCAAGAAGCTACTCTGAGATTTACACTTAGGCAGTGGGGGTTCTTTGGTTTGTGTATTACTCTCTGATTCTGAATTATGCAAATCATAGTGTGGGGTCAACCAACACACTCCTATTCATACAGCAATGCCCGCTGGTGAGAACCTCTGTTGGCTTTTCTCTTAGAACATCCTGCCTTTACCCTCAGTGATATTGAAGGTCAACATAGGTTTATCTGACCACTTCTTGTGCCCTCCTAGCTGAGCAGACAGTACAGAACTGTGAAATAGGGTGAGGTTTAGCATCAAGCAGGGCTGAATTCCAGCCATCATTCTGTCCTTTACTAGCTGTGACATGTGGGACAAATATCCCAATACATCTGGGCCAATCAATTTCCATATCAGTAAAGTAGAAATAATAATAGTACCTGTTCCATAAGCTTTTGTGAAGATTAAAGAAGAAAATCTGTGTAAAATACTTAGTATAGTGTCTAGCATGTAGTAAGTAATATGTATTAGCTATAAGAACTGACTAGATTGCCATCATTATCTATATCATCATTATTAATAGTAATAATAGTACTATTAATAATTCTTTTTAATTCAGTGTACATGACTGAATTAAATGTCAGAGTGCTTCCAGCATAAATCCCCACCAAATCCTGGGTGTTCTTTCAATATAATGCTCACCTATCCAGTCTTACACAGTTATGGAGCAGTTACTAGAGATCATGTAAGGTTTAAATCTCATTAAACAACATTTATTAAGCACTTATGGTATGCCAAGTTCTGTGATAGACACCTACAAAGAAATATACATGAGATAGCCTCTGCCCACAGTCGACTGGAAAACATACAAGGACACAACTCTGAGTGGCAGATTCTAACAGGGATAGTCACACATACTTCATGATGGCATCATGTCCAACATCACCTCCCCCAGAAAGCCTTCCCAGATTACCTCAGCATCCTGAATTCTGTCCTATGAACAGTCTTCTTTCCCCACTGTCACATGACTCAAGAGCTCCTTGATGAGAAGAAATGACTATTCCATACCCCCCTCTATGCATTCAGCTCTGCTGATTTCTAACGGTTACCCCAATGGAAACGATACAGCTTCTGTTCTTTAGTTCCCTGGCCTCATAATGTAAAAGGAACAGTTGTTGACCTGGAGGTCGCCAGCTTTGTTTAATCTCACTTTTGAAGACTCAGATGAGATTCTTCCCTTCCTGACTCCCAGGGTCCTCATCTACAGAATGGGGCTGCCTCCTGGGGCTGCCGTGATGATTAGAAAACATGAGTCAGGGTGGCTGGTACATAGCAGGACTTTCCTCCAGTCATTCCCATTGTTTCCTGGTCCTTCTCCAGAAAACCATGGACTGGTCACATATCCCTGCAGAGCCTGAACCCCGTGGCACTGGGCAAGTCGCACACAATTACAATTTCATTACCTTACCAAGTACAGTACAGTACATTTACTAATATAATTACACTGCAATTCTCGAAGTCAATGAACAATGTGCATTTTGAAGTAGTGTCCTCTATAGTTAAGGCCACTTCCCTCTTCTAATTCTCAGGGTCACCATCTCCCCCATCGAGGACTTCCTACCACTCAAAGGAAGAGCCCAAGTTTCTTGGGAAAAATATGAGGTGGGGATTGAGGGGCTGCTCTTATTTTTCCTGTCTGACTATTCCAGACATTCTGATGGCAGACAGAGGAGAGAGGAGGAGGGATGGTCAAAATACCCCTTGAAATACATACGCATGAATTTCTGATGCCGTCACCCTGCATACACTCCTTACCTGGGCAAATGCCTTCTCTACATCCTTTAAGAGACCTCAGACCCCGAACCATGCTATGAAACCTGAAGCAAACATGAAGGTGGTCCAGACCAGAGTTGTTCCTTAGTACGGCAGGAGCAGGACTGAAGTCCCAGCATAGCGCTCATTTGGCCACACCATGCAACACCTTCATTCATGTCATCATTACTGTGTCCTGCAAAGTGCCTTTGGCTTCTCCAGCCTTTCTCATGTGTTATCTCATCTCACACCTGCTCAGTGAGGTGAGGATTCTCTCCACTTCTCAAGGAAGGAGCAGACATTTGAAGAGATGAGCTGACTGGCCCAAGCATATGCAACGAGGAAGTTAGCGCCCATGGGACAGTTGGTTGGGATTCGAACCGCGTCTCCTAGGAAGTCTGTCCCCTCTGTGGTGGGAAACAGGAAAACCTAGGCTTCTCTAGCGCTGAGTCTTTCTACGGGGGTTTCTGTTTCCAGCTCTGACACTTCCTAACTGGGGGACCTTTGCAAGTCACTTAACTGGCTCCCCTTTGGTCATCACTCAAAGAATCCTTGATAACCCCCAAATCATTAGTGTAAGTTTCTCGTTGTCTTTGTCTGTTTATTTTCTGGCTTCTGCATTAGACCACATGCTTCATGGTCACATGGATTTTGTTCACCAATATATCCTTAGTACCCAGCAGAATGCTGGACCCATAAAGGTGTTTAATGAGAATTTATCAAACAACTGAATGAATAAATAAAGAACCAAATAAAGAGTTCTCATTAGCTGTGTGAATCCAGAAACACACTTTCTGCTCCTCTGTTTCCCTCTAACAAAATGGCAATTATTCTATCTCTCTGCGAGCCTTTTGGGAGAATTAGAAATAAGGTCTATAAAGCACTTAGCTAACTTCCTGATGACCTAGTAGGTGCTTAATAAATAGGGCAATTGTCATTAGCATTTAATGAACACTTCAAGGCAAAGTCTCCACCCCACACACACCTTGCCACCTCTGCTCTCAGGAAAACGGGGGCTTCAGAAGCAGCCTTTGTGGGATGTGTGGTGGGTATGTCACTGACATTTTCACACACAGAATAAAAGTCCATTCGTGCCATCCGCTGCATATCGGGAGCTGATCTGGTCATGCTTTCTCAAGCCACTGTGCTCGCCAATGCCTGTGCGATCATCAGTTATGCTCAAGCCCCACTCCTGGGTCCCCAGCACTAGTAGCAGGCACTGCAGCGAGAACTCACTTTCACCAAGGGGCATTGATTGAAAGAATGCCAGTGTTTCTTAAAGTTCGAATGATCTCATGGGAGCGTTGTCCTGGGAGACAGGAGCCTGAGCCATAGCTCCCAGTGTGCTCAGTGTTGCTGGGTAAACCATTTCCGCTTTGGGAACTCGGTTTGCCCATCTGTGAACCACAGATGATGATACCCATCTCATATGATTAACATGAATAACATGAATCATAGCAACTAGTAAAGGAGGGTTTGTTATATGTTACAAACAATTCTGAGTATTTGGTCTCATCACCACATCTTCCCAACAACTCTTTTCAAATCAAGTTATTATCAACCCCTTATTTGAATAAAAAATGGAGATTCAGAGAGGTTAAGAAACATGTCTGAGGTAACCCAGCAGGTTAAGTGGCAGAGTAAGGATTAAAACCCAGGATCTTAACCATCAGGTTACCCTGCCTCCTGATCAGGATGGGGCAAGACAAGGTTAGCCCCAAAAGGACAGGTGGCCCCGTTGTTCTGTGATGTTGGTTCCAACTCTGCCATGAACTTGGGCATTTCATATTTGGGGCCTCAGGTGCCCCATCTGTAAAACTGGGATTTTGAACTAGGTGATATCCAATGCATTTTCCATTTACACATCCTGGACTAAGATGTCAGAGGTGTGGGTCCGTTGTCAGACATGGAAGACTCGATCTAACTCCCTCAAGCCCCACTTGACAGCAGTGCAGTGCAATCTGCTGGACATGAGAGAAAGTCAGATAGGCTTGGGTTAGAATCCCAGCCCTGGCCTCTTCCTTCTCCCCTTGCGCCGCAATCCTCCCATCTGCGAGGCAGAGCTAATACCTCCAACCCCGAAGACCTCACCTTAGCCTACCTAGTCCTATGACCCACTACCCCACTTCGTCTCCTCCCAGGCTTACTCTCACCCACTCTCTTCTGTTCACAACCTCCTGCTTCAGGGCCTTTGCACTTGCTCCTCTCTGTTTCTGGGAAAACTCCCTCCAGATAGCAATTTGCTCCCTCCCTTATCTTCTCCAAGCCTTGGTTCAAATGTCACCTTCTTTTAGGGCCTTACTTGACCACCCACCCACAGCCTGCTACGCCTTCCCTGCCCCTGCCCCCTGCCCCTGCTGTACTTTTCTCTCTAAGCCTGATCGCCATCTACCATACTATATAGCATCTGTCTCTTCCCACTAAAATGTTGGCTTCACGAGAGCAGCCATCTTTGTTTCACTGTTGTATCCCCAAATACTTAGAATAGTTCCCAACACATATCAGATGCTCACTGAAGACTTGTTGAATAAACGAAGGAGTGGGCAGTATTATTCAAGGAATAAATATTCTTTTCTTTTCTTCTTCTCCTTCCTAATAAGTCCTGCCATGAATGGAACACTGTCTGGGAGCCCAACCCTGTGCTAAGTGTTCTGCTGACAGTGTTTACCTGTGATGTCACCCCCAATACCTGTAGCTTCAAACTGCTTGATCTCCTAGTAATCAGAGATGCCCTCTCTCGGCCTGTCATTTCTCACATCCCTGGTCTTCCCCAAACCAGTTTCTCAGATGTGTTCAAGGGACCTGTGAATCTTTTAATTAAAACAGTCTGCTATGATGAATCTGTTATTATAGAGCCTTACCTATGTAAAACATTAATAATACAAATTTCATTTGTTTATGTCAGTGCCAAGCATTAATTTTTAATAGCAAAATGTATGAGTTATGAAAGGCATTAATGCAAACCAAATCACAGCTGAGGATGAAAAGGAAATCTATTTTTTAGGGTAAGCTGTGGTGATGAAATATCATTGTGGCTTCCAAGCCAGAGGAAGGGAAAAAAAATATTTCTTCACCCTTCAGCAGTAATTAAAAAAAAAAAAGACCCAGATACCCAGATGAAAAAAAAACCTGATCATCACATTAACAACAATTCTAAATTAGAGCAAAGAGCTGTCTCTTTTATCCTGTTGGAGCTCTGGTAGCAATTTCAAAGCAAGAAGTTTGGGCAAAATTGTCCTAATTAACTAGCTGCCCGGTCACATTAATAATTCTAGGATAAAATATTAGCAATAATTTGTTACATTTGCACAGCACAATGGAGTTTGAAAAGCACTTTCATCCATTATGTCAACTGATCCCTGCAGCTCTGCAAGAATGGAGAACATATGCCCATTTTACAGGTGAGCTCACTGAGGCTCAAATACATTCAGTGACAGGGCTGGGACTGCAGTAACTGTTCAGTGAACAAATGAAGGAAAGTGGGAAAGAAATGGTAAGGGAGAGGAAAGGGAGGGGGGGAGGAAGAAATTTAAAAAATAAACAGACCAGAATCTTAATCATCAAAAGAAGACTGTTTTAATCCCAAAGTAACTGGCAGTCGTGGAAATCAGCCCAAGCCGTCCTTACGAGAGCCCTTCACTCAGCACGGAACGGGGGTGGGGTGCCTCGGGCACAGCTGTTGGCAGTTTTGAGGGGGAAATTGAAGCATTTCGTGTTTATATCCCAACCAGTTAAGACTCTTCATTATTAGTAAATAATGAGAGGATTGACTCAGCTGATCTTTTCTACTTCTCTAATTCTGAGATTACATGATTTATTCATTCACTCAACACGCACATGAGAAGCACTTAGGCACAGAGAGCTGTGCTAACCTGTGTGGCCACAGAGAGGAAAGGTATTCCGTCTGTCCTCCAGCAGGTTCCTGCCCACCGGGAAGATAGGGGCTCCACAAAGCAATGGAGGTGTGGCATGGGGGTGTGCGCAGGGCCCAATGGGAGCAAGGGGTGAGGGACTTGAAGAGACATTGAGAAAGGCGAACCGAGTCTCATTTGAGGAAAGGAAATTTGATGGTCAAGAAGCAAGGAGAGAATATTCTGGCCAGGAAAAGAGCTGCACTCTGGTGTGGAAACATGACTGATACCCAGAGGACCTGGAAAGAGATCAAGGTGGGTGGAGCAGGAGTTGGCAGGTGGGGGGCAAGGGAAATGATCCCCCAGAGCAAAGTGGGAAAGCAGGCCAAGGAGCTTGGTCCTAATGCTCTGAGAACTCCACATGGTCTCCTCCCTCTCTTGGTACCAACCCAACCCTTGCATCTTCTTCGCTCTTTTTTTCCTTGGTCCTTTTTCACTCCTTTCCTCAATACCCTCCCATACCCCAATTCCTATTTACCTTGTGTCCATAAGTGGTCATAACCTTCAGTCACAGCTGATTCTTCTGCAGGATGCAGCACTTAGATCACAAGTGCAGAAGAAAGGGGGTATACTCATTTGCTAGGGCTGCCATAACAAATCGCCACAGAAATGTATTTTCTCCCAGCCCTGAAGTCTGAAAGTCTGAAATCAAGATGTCGGCAGGGCCACGCTCCCTCCCAACACACTGGGAAAGAATCTGTCTTTGCATCTTCTCAGCTGCTGGTGGCCCCTGGCCATCCTTGGCTTGTAGCTGCATCCCTCCAGTCCCTGCCTCTGCCTTTTCAGGTGGCCTCTTCTCTGTGTATGTCTGTCCTCTCCTCTTCTTATACGGACACCAGTCATTGAATGCAGGGCCCCACCTAAAGCCAGTGTAATCTCATCTCAAATTCATTAATTCCATCTGCAAAGATCTTATTTCTAAATAGGGTCACATTCTGAGGTTTCAGGTAGATAGAAATGAGGGTGTGGGGCACTTTCAACTTAGTACAAGAAGCAAGATTCTTTAGAGAAGTGCAATAAAAAGAAATCAGACATTTGCACTATGAAGATTAAGATCTTGCTAAAATTTGTCCAGGACCTAATAACACTAAAATACAGGGGTCTGGCACAAATAACGCCCCCGATTTATTACAAAATCTTTTATTACAAAATCATAGGCATGTAATTCTGTAGACATAACATCACACTTAAGCACACTATATGACATTTTAGGTAAAATGTTCAAATTAAAGCTATAAATTATTACACCCATGTTATTAGCCTACCAACCACACTCAAGGAGGTGCTACTTCTGCTGGACCCTGTAGATTCTCCTACTCAACCTCAAGTGACCTCACCACAGATTAGTATCTGTGAACTTCACTATAAGAAGTGCAGGTTCAGGAAATGCATGGTAGTGGGAAAGAAAATCTCCACTGTTACAGGTGGTCAAGGAAACAGGCCCAGAACGAAGTGAGTGGGGTTTCTGCAAGGGGTCTAGAAGCTGGGTCCCCTGACTCCAGATTGGGGCTCTTTCCACTTCACCAGTCTGCCACAGGGACACAGGTGTGTGTCTCCACACAGCTAAACAACAGCCCCCCGGGGGGACAGAGCCAATGACCCAAAGAGAATGAGGCAGACAGGATTCTGCTTCTCTGTGCAGCAGATGCCCAAGGTCTGCGGCTGGCGTCCCTAGCTACGGGCAGAGCTGGGCACTGGCCCTGGCCGGGAGACACCACGTTTTGCTCAGTTTTCAGACTGTTCTGCCTCCTACTGTGGCACCTGGCAGGGAGTCGTGCCCATGCCCCTGAGTTGGAAAGAGGAAGAGGGTCTCCTATGGCACTTTTAAAACCTTTTCTAGTCAAGGTGTGCTGATCTTGAACCTTGCCCAGTGGTCAAAGGTGGGAAGCTGAGCAGCTTCCAGGGCTGGAGAATGTTGAAGGTGCTCTTTGTACCATCTCACGGGAGCCTCAAGGTAGTCCAGGGCAATGGAGATAATGACAGCTCCAAGGCTCAGCTCAGATCTTTTCGTGTGAGTGTTCACCTGGTCCCAAAAAGATGAGAGAGAGAGAGAGGGGCGGGGGGGAGAAACACACACACAGAAAGAGAGAGGGAGAGAGAGAGAGAGCTGCCTGGTGCCTGGAAGGTGCACTCACTCGGAATGCACTAACTGGTCGGCCTGGGATTGAACCCTAAACCTGTAATTTCCTGCTGTGTAATCTCCAGCAATGCCCACGCCTATCAGCCTCGGTTTCCTTACCTGTGACAAGGATGCTCCCCACGTGTCTGTAAGGTTTGGATGAGATCATGTATCTTTAGAATGTATTTACACATCTGCCTTGTTCCAGAAAGGATTTGCAGCACCTATGAGATACCGTAGACACAGCACTTCGCACACTGCTTAGCATGTAATGGGTCCTCAATCAACATTACCCTTCCTTACTAAGGAAAACCTCAGCAATTCCATCTAATTCAGTGAGAAGAGAATGCAGCAGGCAAAATGAATTAGGGAAATGTAGATATTTTTAGAGAAAAGTAGTCTTAATAAGTAGATCACCTATTCTTCCAATAAAAAAATAACTCTGGAAACTGGGTAGCAATATGAAAAGTGTTCTGATGTGAGTAAAAAGGCAGTGAAAATAAAATAAGATAAATTTTTAAGGGGAAGAGATGCAGTGAATAACAAATACTTCATTTGCATGAGGCTTTATGCAATATGTTGATCTAACAAGATAGAGAAATTTTTATATCCCCCTCTCCTCACCCCCTCTAGAATTCCTTTGGGTAAGGGAGTGGCATTTGTTGGGTAAATAATTTGGGAAGAAGTAAGATAAATGTGGAAGCTATACCTTCCCACAAGCCCCCATACCCTTGTCAAGTTACTAACTTACACACAGTTGCAGTGGTGGGCATGGACGGAAGAGGGTGGGCTTTGGGCTCAGACTGATGCAAAAAGTAAAGAAAAATAACATGTACAGACACAAAGTCATGGAACAGAGCAAAGCCAGGGAGCTGGGGGATGGAAACATTCAGAAGTTATAAGAAGAGCCCTGGCTGGGTAGCTCAGTTGGTTAGAATGTTGTCCCAATACACCAAGGTTGTAGGTTCGATTCCCGGTCTGGGCACATACAAGAATCAACCAATGACTCCATGGATGGGTGGAACAACAAATCAATGTCTCTCTCTCCCCCTTCCTCTCTCTCTCTCTAAAATCAATTTAAAAAAAATTTTAAAGTTGTAGGAAGAGTTCAAACACTTGAGGAATTGAGTCAAAGAATCAGAGAAATAGGGGGCCTGTGTTGAGATCTGTGTTGACACCTGTTCCATTTTTATACATGAACAAAGAAGTAAGGAAAATATGAAAACAGGTGATATAGTAGGATGAAAAAAATTATTGTTGTTGTTGCTTTTCTAACACATTTTTCTAATTATAAAGCCATACATGGTCACTGTGAAAAATTTTAAGTCTACAGAAAACGTAAGGAAGAGAAACCACTGTTAATATTCTGGCGTGTTGCTACGTGAGTCTCCCTCCCATGTACACACATGCTGCTTGCACATTTGCATGTGCACGCACCCTCTCGAATGCACAAGGTCACACACATCAGATTTTCTGCCCTCCGCTTTCTCTGCTCAACCACGTAAGCTTTTCACGTGACACTGAATTTCTTCTTTTCATTTTTAATGACTGTCTAGCATTCCATACTATGAGAGGGCATAATTTAAGCAATTTCTTGATTTTGAACTTCATTGTTCCAGATAATGCCCCGATGCATACTATTATACCTATACATATACATGGCTATTTCTCAGGGTCTATTTCTAGAAATAGAACTGCTGGGCCGAAATATATATATATTTAAGGCTTTCTTCACATTTGGCCAAATTTCCTTCCACATATATTGTACACATTTTATAAACCACCACCCGTGCCTGAAAATGCCCATTTCCTCCACAGGCTCACTTCACCCCAGGGGAGAACCTTTCATCCATGTCCATTAATGAGTGAAAAGAGTGTATCAGAATTGTTTTAATTTTTGTTTCTTTGCTCAACAGTGATATTATTTTCATCTTGTTTATAAAGTATTGGACTTTGTATTTTATTGTTTATGAATTACATGTTCTTGTCTTTTGCCCATTTTCTTATTGCAACTTCCGTATTTTTCCTCCTTGTGCATTTTAACCACTTGTCTGCCATCTATGCTGTAAATATTTTCTTGGTTTCTATTTAGCTTTTCAATTTGTTTATAGAGTTTTTGAAGCATGATAGTTTTTTTATTTTAGTTAAATCTATCAGTTTTCCTGTATTATATATAATTAATATTTAGAAAGGATTCCCCATTCTACAATTGTATAAATATTTATTATTTTTAACCAAAATATGCTTACTTTCTTTTTTTAATGTTTTTATCTTCAGCCTACCTGTGTAATCTGTATGAAATAGTGATCTAAATCCATGTATTTCATAAATAGTCAATCATTCCAACACCATTAATTGACTGATCTAGTCTTTCCACTAATGCTACATGCTACCTCAATTGTGGGTGGTATTTCTTGAGCCTGTACATAGCTGAGAGGACTTTCTGTTGACTATATTTGACTATATATGATAAACATCTTGAATTAAAAAGTTTTCTCTCAAAATTTTACAAATTTGCTACATCTTCTTTTTTCTTTTTCTTTTTAATTTTAATTGTTGTTCAAGTACAGTTTTCTGCCTTTTACTCCCATCCCAGCCCTCCCCACCTCCCTCCCATTTCCACCCTCCCCTCTTCTTTTTGTCCATGTGTCCTTTATACTTGTTACTGTAAAACCTTCCCCTTTTCCCCTAAAATTCTGTCCCCTCTCCCCTCTGGTCACTGTCAGCCTGTTCTCTATTTCAGTGTCTTTGGTTATATTTTGCTTGTTTGTTTTGTTTTGTTGTTTATGTTCCTGTTAAAGGTGAGATCATATGGTATTTGTCTTTCACTGCCTGGCTTATATCACTTGGC
>CM052540.1:10951087-10967358 GCA_028533065.1 Trachops cirrhosus | reverse complement strand
GATGGGGATAATGACAGTCTTTATCATGATGATGCATGCAAAGAGCTTAAAACAATGCCTGCACTTTGTACATGTTCAATTCACGGGAGTTTTTATTATAAACATCATCACCACTATGTCAAAGATGCTGAAGTTTAGGAGAGAAGGAGGTTGAGTATGAGTTTAAAGAAGAGGAAACCAGAGATGTGGTAGATGTTTGAGTACCACTGATGTGGCAGGTGAGAAAGCTTTGGGACAGAGCAGCTGCAAGGACTGAGTAAGAACAAGTGGGCCCTGGCTGGGTGGCTCAGTTGGCTGCAGCGTCATCCCACACACCAAAGGGAAAAAAAGGTAGCAGGTTTGATCCCTGGTTGGAACACATACCTAGCATGCAGGTTCACTCCCTGGTGCAAACCCTGGTGCAAACACCAGGGTGTCCGCGTGCAAACAGGAGACAACCGATCAATGTTTTTCTCTTACATCTCTTTCTCTCTCTCTCAAATCAATAAACATATTCTCAGGTGATATTAAAAGATTTTTTTTAAAGAATAAATGAATTTAGAGGGTGCTTTCTAGTCACTGGCTTTTGGGTTGTTTGCCAGGCACAATGCAATGCAACTGTTCCTCCCTGCAATCTTCAGGCCTTCAATAAAGGTTCTCCCGCATGCCATGCTACAGCTGTACATGTGTATTTCCATTGGCAGGGACAACCAAGAAGGGACCACCTCTCAGTGCATGACAGGCAGACTGCTTCCAAAGAGAAAGAACCAAAAGTCAGGCCAAGAACAAAAATTTGTGAGAGACAAGACATCCAAATCAGAGATGGTGGTAAAAATATAAGTTCCCAAGATATCTGCAGAAATCTGGAGATGGTTGGGTCTCTAATGAGTGTGGAGTGAGGATCTGAGCCAAACTGCTCCAGATCTTAGGGAACCAAGAAGTTCCAGCTCACATGTGTGATATGAATGTATCTACAAAGGCCTCCAGAGGTGGAAGTGTACCAAACTATGAACAGGTGGTCATACACTACAGTTAATATTTTTTCTTCCTTATTTCTCCCCAATGTTGCTAAATTGTCAACAGTGAATATATTTTACAATCAGAAAAAATATCTATTAGAAGTAAAGGTTATAAAGTGAGGTACCACAAATTGCTGCATTTCTCCTGGCCTACAATGAAGGCATAAGAGAACATGGCATCCTCTTTCTTGTTCTAGACAACACACTCCTAATGACAGAGTCTAAGCCGGACACTACACATCACAGAGTTGGGCTGGCTGTCAGTGCTAACACCTGCGTACCTTTGACACATGCTGGCTCTGAGCCACATCTCCCCACATCCCAAGCCTGTGCTGCTGATGTTTGAGGCCTAAGCACAGGATCAGTAGTTATCCTCACCATGTTTTATTTTGTAGGATTCTAGCTTAAGTTGTAAGCTGCTGAGACCTTTGCTGAGTCTGAGTCTATCTTCCATAATACTCACTGACCTCCCCCACCCCCACCCCCACCCCAAGCATCTTTTCCTTGGAAAACTCAGATATGCCTGCCATCCATATCTCCTTTTCTTCATTCAACATTTACTGAGCATGCTCCATGGGTCAGGTAGCATTTTTTAGAGCTTTGTATTACGGCCAAGCTTTCTAACACCCATGCAGATGCAGAGAGGAAGAGGCACTTCCTTTCAAAGAACCTAGCGAGTGCCATGATCAAATGTAGTCAGTGCTGTAGGTGCTATGCTGGCTTTCCTACTTCGGACCTTGGGCAAGTCTCCTACCCACCTGGCTCTACAGTGTCCTCCTCTGTAAAAGGAAGCTGAAATAATACCTTATGGGGTTATTGAGATGATTGAATGAGTTAACACATGTAAGGCACTTGAAAGAGTGCTTGGAGTGCTCAATTAATGCCAACTATTATCGCAGTAGGATATAAGGAGACGCACAGGAAGGAGGTCTTCAGAGAGGTGTTGAAACTGTAGTCTAGGAGGAGGAGGAGCGGGCCTTTTCTATGAGTAAGCAGCAAGGAAAATGCTCAGGCTTTTTGCAGACAGTGTGGCAGCAGGGGCCAAGGCCTGGGGCAGGAAAGCAGGAAGCAGCGGGTATCTCCACTCCCCACGGGCATTTAATCACACGAGTGGGAGCGGCCTCCCCTGCTGACCTGCACAAACCGCCTTAATTTGAGGCCCCTAGGGTGGGACAGCACCTGAGACTCTCCAGGTTTGAGCTCTGTTTAGCGCTGAAAGAACGCAAACCTCTGCTTCAAAGAGAAAACGCATTTGAAAGGCTTATGAAAGGGCTTATGAGCCTTCTTGTACATCAAACACGCCTTACAAAGCAACATTTTGATGAGTTAAGTGCAAATGAATCAGAAACACAAGGATTAAATTTCCCTTGAAATACACATAGGTTTAAAGATTAAGAGGAAATTGCCTGGCAAAATGTGCTTTGGGTTGAACACTACAAAGTAGTTCAAGTTGGTTCCTGTCTGCCACTTCCCCTCCGTTATTAGTAGAAATAACAACAATAATAATAGTATCAAAACAGCTCAATATACTCTTAGCTCACTTGAGGCCAATGGAAAGATCTAGTCAGAGCATGAAAAGTTTAAGTGCAATGATGGAAATAGAAGCCCATGCGAGGAATTAAGATGGCGTAGCGGAGACTGGCAGCTGTCCATCACAGCCGCTCCCGCTCCCTCCGCAGCTCACAGTGGGAATACATCCCCATGCTGGGTGTCAGCCAACAGAACAAGGACAGAGCAGACTGTCATCTCTAGGCCTGGCCCATAGAAAGCACAATGTGTTCCTCTGTCCTCTCTCGAACACTGAGCATAACCTTGAAGCTCACGTATTGAAGATGGCAGACTCCGTCAGTCCCACCGCCAGAGGACTTTATGTGAACACAAAATAACCTCCTATTGTGTGAAGCCGTCGAGGTCTTAGGACTTCTCAGTACAGCAGCTACTGTCACTTTAACCAAGACAGATAGATGCAAAGCCATGTGGTAGAAAAAGAAGAAATTTGGATGATAAATCAGTACACCTGAGTTCTAGTCTCTGCCTCAAATGTGCTGTTTGGGGCTCTGGGTAAGACCCTTGCCATCCTCTGAGTCTGTTTTCCTGCTGGGAAAGTGAGGATTTTAGACTAGAAGTCTGGCTGTAATGTTTAGGATTAAAAGATTTCAAATGACAGATTTTCAAGTGAATTCTGTTCTCGTCAACAAAGGTTTACTAAACACCTACTATTTGCCAGGCATCTGGGCTGCAGCAGTAAGTCAGTCCAGGCACTTAGAATATCAGTGTGAAGATAAATGACAATACTGTAAAATAGCAGGAAGTAGATAGATGATAGGTACATGATAGATTGATTGATAGAGAGAAAGATAGATTGATAGATAGATAGATAGATAAATAGATGATAGATAAATTAAACACAGCACCACCAGCTCTGCCTCGGGGAATGCTGTGGTATAAATGAAGGCCACTAGAACAGTGACACTTGAACTAGGTTTGGAGGAGAGAAGGCCATTCTCAGGCTAACAACGTAGGGGCCTGTTCCAGACAGATCCAGGGACTTCATAGCTGAAAGGGCTCTTCTTTCACTAAGAAGAAACTAAGGCCCGAAAGGTTAATTAGGCATGTATCTGATTAGTAGCAAATGTGAACACCATTAACAAAAATCCCTAAAGTTCCAATTTTGGTCCAGATTTTTTAAAGTAACAAAACTTAACAAAGACAAAGATGTTCTCTTCTTTTTCTTTTAAGTAAAATCCTCTGGGAGAACAGGTTGGAGATTCAAAGGGCCAGGCGAGGCTGCCCCAAGTGACCCCCTCCCCACCAAGAAGTGCCCTTAAAGGTGAGCAGGACATTCATCCCCCTGGGGCCTGGGCGAGAGCAGACGGTTCAGTCCATTCGGGCTCTTCTAACAGAATACCACCGCCTGGACAGCTTAGCAACAACAGACATGTACTTCTCACCGTTCTGGAGACTGCGAGTCCAAGTTCAAGGTGCCGCCATAAGCAGGTGAGGACTCTTCCAGATTGCAGACTTCTCATTGTATCGTCACATGGCAGAAGGGACAGGAACTCTCTGTGACCTCCTTTGTAAAGGCACTGATCCCACTCACAAGGGCTGTGCTCTCCTGACCTAACCATCTTCCCAAAGCCTCACCTCCTAATACTACCACACTGAGCAGTAGGATTTGAATATATAAATGGGACAGTGAAGGGGACACAAACGTTCAAACCATAACAGGGTTGTTTTCATTTTGTATGACTGGTGTGACAAATTGCCACAAACACAATAGCTTAAACAATAAAAATTGATCTGTCCTACAGCCCTGTAGGTTAAACATCGAACAGTGGGTCTGACGGGGATAAAACTAAGGTGTTGGCGGGCTGCATTCCTTTCTGGAGGCTCTAGAGGAGAATCCCTTCTAGAGGCCACCAGCTCCTAGAGGCCAGCAGCTCCCATCATTGCATCCTAGTGCCTAGAACAGCACTTGGTGCAAAGGAGATGTTCCTCCCAAGCTCAGACAGTCACCGGCGTGCCTCGGCTCATGACTGGTCCTTTCCTTCCATATTCAAAGCCAACGATGGCGAGTGGAGCCCGGCTCACAGTGCTTTACTCTGATATCCTCTGTTACTTCCCTCTTCCACTTTCAAGGCTCCTTGGGCCCACCTGGATAATCCAGGATAATCTCCCTATTTCAAAGTCAGCTGATTAGCATCCTCAATTTAATCTGCTACCTTAATTCCCCTTTGCCATACAGTTTAACATATTCACAGGTTCCAGGGATTAAGACACGGACATCTGTGGGGGGCCGTTATTCTGACTATTACAAGAGAAATGGTGTCGATTCATTGTTTTATTCTTTATTAGGTGCCTGATGTGTGCCGTTCACTGTCGTGAGGTCTGAAGAGACAGCAACAAGACAAACCTTTTTCCTGCCTTTGTAGAACACACCGTCAAGTGAAAAATACAGGAAAGAGGCACCAACCAAGAGTGACGGGTGTCAGAACAAAGGAAGTGTGGGACTAATGTTTGGGAAAATGTCTCCAAACAGGATGCATCTGTACCTTTTTGCCTTGTTTTGTGCCTTAAGCCTAGCTTAAGACTCTTGTTGGGATGGAACATCTGCTATAACCACAGGCTGTTCCAAGCACTGAGGACACAATGATGTGAAAAGACTTCTTCCCGCCCTGAAAGGCTGTAGAGCCTAGAGAGGGGTGAAGATGGGTGTGCAGGCAGCCACATCAGAGTTTGGCCAACAATGCCTTTACTCATCACTGTGCGGTCACAGGTAGGAGGACGGGGCAGGCCAGAGTGACGTGGCAGGTGTTGCAGTATATGGACAAGAAACCACAGGCAGCGACTCACAGGTCTACAAGAGTCGGTCAGAGAGTCTGCTTTGAAATGTCAGCAGTGCACATTAAAGTCCAAAGGCAGAGATTAGATTCCAAGGATCAAACCAGCCCAGGGAGGCAGGCAGAGGAGTATCAGAGAGATGCTGGGATTCTTGGAGCAAGTCCCTGGAAGACATTTCCACCCAATCATATGAGCCTATGATGAAGTTCAATGAGATGTCCTCTGTGTCTTCCACAGGTGTGCAAGTGCTGCCAGGGCTGTGGGTAGGTGCTGGCTCTGCATCGGGTAAGTCTCTGGGTTCTGGCAAAACCTTACTTTCTGGTTTTAATTAGTCTCTCTCTCTCTCTCTCCCCTCCTCTCTCTCTCTCTCTCTCATCTCTTTTAGTGCATCATCACTGGGTTTCAAGCCATCATGGGTATTCCAAGTTGGCAAGGATGCATCAGGAAATCAGAGGTAGCTGCCACCAAGGCCACCACTGCACAGACAATGAGTCCCTGCTTCTTCATATTGTTACTTTCTAGTTCAAGTTCTACGGGGAGTGTGAGCACTGGGGTCATGGGCCCATGACCTCACTGCAAGGGAGACTGGGAAAGCAAGCATCTAGCAAGCCCAGCATCTGTCATTCGATCTCTGATCGTAAGGTCAGGGGCCCCAAAACAAGGAAAAGGGAGGCCAAAATCCACAGGTTGCCATAGCAGTTGGGAACGCTTTCAGCAGCAAGTTTCAGAATATCCAATGTTTTAAAGTGATTTATTGAGAAAAATGTATTGTTTCACATAACAGGATGTCCATAAGTAGGTGACTCTAGGGTTTGTCCAAAAGGTCAACTACAGCATCAAGAACTTGAGCTCTTCCCAACTTTCTGCTTTGTCATTCTCTATATCAGCTTAGTCACCAGCCTTGTCCCTTCATGATTGCTAGATGGCCTCCACATGCAAGGCATGGCACAGGATTAGGTCATGTACTATGGTTGGGCGATTGTGTAATTGTTCCAGGTCTTCTTCACCCCCTGTACTTACAGCCTTTCCCATGAGACTTTGTATTTTTCCTCACCTAAAAGGCAGAGTCCCTTTCCCCACCTTTTGAACCTAGGCTGGATTTGTAATGTGCTTGGGCCAATTAGATATGGCAGAAGTGATAACATGTTAGTTCTAAGCCTAGGCCTCAAGAAGCCATGTGTTTTTCCACTTATCAATTCTCTGCAATTTCCATGAGAACTGGCCAAGGCTAAGCTGATGGAGGATGAGACACATGTACCCCACTTGCCCCTGGTGGCAGTCAACCAATAATCAGACATGTAAGTGCGCCCAGCAAAGACCAGAGGAAACACACAGCTGAGCTCCAACTAAATCGACAGTCTCAGACTCATGAGCTAAATAAATGCTCATTGTATTAAGCCACCAAGTTTTGGAGAGGTTTGTTACAAAGCATTATGATGGCAATCTATAATTGATATACACATCCATACTGCAAGGGAAGCTGGAAGACAATATCTGGTCTTTTCAGGCTCAATAATGAGAAAGAATAATGGCTACTGGATAGGCAACCAACAGCATCTGCCACAGCAGCCAAGAGGAATGACAAATATCCACAAGGCCAAGGGAGGGTGAAGACAATGCCAAATGCTTTTATATAATTCTTCAAAAGGGATTGGCCAGTGGGTGAAGGGTTAAGCTGGGAATGAGATCAAAGTAGCCAAGTCCTTATGCGGCCAAGATTTATCAGGTCTTTCTGCCTGAGTTGTGATGATAAATACATCAGGGACTGTATTATCAGCAAGACAATTGCAAAATCAGGGGACGATGCACTGTAATACAGAATTCATGAACCTCTGGAAATAGCCTGTATCAAGGCACTTCTCCCAGGCCACTTCAGCAGAATTTGAACATTCACATTCTAATCCATGGTCCGTCTTTGAGCTGAGTCCCCGTATCTGGAAGATCCCGCAAGACGGCTCGCATCCCTGGGCACAGTCCACTCCAACCCTACAGCAAAGAGTGGAATTAACCCCATCTTTGGCTGGCTCTCCCAGGCCGTTGTATGTGTGTTGCATCTGCTGTTTCTCAACAATCTCCGTGATCTCTTGGAATCCTTACCTCCACCATAGGAGGTTGATACCAATCCTAATCTCAGATGAAAATACTGAGGACTGAGAGGCTGTTCCTTTCCCGAGGCGATAAGCAAGAAAGGTCCACTCTTTCTGCCTAGGACCTCTACCCTGGATCTCCCTATGTCTCTCTCCTTCACTTAATTTAGGTCCCTGCTCAAACTCCACTTCCTGAACCACCCTTTCTAAATTGTCACCTTCATGTCTTTCCCTTACTCTCTCTTTTATTGTTATTAATACAAGTAACTTGTATTACTACCTGACATGGTATCACTTATTTTTCTATTAATTTTTAGTAGGTCTCTTCGATAATAATGGAAGCTTTCTATGAGTAAGAGCTTCGTTATACTCATAGAGATATTCCCAGGGCCTACAGCAGTGACTGACACATAGTAGACAGTTAATAAATATTTGTTGAAGATATGAATGAATAAGTGGATGAATGAATATAATAATCAGGTTAACCTTTCACTTCACACTTGTGGAAGCACAGAGCCCCCCAAGTCATTCTAATTCTGACATCTTGCTTCTGCAGAATTTGCTCTACTAATGGAACATCTTCCTTTTGCTCATGTTCCATCTTTACCCTACATCACCTAGACCCAAGAAGAAACTCAAACCCATTTGTCACCACAAACGTTTCATGCATACAGAGCACTCTTGGGCATCATCAACTTTACTGATCACTTAGGGTGGGGAGTTAGAAGAGGAATTTATATTGTATGAATATAAACAATTTTGTATCAGACATCACGGTTTTTAATATGTGCTCTGGCTACTTACTACATCAAGGAATCTTCACCAGCCATTTCTCCCAGTCCCCATTCCTTTCACCACTTAAAGTTGTCCCAGGTCCTTCAAGCTCGGTTTGAAAACACTGAGTTAATAAAATGAAGTCTTATTCTATGAAATTGGCTTTCAGTGATGAATTAGCACTGCTAGAGAAGCTCTGTCTATAAAACTTGTAAAAAGAAAGAGAGAAATGAAAGCAAAAAATTATTCTCATAACTCAAGGAGCCTCAAGAATATGTTTGCAGACACCAAAGTCTAATGAGCCCAGTTCTAGAAACACTGGACTACGTTGTTTAAACTTTAGATGACCAAAGGCCAGCACACCCAGTTTCCTTGTCATACAGATGGGGAATCTAAGACCAGAGAGGGGCGTGGCTTGCTTCAGGTCACACAGCAATGCAGATTTGAACCTGGAACTTCCGGGCTTAGTTCTTTTTTATTCTACTTTCTCTTCCGAATTGCCTCCATAACTAATCTACTTAATCACACTCTGCATAGAATTACAACCTTCTTCTACTTTCATTTTTTGTTAAGTGGCTTGGTTTATTTGAAGAAAGCAGAAACAAAATTTTTGCCTGCAATAAAATTTTTTTTCCTGAGGAATTTAATTCCCCAAATTCATTAAAGTTGCAGGTTTCCAATACTTTCAAGAATCGATAGTTTCTTCTGAACATTGAAGATAAATGGCAGACTGGTACAAAAAGAGAAGTTCTCGTCTACCTCTTTCTGGCAGATAACAGACTTAACTCCCACCAGAAGAGAGAAGCATGCTCTGATTTGACCCTCCCCACCTAAACCTTTCCCACAGCCAAACAAATGTCTGCACTCTCACCTCGGGCAGACACCCATTTACTCCTCCGGCAAATACTAATTGAGCACCTATTCTGTGCCCAAGTCTCTGAATCAGGAAACTGAGACTCAGAGAGAGATAATGGCTTGCCCAAGGTCACAGACCCAGTAAGTGGTAGAGCCCAGACACACGTAGAATAAAACGACTCATCTTAGTATTCGAATTACTCAGATTCTTGAAAGCAGCCTAGAGCGAAGATCCCATGCAAAACTGGTCGATGGATCTGAAGGGAGACATACCCTTTAAAATAATAAACAAGAAACCATTTACACGGAAAGAAAAATTGAAGGGCACAATGTAATGAATCACCATTGCAAGTCGGCACAAAAAGAAAAATTAGTTCATAAAAATGCAGTTGGATAAATAATAGGTTATTTCATCATGTAAATATATCCCAAAAATAACTTTATTGAAATGAAAACATCTACCCCAGCCTAAACTATTCATCACACCAACGTGTACCTAGAATCTTAACAAATTTATGAAAATGTTATATTCTGTAATCTTCCTGATCCCATGCAAATAAATAGTGTGCTTTGACTGTCTCATTACGAAATGATTAATCACAGTTGCCAAAAGCAGCCAAGAAGCTAATTTTGATTCCTCACGTTGTAGGTGGCATTTGGGGGAGTCTCCAAGGACTGTATCTCTGAATATCAGACCTTCTGGAATGAGGATCTCAGTCTTCTGCCTCCCGCAGTCTGGACCAACCTGGAGAAGAACCATCATTATCACTTTTAAGCTGAATATAGCTTTTTCCAGCTAAAGACATTCAAGAGCTTCTTATTGGGTAGAATAAATCAGGAGAGGAAGGAAGGATAGAAACTCATATTTGCTGTAGTTATTTTATTTTATCCTCTCAACACCTCAAGAGATGAACTATTATGATGGACCACCGACAAGGAGATTAAAGCCCAAATTGCCCCAAAACACTGAGAGCTGGCTTAGCTGTAAGGTGACCTACTTGTCCAGGTTTGCCCAAGACTCTCCTAGTTTGAGCATCGGAAGTCCCGGTGGATGAAAAGGGGACCACGGACTAAACAGGACAAGCTCCGGGGAGGCCTGCGTGGGGGGCCTCACAAACTCAGAGACCTAAAGTAATCCCCTAGGACGGTCTGAAATTAAAACTTCCCAACTCAAAGTAGTTCACGGAGAGCAGTCATGCCCTAGGCCAGCAGTTTTCCCTAACAAAGGTCCAGCTTTAGCCTAACTGAGCCTGCCTGTGTTTTTCTTCTTCCTTCCTCTTTTTCTGCATCTACTATAACATACCTGATAACATACCTTTGGGATATCAAAGTAATTTTCTCCAGCCAGCCCCCACACCAACTACCAGAGCAGAGACCCCAAATCCCCTCACTGTTATTCTTATCATGTTAATTGTCGACTGTTAACTATCCTATACCCACCAATGTAAAAGAAGTATGTATCCATTCCTTTTCCTTTTTCTCCAGTCTCAGAGATTTCCCACTTTGCTTTCTCCCACCTCCCTAATCTATCACTGGTGAATTTCATGTAACCCTTTAACGTCTCCTTCTTTTATTCTAATGTGTAAAATAAGGTGCAAAACTGCCATTTTCCAGAGCATTTCCTTGTTGAGGTTTTGCTTCCTGGCAACTGTCATCAGTTTGGCTCAAATAGACTCATAAAAACTCTTAAAGTTTTGGATGTTTCTTACATTGACATCTTACACCCTAGAAACCCCCTCTCATGTTGGCCATACAGTGACAGCTGGTCACCATGTCCAGTGATTCGAATGTGGGTTTCCCTGATTGCAAGGCCCCAAGCTCTTGGAATTTGTATACCAGCACCTCCCTCTAGAAATCTCAGAGGACATACTTTGGTGGCAAGAACACTTTGGGCTTAGAGACAGAGGACAGGGTTTGAATCCCAGCTTGGCCTCTCACCCTAGAAGCTGAGTGCCCTTGGGCATGGCTGGGAAACCTCTCAGGCTTTTCTTTTCTCGCTTATAAAACATAGGAGGAGAAGTTAAAGATCAGATTAAATTATCCCTACACCTTCCTCCAGCCCCAACATCCCTTGAGGCTAACTGGGCTCTACTTGTCCTCTGTCCCCTTCCCCACATAGACCACCCTGGACCTACCAGCCGAGGCAACAAAACCTCTTTCATCTCTGCTTAAAATCCTGTTCAATTACCTCTATAATTAGAAAAAAAATTAAACTTTTACTTTAGAAATCCCATTACATTTTCCCATTTTTCAAAGAGTTTGTTTTGAAAGAGAAGCTAGTTCCTGCAGGAAGAAAAAAAAAGTTTCTGGCTAAAACTGTGAATTTTGTAACTGCAAGCTCTTTCAAAGGCAACAAGACAGACCGTGAAAGGATGGTTGCTAAGGAGACAATTGTATTTAAATTTTCAGTTCACAATAGACTCGGCAAAGATATTGATTGGATGTGAGAGGGTAAAATTATTTTCTTCAAGCTAGGGACAAACTTGAGGGTCTGGCTAGAGGTTCACCCTTCCTGGGGTGGAGAAAGGCTGTGTTTGTACTGTTTCTCTTTGTTTAATTGGAGATGCTAAAAACAGAAGAAAAGCTGCTTGCTTTACATTCTCCATAGCAATCTCTCCCTCGAGTGAGCTCAGACTAGGAGAAACAAACACATAGAGAAGGGCATCGTGCTCACTAAGCAACGAATTGTTCAAAGGGATGTTTTGCTAACAATCCTGAGGCCAGCACATACAAGAAACTAATAATAGGAGAAACACATATTACTTTCTACATAGGAGAACATTCTTCTAAAACATTGCCTGTATAAGCCTCACCATAACTCAGTGAGGTTAGTATGATTATTTTCATTTTACAGACAAGAAAACTAAAAAGGATTAAATAAGTTGTTCAAGATGTCTTAAATGGCACAGCTGGGATTTGAACCCAAGCCCCTCGTACCAGAACCCACGCTGCCACCTCTGACTCAAGCTGCCTCTCCAAGGTTTTGAGCCCATATTGGCATAAACACCCCAGAACCTATGGACAAGCTCCAGAAAAAGTATCTTCAGTTAAAAGTAGCCAAAGGAGATAGAAAGATAAGTGTTACTTAAGCCTGGAGAGAAAACCAGGATTTGGTTAAGTCAAAACTGGTAACATTTAAGGACTAGTGATCAATTTAACACATCATGTTTAGATGAGATTCCATTCTCTTTCAACCTTATAGGAAAGGAAGAGAGCTGTTATCTACTGTTTGACTTGGAGGTTGCTTGATAGCTCAGGCGAGGAGAGAATTCAGCAGGCTCAGGGTAGCGAAGCAGAAATGAAGCAGAAACTAAGGCTGCAGACCACGTAGCGTCTGCTTCTCCCTGTGCCTCTTCCTCAGCCTGGCTCTTCTGCTTCTCTCCAGCCCAGTGTGGCTGGCATCTCCCTGTCATACAAGACTTATCTTCCAGTGTCCCCTGTTGGTTGTCTTTGTTCAAATTGTCCCACAAGAGCATTGGTCAGAGGCCAGCTAATTAGTGGGCCAGAAGACCATCACGTGGTTCAAAACCTGTGAGGTCTTAAGTAGGGACAAGGAATGGAGAGTGGGGATTGTGTCCAGCCCATACCAGACTGTCGTTAATGCTTATGTCCGAGTGTGTTAATACTTGTTTCTGTTCTTGCAACAGTAGTGAGTTGAGCCAGAATCCCTGCAACTCTGACCTTAGATTTCATGTGTGTATTTTTTTAATCAATGATTCCAGATCAGTTTAAGTCCTTACTGGCAATAAACAAACCAAAAAAAAGGTAAAAAAAAAATAAAGGGGAGGTATCAGTTACCCCTCAAACCATCAATAAAGATAAAATTAGCCAACAGATTCATTCTCAAGAAATAGAAAACTAGATCTACTATCTAGAGTTTCACGGGTAACCTACAGTACTTACCCATCAGTCATGATAGCAAAATGTGTAAACAATTTAAATGTTCATTAAAAGGAGATGGCTTAAATAAATTAAGATACATTCATGTGAAAATAGCATCTGGCCATGAAAAAGAATGCGGTAGATTCAAAGAACTAAAGTGGACCGTTGGCCAGGTTATAATAAGTGAAAAAGTATCATCAGTGTGCAACAGTGTGTTTTGGGGAAAAGAAAGAATTTATGAAAATGTGTTACTTGAACAGAGTGCCTCTGAGGGGTGCAGAAGGAACAGTGCTGCTTCTGGAAATCTTGCAGCTGAGAGTCAGGGATAGGAAGGAGGAGACTTAGTTTTCACTGCTTCTGTTATCTTTATCGTTGTCAAGCATTGGCTCCTAAACTAAATTTCCTCAATAGATTATAGATGACAGATAGATGGTAGAGATATATCCATGCACGCCCTATCTGTGCACACATGTATGTGTGTGTGTGTGTGTCCACAAGCACAGACACAGCTGTAGATATAGATAAAGCTATATCCCGTGTGTTTCTGGAGTGTTCTTTCCCTTGCAGGTCCCCCAGGAAGGTGAAGCCTTCCATTCACTTCCCACTCTCATCTCGGTCTTCTGCTCAAGTCTCTGTCTGGCCGTGTGCAGCCCCGTGTGGTTTACAACAAGCTTCCACATCTATACGATTCTCATAACAACCCTTTGAGAGGAGAAGCTTGGGCACCATTCTCCCCATTTTACTGACAAGGAAATAGATGTGTCTTGATGAGGCCAGGAGCCTGGAGAGTCTGAGCTCTCTGCATCCCAGCACTGTGCTCCTTCCACTGATCAGACTACCTGCTTAGCAGAATCTTCATTTCACCCAACCCTGCGGGCCCAGCCACAACCTACCTCCAACCCAAAGCCTCCCCAGCCCTCCCACAGCCGGGAGTCCCATCCCTGGGCTCTGTGGACCCCCTACCACAGCACTTAACTAGATGGGTGGCAAAGGTGTTTGTTTATTTTCCTGATGCCTCCCCCACTCCTAATGTGAGCCCCTCAGCCAATCACTTCTTACTACCCTCTTTACCCCATGCCCAGCGCCATGCCTGGCACCTACAAAATGCTCAGTAGATGTTTGTCAAATAAATGATTCAGGGAACAATCATTCCAGAGCCTGGTGGCTTCATATAATTTGAGTTATTGCATTTTTCCCCCCATCTAGAAAGAAAAGCTCCCAGACGACCCCTCAGCTGTGTTCAGATATTGTAAATAATTGATCATAAAGATGAAACATGCAAACTGGACGGAGACCAGGGAACCTGTCAATATCGGGGGAATAAATTTCCATTCTCAGCGGCCCAGTGCCTGAGCTGGCTTTCCAAGGCCATTAAACTATCACTGCAGCTCAGGCATTAGTTGGAATAAAGTGTTGGTGTTTATTTGTTATCATTTCTTAGTAAAACTAATTAAGGAACTAATTGATTGCTTTGTTGTTCTACTAATTAACTCCATATGGTGCCCATTTCCATGGAGATAGACTATGAGTTATGGGAAGGGCTCTGATTTAATGTGTCGTTTCTGGGTTTGGGGACAATCCTTTAGAATTAAGCATCCTTTTCAATATCATTTCCTTTCGTTGCCGCAACCACGTTCTTGGCCTTCCTGGCACCTTGAGGATGGGGAGACGGGGATGGGCAACACCTGCCAGGAGAGCACTGGGTGGAGAGACGAGCACTGGGCTGGACAGGTAACGGAGGAAGACTTGGGCTAAGATAATAATAATTGTTATGGCAGAATTCTCCGCTTGTAACACCCGCTATGTACCTGGCTCCTGCGGAACATTGTCCATACGGTACCCCAAACCCTGTCAATTAGCAACACTGGGGACCCATTTTGCAGGGGGAAATAAAAGCCCGAGTTCTCAGAGTCACTTGTGTTATGTTAGTCAGCTCATTTATTTGTTCTTTCATTCAGCATTCAACAAATATTTACCCGGCACCCTCTGTGATTGAGGCACCATTCTAGCCTCTGGAAATAACTCTGAATCAGACTCAATCCTTCCCTTCACTCAACTTATTCTCCCTTTAGGGGGAGACACACAGTAAGTAAGAAAACATACAAGATTATTTTTAATCATGACAAAGGCAAGGAAGAAAATAAGAACAAGTGGTAAGAGAGGGTGATGGAAGTGCAATTTTCAATCAAATGGGTAGGAAGGACCTCTGTGAACAGGTGATATCTGAGCTGGAATCTATATGATAAACGGGAACCAGCCACATGAATATTTCAGGCAAGAACCTGCTGGACAAAGAGAATAGCAAGTAGAGAGCTAAGGCAGGAAGGAACTTGCTGTGCCCCAGGAACCAGAGGAAGTCCAGGATGAGGGCGGCAGGAGGGGAAAGGAAAGGAAAGGTGAAGTCAGACACAGGGAGCGAAGCCGGGCCAGGAGGCCCTCACATGTCACAGGAGAGTCTAGAAAAGAGAGATTCTCTTTTCTGTGGACAATTCAGTCCATCTGACTCCTGAGCTCATGTTCTTCTCATAGCCCTGTGGTGCCCTCAGGTACAAACCTGGGCAATCCCACTGACACATGCAGGCACACACCAAACATGGTCCAGAAAGGGTCTTTGAGACTGGCTTGCTCAGTGGCTCCCAACCTGTGACTCTCTGTCCAGGGTCAACTGGTCCAGGTATGGGCATGCCCTTAACCCAAAGTCAGGCTCCAAAACTTAAGTTAACCTTCCTTGAAGCCTAGGTTGCTGTGCAGGTTAGTGTTCAGTAAATACCCAGTCTACTCTGCCCCCCCACCCCACTGCCAGTCGCTGCTGGGTTGGGCCATGTGACTTGCTCTGGCCAATGGAATTCCAGCAGATGTGATGTAAGCACAGGCCTTACAGGTCTTGGGTGGATTGGCTGGGCGCTTGTGCTCTGGTGATCTGTCACGAGACAGTGTGCAGGTATCTGCTGTCTTTCAGCCTAGTCCTCAAACAAGCCCACAGCCTGGAGCCAAGCCCAGCCAGCCACAATGTGTAAGAGTCACCCAGTGAAACCCAGCATAGATTAGCTACAGCACAGCTAACCAGCAGGCCCGTGAGCCTAAGAACAAATGGCTGTTATAAGCTGCTGAGATTTAGGGATGTTTGTTACACAGCATTGCTGCAACAATAGCTAATTAGTATGCCTACTATATAGCATTGACTAGATGCCTCAGGTTCTTTATCTATAAAATGAGGTGTGGCCAGGAAATTCCAGAAGGCCCCAGCCAATTCTTAAATGGGCAAATGTGCCCTCTGTCCTGCCACTTTGGGTTCCAACAGTTGCTGAGACTTTCTAAGAATTGGAAATAGTTA
>CM052540.1:10928308-10950587 GCA_028533065.1 Trachops cirrhosus | reverse complement strand
CCAAGCACTTAACATTCATTATCTATTTGAATACTTACAACGACCTCATGATCCCATTTATCTATGCAAGGAAACAGGTTCAGAGAGGGATGGTAACTCACTTGAAGTCACAGAGCTTGGGAAGATTCAATACAGTACTATATTTTTCACACCACAGTGTGGCAGTGGTGTTGAGATTGTCAATGTGTCGTAGGAGCTGAGCTCTAACTTTCGGGTAATGTATCTGGGAAATTGAGCACAAGGTCGATCAGGAAAGACACAGAATAATATTAATGAGAACAGAATACCCTTACTACTGAGTATTGCTAGAACATTTTCTCATTCATTGTTTTAATTTAAGCTGCACACATCATTATCCAGATGAGGAAACTGAGGCTTATAGGCACTAATGACCTCTGGAAACTATGCATATATACATAGCCAGTTAGTGACAAAGCTGAGACTCTGTTATGTGTCTGACCCCCAGTGCTCTTTTCTCAGACACAGTTCCTCAGACGTAGCTTATGTGATGATGATAATGATGATGATGATAATGATAACAATGATGGTGTTGATCATGGTGCTGATGGTGTTGACAAAGATAACAATGGTGATGATGGTGATAATGACGATGATTATGTGATAATGAGGAAGGTGATGATGATGGTGTTAATGATTGTGATGATGATGACAAAGAGGATGGTGGTGGTGAATCTCACTTGGATCCCGATCCAGGGCTGGCTCATGGCACTGTGGAAAAGAGGAATCTTTTAGGCAGCTTCCTAAATGAAATCTTGATTATTTAGGAATGATCTAGCCTCAATTTATCTTTCCAGTTTTATCTCTACTCATCGTCCCCAAACCCTCTGCTCTAGAGGAGTTGGCTTCCTCTATTCAAAGATGTATTGCCGAGTCCAGATTCTCTTCTCAGCCCTCAAGTGGAAGCAACCCTACTGAGACCTTGATCTTGGACTTCTGACCTCCAGAGCTGTGAGACAATACATTTCTGTAGTTTAAGCAGCCCGGTTTGTGGTACTTAGTTAAGGAAATCTTAACAAAGCAATATACCATGTGTGGCTATTTAAATTTAAATTATCCAGCATTAAATTTAAACATTAAAAATTTAGTTCCTCAGTCATACCAGTCACCTTTCAGGAGCTTAATAGCTACATGTGGTCATTAAGCTTAGTGGCTACCATATTAAAAATGCAGATAGAAAACAGTTCCATCATCACAGAAATTTCCCTTGGCCAGTGCTGGGCTAGAGTGATCACTCTGAACCTTGATTACATGCTAGATTATCTGAGGAGGTTTTTAAAAATTGAATGAGCACATGGAGTTATAAGAAATAGTTACAAGAGACCCCGTATACCCTTTACCCACTTTCCCCCAGTGGCACCATCTTGTAATACATTAGCAAAATATCAAAACCAGGATATTGACACTGATATAGATCAGGACAGTTCATTATAAGGGTCTCTTCTAATGCCCCCCACCCCTTTCTGGCCACTGTCAATATTCCCTGGCCAAGCAGAGAAAAGCAACATATTCCGGGCACAACAAATGACATGGAAATGACCCGAGGAAGATAACTTTCTGCGTCCTGCAGTTAATCCAGCATATGAGGTCTGTCCAGAAGGTATCCAGCCATGTAATGTGAAAAATAGAGACATTTATTTAAGAAGATACAAGAAATATTGTACATAGGACGAGGACGCCTCAGTCCCCTTCAAAGTAGGCACCTTGGGACCTCACATAGTTCTCCCAATCGCCATCAGCTGCCCTGTCATATTTTCCTGAATCTCATTGACAGTTTGAAATCTCTTCCTTTTCAAAGATGATTTTAATTTTGGGAAAAGCCAGAAGTCTCAGGGCAGCAAATCTGGGCTGTAGGGGCTGAATCACCTGGGTGATTTGATGTTTCACCAAAAAACTCCACATGAGACATGATGCGTGAGCAGGCATGTTATTGTGATGAAGCGGCCAATCACCAGTTGCCCATAGTTGTGGCCTAGTGAATTACCAAATAGTTTAACACAAAACTTGATGCAGATTCATTGGTATACTCACTCATTCATTTTGAATGCAATAGCCACACAGTACACATGCTCACTCAATGGTGTCTACCACCCCCACTGACTAGTACATGCAATTGTCATTGTTCACACATGCGCATTCCAGTCCACTCTCCTTGCCTGCCAGATTCCATAGTTGTTGCACAAACCATTCTCACTATATTAGCAATGGCTGGACTTTTTTTGGACAGACCTCATAGATCAAAACACACATGGTGGGGAGATGGCAGAATGACTTCCCTGAGACATGGGGACCCATTTGGATCAAGGAAACACCTTCCCTACTGCCCAGAAGAAAGCCATGAGCTCAGAGAGAAGTATCCCATCTTAGAAAAGAGGTTTAAACCATAATATTTCACTTACATGTGGAATAAAAAACAAACAAACAGTAAACAAACAAAAAAGAAACAGACCCACAGACACAGAGAAAAGACTGATAGCTGCCAGATGGGAGGGTGGGGGGCTGGGTGAAAAGGTGAAGGGATTAAGATGTACAAATTGGCAGTTACAAAACAGTCATGGGGGTGTAAAGTACAGAATAGGGAATGTAGTCAATAACATTATAATAACTATATATGGTGCCAGGTGGGTACTGGAGTTATTGGGGGGAATCACTTTGTAAATTATATAAATGTCTAACCACTATGCTGTACACCTGAAACTAATATAATATTGGATGTCAACTGTAATTGAGAAAAGAAAAAGAAAAGAGGTTTAAGCATTGACTTCATGGGTCCTGATTCACTTGGAAAAGTTTATTGGTTAGCAATTCTTTGTAGCTAAAAAATAGTGTAACTTGATAAATCAATTACTTTCTACCTGGAAGAGTTTTTGACCAGCTGGGCAGAAAGGGAAGGCATTGGCATTGGTGAAGTCATTCCCACACTTGGGGGTGTCCTGAGTGGGAGGGAAGAACACGGCATTCCACTCTGCTTCTGCCTCTGGAAGTTTTCCTCCTATGATCTCTCTTCCCAGAGGGAACAAAAAGCAGAGAAATGGACTAGGAATCCCATTTATATTCATTAACACCCTAAAGATGAAAAATACCTTTCCATTATCCCTGGGATAATTCCAGCCCATTGCATAGGAAAATGTTATATATCTTTGTCACTGCAATCTCAGGGGCAAAAGATTAGGATTTACGGTGCAGAGCGAACCAGCGTGGCCTGTCGGAAACTTTTCGAGCCCATTGACGTGCAGTAGGAAGGCACTTACAGAGCAGCTTTCCCAAACGGACTCCAAGGGAGGCATCAGGTTCCAGAGATGAGAGGAGGGACCCAGAATCGGAGATACCCAAAGAGGCGAGAGAGGGGTTTCTGCTTCCTGAAGCACACCCTTAGGTTCCTGAAAGCCATGGATAACAATCAAATCTACTGAACAGATACTGAGTTATTACTCGTGCTAAGAACTGAGCTAACCTCACTGCTTAGGCTTTCATTTCACATTTGCTGCTGTCCTTATCTATTTAGAATACTTTTGAAATTGAGGTGCAATGTGTATATGGTCAGGTGCACTTGTTGGATCAAAGTCAAGGGTACACTTCGGTGAATGTTTACATAAGTACATTCCATATGACCACCACCTACATCAAGAAGACATAGAACATACCCAGCACCCCAGATGGTTCCTTTGGCTCTTGCCCATTAGAATTTCCCTCAGGTAGTAACTCTGCAGACTTCGATCACCATCTCTTAGTTTTGCCTATTTGAACTTCATATTAAATGGAAGCTTCCAGCATGTACACTCCTCTGTCTGGCTTTTTTTGCTCAGCATAATGCATATGAGCTTCATCCCTATTGTGTGTATCAGTAGTTCCTTATTTTTGTGCAATGCACTGTATCATTGTATGACTAGACCACGATTTATTCATCCATTCTTTTGCTAATCGATAGTTGGGTTGCTTTCAGTTTGGGTATGTTTTGTTTTCATGTTATGTTTTTTGTTCTGTCTATTTTTGTATACATATGCATGCACAGGACCATAATGCAAAATATATTTCTTAGTGTGAGTTTTGTGTTTCTTATTCTGATCACCCAGTTCGTACTTATTAGTAGGCAACACTAGGATCTCACTGTTTCATACCACCATCCTCTGAGCTATGTACTGCTACTAACATCATCTCACAGTGCAGGGGAGGGTGTGGAGGCTCACGGTGAGCATGTCCTGTGTTTAAGTCCATGTACCTTGGCAGTGATGCACCTGGGTTTGAGCTCTGGTCTTCTGCATCAAGGCCAGCACATTTTGTGAGCTTTGCCCTGCCTCTCCGAGGTGAGACCCACCTCCGTTCATTGTTGGAGCTGACTCTGCCTCCTTGTGGCCCCCAGCTGGACAGATGCTTGTTGGTTTCTCAGGGTTGGTGAGTCAGGCGGGCTGCAAAATGGCTTTTTCATTTCAGATTTGCCTGTGGAATGTACATAGGCCCCTCCCCTCTGAGCCTTGGGTTGTTGTCATCTTTCCTTTTTCCTTCCAGTCATAATGTCTAATCTAATTTCTAGTATATTTAACTGAAATTTTATTCCACGGTTAGGTCCTGCAAAATTACCAGTGATCTGGGGACCTCAGAGAGAGACTCAGGCTGGCATGGAGGGACAAATTGATCCCAAGCCAGGAAATTGCCCTAATGTCCCTGCTGATTATAGTCAATGAATAATAAAGACACATTTAGAGCTGGTTTGGGATTGAAACCCCTGAAGAGAGGAGAGAGGGAGGGCTGCAGTATGGGCAGGGGGCAGATTTAACTCTGAGAGCTAGATGCTCCAACCTGGTGTGGATGATGACCAGACCAGTGGCCGAGACTGGTGCTGGGCCTCCCTGTGGACAGTGCCAGTCTTCCTCACTCCAGAGCTGTTCTGTTTTCACAGACTGCTAGAATATGAGAAAAGGGGGCATCCTTGGGCTTGGGTAGAAATGTATGGTCCTGTACTCTGTGGAAATGGGATGATGTTGTCATAGTAGCTCATACTGCCTCCTGTTGAATGCTCATGACATGCCAGGGCTAGGTTGACTGTTTTTTAATAACCTACACAAACTTTCAATGGGAAGTTATAGAATCCCATTTAAGAAAAGACAACACCGAGGCTCAGAGAGGTTAATTAACTTACTGAGGTCACACAGCCACCAAGAGCCAGAGGTGGAATTTGAACCCAGTGTGTTCACTTTAGAGCTCTAAGTGTGGCCTGTAGATCAGCATGATTAGTATCACTTGGGAACTTCTTAGAAACGTAGGACCCAGGACCCTTTCCAGGCCTTGACTCAGAATCTACTTTTAAATAAGACCCCATGGGTTGTGTTGGCGCCTCAGAGTTTGAGCTGTATGAATCTAAAGGATTTTCCTTCCCATAACTGTGTCTCATAGAGCTTGGCTATTACTAAATAAACTGCTTAATTAGCTAATTAACAGACACACTCCAAGTTGAATTCCAGGGTCAAAGAGTAATCTACAGCAAGCCATTGAATTTTCACAGTAGCATCAGTAAGCTTCTGCAGTCAGTGGGACAGTGATTTCTTCTGGAGTTGGATACGAGATCACTGGGGATGCAAAGACTTCTACTCCAAGGAGCCCAGATAAAGCCGGGCATGAAGAACTGGGACAGGAGAGAGCCTGTGTGAAGAGAAGCTTCTCCCACGCAGTGGTCGCAGCCTCGGTGCTCACCGATTCCTTGTTCACGCTGTTCCAGGCACAGAGCTGAGTGCTGTACGTATGCAGTGGCCATGGTTAGAGTCCACAAACCTCGGAGGACAAGAACTGAACTACACCTTCTATTTATTTATCTATTTATTTAATATTTTATTGATTATGCTATTACAGTTGTCCCATTGTTTTCTCCCCTTTATTCCTCTCCCCACTATACCCTCCTTCCACCAGCATTCCCCACCTTAGTTCATGTCCATGGGTCATACGTATAAGTTCTTTGGCTTCTCCATTGCCCATAATATCCTTAACCTCCCCCTGTCTATTTTGTACCGACCATTTATGCTTCTTATTCCCTGTTCCTTTTCCCACATTCTCCCCTCCCTGCTGATAACCCTCCATGCAATCTCCATTTCCGTGAATCTGTTCCTGTTCTGTTTGCTTAGTTCATTTTTGTTTTTGTCATTTTTTTCAGGTATACTTGTTGATAGTTGTGAGTTTGTTATCATTTTACTATTCATATTTTTATCTTCTTTTTCTTAGATACATCCCTTTAACATTTTATATAATAAGGGCTTGGTGATTATAAACTCCTTTAACTTTACCTTGTCTGGGAAGCACTTTACCTGCCCTTCCATTCTAAATGATAGCTTTGCTGGATAGACTAATTTTGGATGTATGTCCTTGCCTTTCATGACTTTGAATACTTCTTTCCAGCCCCTTCTTGCCTGCAAGGTTTCTTTTGAGAAATCAGCAGATAGTCTTATGGGTATTCCTTTGTAGGTAACTGTCTCCTTTTCTCTTGCTGCTTTTAAGATTCTCTTCTTATCTTTAATCTTGGCTAATGTAATTATGATGTGCCTTGGTGTGTGCCTCCTTGGGTCCAACTTCTCTGAGACTCTCCGAGCTTCCTGGACTTTCTGGAAGTCTATTTCCTTTGCCAGAGTGGGGAAGTTCTTCTTCATTGTGTTTTCAAATACGTTTTCAATTTCTTGGTCTTCCTCTTCTCCTTCTGGCATCCCTATGATTTGGATGTTGGAATATTTAAAGTTGTCCCAGAGGTTCTTAAGCCTCTCCTCATTCTTTTGAATTCTTGTTTCTTCATTCTGTTCTGGTTGAATGCTTATTTCTTCTTTCTGGTCCAAACCATTGATTTGAGTCCTGGTTTCCTTCCTGTCACTGTTGGTTCCCCTGGTCGTTTTCCTTTGTTTCACTTTGCATAGCCTTCACTTCTTCCTCTATTTTGCAACCATACTCAACCATTTCTGTGAGCATCCTGATTACCAGTGTTTTGAACTGTGCATCTGATAGGCTGGCTATCTTTTCATCACTTAGTTGTATTTTTCCTGGAGCTTTGATTTGTTCTTTCATTTGGGCTATATTTTTTTTGTCTTGGTGTGCCCGTTACATAGTAAGGGGTGGAGCCTTAGGTATTCACTAGGGCAGGGCAACCCACATGGCTGCGTTGTAGTGTTGTATGTGGGGGAGGGGTCCTAGAGGGAACAATGGGATTGCTTGGCTCTCCTCTGGCTTTCAGTCACTTTCTCCACTACCCACAAGCAAATCAGACCCTTCTGGTGCCGATTCTCTGGTGGGTGGTTTTGTGTGTGTTCTAGGACCCTGTGGGTCTCTCCAAAGAACTCTCCTGTGAGGCTGGGAGTTTCTCCTGCCACTGCAACCCCCACAGGTTTTTTCAGTCAGAGGTTTTGAGGCTTTATTTCTCCATGCTGGAAACCTGGGTAGTGCCGTCTGTCTTGCTTCCCAGTTGTTCCTCCCATTTTATCTGCACTCAAATGTGGGACCACCCAGTCCACCAGTTGCTGCCTCGCCCACCTGGTCCTCCAGCCACCAGCTTGCCGTGAGTCCACTACACCCTGACCACCCATCTTCACTCCTCCTACTGATTTGGATGAATGTTTCTTCTTTAACTCCTTGGTTGTCAAACTTCCATACAGTTCAATTTTCTGTCAGTTCTGGTTACTTTTTGTTTTTAAATTTGTTGTTGTCCTTCTTTTGGTTGTGCGAGCAGGCAAAGTGTATCTACCTACATCTCTATCTTGGCTGCAAGTCTCTTTCTTTATTCATATTTAAACTGAGCTTTTATTGTGAGCCCCCAGTTAGCTGAATGGCAGAAACCTAAACTTAGGCCATTTGGGTCCCATGTTGCCCTGGGGTTATGTTTTACATTCCAGGTGCCTTATAAAGTATCAGTGCATGGCAGGACCCAGACAGGTGTGGGCATCAGGTACCAGGCAAGTCACCATCTATCCATACTGTTGGCTGCCAGGACATCCTAGTTCCCACCTGATGGTCTCTGTGGGGATGCTGCTGGGTCCTCCTTCATCCTGACAACAAGGCCTCCTCTGATGGTCTTGTCAGTTATAAACCTGACGCTCTGGCCCCAGGGATTTTCTGTGGTTCCTGAGGCACCCTGGGAGCAAAGAATGCTGAGAGGTGGTATCAGGCCCTTCCGTCCAGACCTGAGACAGCAACTTTTACAAGAGGGGTGTTCTGAGCTGAACTTGGTGGCCCCAATCCCCTTCATTCTCAGATCCCTGAACCTAGAATTTTTGCCACCCTCCTTACCCCCACCCTGACTCCACCACACATGGAGACCTGGACTGTTGGGGAGGATAGGACCTCTATCTCAAAACCCCAAATCTACTCTATCAGTGCTTCTCAAAACTCTGTTCTGCTTGCGGGACAGGAAGACTTGCTCTGATTCAACGGTGTTGTCACCACATCAATATTTATGTGCTAGCTCCCTTGGGGTCTAAGGCTTTTCAGCCTTTTCCAGAACTGCATTCCCACCTGAGATCTCTTCCCTGAAGCAGTGAGGGCTGGGTGGGAGGGCTAGACATGCAGGTCTGCAAGTGAGTTAATATTAACTACTATTACCTTTAGCACTTGAAAGATAGGGAAACTGAGCCAGAAAGGGTCAAAAGATTTGCCAAAAGACAAGGAGTTAACAAAATCTGAAGCCAAGACTTAAACTCAAGACTCTGACCCAGCTCTAGAGCCCAAGAATGTGAACTAGATCATGGAGGTGTGAAGCTTCATGCTGCTACTTCCCAGCTGTGTGTCTTTAACAAAATCTTCTAATCTCCTGGGCTTCCTTTTCTTTGTCTTCAAAATGGAGGTAACAGTGATGGGGCCACTCTATGGAAGTGACTCACAGGTAGCAATTACAGAAATTTCTAGCACATGTAATTGCTCAATAAAACACAGCTATTATTATTTATGATTATTTGCCATTATATTGTCTTCTAAACCAATAGAGCACAGCGCCATTACAAATCTTAGAGTCACAAGATGTCAGAATCGAAAGGGACTTGGGAAATAATCCAATCTAACCTCCTCATTCTACAGATGGAAAAATTGAGGCCCAAATAGGGAAAGTTACCCAAGGACACACAGCTGGGAGACTAGGTAGATGATACTGTTGGAAAGATCTGGTTTGGGTGAAAGGTATACAGGAAGTTTCACAAAGGTGGAGGCCAGGACACCTGGAGGACACCTGTGGAGATGTCCAGCAGCAGTTGCATACACAGGTTTCAGCTCAGTGGGGAGATCTGGGACAGAGCATGAGAACAAGGGGTTGCAGGCTCATAGTGGTGGCGTCCCTCAGGGTGACTGAGATCGCTCATGGAGCTGTGAGGATTGGTAAGAAAGGGAGGCTGGCAGAGTTTTGGGAGTCACCACCCTGCCAGGAGAGAGCAGAGGCGATGGCCTTGGAGGAGCCTCCGGAAGGAGAAGATGGGGATACCAGCAGAAAACTAGGGGAGGAAGGGGCTGCAGACGATAACACAGCTTTCCATTGCAAAAAGACTGAGCTTTGGAGAAGCCAGGAGAAGGGAAGGAACAGGAAGGAGGCTAAGTTGGGTCTCAGTAGGAGTGTGGGTGGCATCTGTGCCCACCATCAGTCCAGGTGACGGTGAACATACCTAAGCTCTCTGTTGAATACTACAGTGGAGGTTAATTTAATTGAGTATTTTCAGTGCTTGGAATTAGAATCAACTATTCACTCCTATTTTTTATTGAAAGAATAAAATAGAACTTCATTGTAAATTGCCTTTGTTTCTTGCCATGGAATCAGAAATGAAGCAGGTGATGACGGTTCCCCAACGGCAAGGTCTTGGCTGGGCACCCACCGATGCAATTGTTTTCTTGGAAGCTCTGACTCCGTGAGCTGGAAGAGGTCTTGCAGGGTAAATCATTTGGCTCCTCATCCAGGGCAGAAATTTCTGCATAATTCCTGGCACGGCAGCCTCCAGAATCTGCTTGCACACCTCTGGTGGCGCTCACTGCCTCCTCAGGCATTCTATTCACGGTCTCGTAGCTGGACTCCTTACCTCAGGGGTCCCCAACCCCCTGTCCTGGTCCGCAGCGTGTTAGGACCCCTGTGGCACGAAATGCTTGCCTGAGCTCCGCCTCCGGTCCGCCCCTCCCGCCCCTCCCACCCCCATCCACAGCACCAGAGTGAGGGAAGCTCACCTGAGCTCTGCTTGCTGTCTGTTCCCCACGCCCGCACCTCGTTCTTCCACAACACAGGTCCATGTGCCAAAAAGGTTGGGGACCGCTGTTTTACCTAGTTCTTCCTTACATTGACCCCTTTGTGATCTTCCACCCAACTGACGAGTAGGTCTTTCCCTTGGTGTCACGATGAACAATCCAATTCACATTTCCAACGGGCTTTTATTTAAAAATGTTTCTCCCATTACTCTTTAAGGATTCTCTTAGTTACACGTCTCTGTTACGTACATCATCCTTGTCTCATCCCTCTAGCCCCCACAGGCACATAAAGGACACAAAAGGAATTCCCTCGTGCCTACTCCGTGTCCGAAGTCTTCGTCCTAAACAACTCAGTTCACCTGCTTGTACTTCTCATAATTCCAGCCTCTTCATCACTGACTGTTTTCTTAGCTTTCAGATCTTAGAATTCATTCAGCCAATCCTTAATCTGAATCCTGGCTTTCTCACATAGTAGTTGTGTAGTCTGTGCAAATTTCCTACACTTTCTAAACCTGATTTGTAAAATGAAGACAATAATTGCACCAACCTCATAGGACTGTTGTAATGAGTAAATGTGATAATGCATATAAAGTGTTTAACATTTGGGTAAACACTGAAACAAACGAACTGTTATTGATTTATTTATTTTAATTCGACAAGCACTTAGGCTTGCTTGCTATGCACCAGGCACTGTTGTAAATATTTTGAAAATACTAACTCATTTACTTTTCATAATGACTCTGTAACGTATAAATGTCATTATGCCCTTACTACAGATGAGGAAACTGAGAGGCAAAATAAATTAGTACATATTATACTAATAATTATTGTTCACACTACCGATTAGCTTTTGCGGCATCACAAATAGCCATGAACCCTCAGTGGCTTCTGCGAGGTTCAACTGATCTGGACTGGGCTCCTCTGGGCGATTCTGTCCATCTCAGCTGGGCTCACTCATGTGTCTACACACTGGGGACTCGCTGTAGGTTGCAGATAGTGAGGGGATCTCAGCTGTGCACCATGTGTCTCTCGTCCTCCTTCTGGGCCTAGTGGGTTACTGGGGGACATCCTCCTCACACAAGAGTCAGAAGTACAAGAAGAAGCAAGCTCAACTGCACATGTGTTCTTCATTCCACTTGCAACACCTGCGAATGTCGTGGGCTAGGTCTACTTCTAAGATGGTCCCCAGAGATTCTCAACTCCTGGCGTTCACGCTTTCCCTTGAGATGGGCAGGGCTTGTGATTTGCTTCTAACTGACAGAGCACAACAGAGGCCATGAGCTTTTGTGATTAGGCTACAAGAAGTTGTGGCCTCTGTCTTGCTAGCAGATCCTCTCCATGATCTCCTTGGCTTATGTACTTTGAAGTGGCCCTGATGGCAAGGAACTGAGGGCAGCCTCTGGCCAACAGCTTCCGTGGAACTGAACCCTGCCAACAGGCCACGTGAGTTTGGAAGCAGGACCTTCCCTGCTTGAGCCTTGAGATGAATGGATACAGACCAGCTGATGCCTTTATTGCAGCCCATGGGAGGTCCGGAAGCAGAGCACCCAGCTGGGCTGTGCTGAGATGTCTGACCCACAGGTACTGTGAGATAAAAAGTATGTGTCTTAAGCTCCTAAGTTGGGGAGTAATTTGTTTTGTAGCAATAGATAATGAATACACATCCTTAGAATAAAAAAAAAAGGTCACATGGCCAGGCCTGTGGTGGGAGTTATGCTCTGCCCGTAGTGAGAGAGCATTGTAAAGTTACAACATAGAGGGTGTGGGTACAAGGAGGGGTGGAGAATTGGGGTCATTAATGCAGTTTACCAAGAGTACCCACCACCTGCCAGGAGATCCACAGCTGAACAAGACCCATGCCTTGCCCTTGGGGAGCCCTTGAACTAGTGGCAAAGCCAGAGAGTGCCTTTGGAGTCTGAGTGATAATTGGCTCAATGGGCACTTGACACTGACTCTGTGCGGAGTTTCTCGAAAACGTTACCACCCTCACCTGGGAACTGACAAAGGGAGTCTGGGCGCATCCCCAAGGCACCTTCTGGAATAGAGAGAGAGCCCAGGTGCCATGGAAATGCAGGTTCAGGCTGCAGTTGCCAACTCTGAGCAGAGACCTACAGGCAATGAAAGTCATCTGTCCAATGAACAGGTCCGGGCGACCATGGAAACTGAAGTCTCACCCGTCACTGATGGTGCTCACGAGACCAGGAGGTGGTTTGGCTGGAAAGGAGGCGTGGAGGGGAGTGGCAGACACTGGGAGCCTGATACTGGTGGGGGGAAAGTAACATGTACTGTTTCTCCACTTTGTGCTGGGCTCTGCTAGGCACTGTCTCATTTGCGCATCACACTGGTTCTGTAAGCTAGGCCTTATTATCCCGCTGTGCACGTGAAAAAACCGAGGACCAGAGAGTGAAGTCACTTGCCCAAAGTAAGATGTGCATCCAGGTCAACTCAGGCCAGCCCTGACTTTTACTCCATTTCCTCTTACCTCCTGTTCACCCTGAGTTTCGAGGACGCTGACTCAGGGGCAGTAGAAATGGGGCTGCAGTCAGATTGCCCTAGCTTCCAACTGCCTCTGTCACGACTCCCTGAATGGTTCTGCCATAGTCACTCCCTGTGTCTAAGCCTCGTTCCCCATCTGTAAACAGGATAGATCTGGATTTTATTGGGGATGTCAAATATGTTTTATCCTGCATGCCAGTTCCAAGTGGGTAGCGGCTGCAGCCGGACCTGTGATATGGACAAGGATTAGGAAGCTGGGTTTGGCCTCAGAGGGAAGGCCTTCCACGCTTGCTCAGTGAGGTCCTCAGTGGGTATAGACTGTGTGAGGAGATGCTCTCTAAGTTCTTTTGAAATTCTTGGAGTGAAGAAGTGTGACTCTCTTCTACATTTCTCTTTTTCCTTTATGGGCTTTTATCAGACAAAGCCAGTCAAGACTGGTCCCATCTGCCTCTGCCGAATAGTAAAATGACATATGCAAATAGCAGGCTGTTTGGACAGTTACGGATCTGCAGGGGGACGAGGCCACACAAAGACCCATATGTCGCCACTGTGATGGCACACTTTTAGCACGTAGAGTAAAACCCCATCTGTAGTGGGGTGACCTGTGAGAGCACCGAGGGCCATGCTTAACCCCCAAACCTATCAACTAAAGGGCCACAAAGGCCCCTGCTAGAGTTTTTGTCTCCCAGACGCTGCCCAGAACCCACCTGTCCTCCTGGAATTCAGCCTGTGACCAACGTGAACATGCAGTTGCCCAGGTTCTGCTTGGAGTTCCTGCCTAGAGCAGAGGTAGGGGAAGTACCTGCTCTGGTGCCACAGGGCCTGGGTGCAAGTGTGGCTTTCACCCTGGCCAATGTGTTTGTTCTTTCTGGATATTCGAGGTCCTGGTCATAGTTGGAGAATTGTAGGCATTCTGTAGCCGGCAAGGTTGAGAGCCTGAGGACCACCTACTTCTCCAACCTGGTGACACAGTGAACCATCATGGGGACTCAGTGGTCACTGAGGGCACACTCTGCCTGCTCTGCCCTTGTTTCATGCAGTGTCAACCACACAGCACCAGGGGGTACCTCCTGTCACCCTCCACCTCCCCGGGCAGATCCCTCAGCCCAGGAAGACAGTGGTGGTGGGAGCGTGGGGCCTACACATCAGTCACCTGCCAGACCAGGGCTCCCCAAGAGGAGAGGAAAGCCCCCTGCAGAGCTTACCAGGGAAGCAGTCTCCTTATAGGCACGCTTTGATGGCTTAGGAGAGATGATGGCATCAAGGAACACTTTCAGGGAGTCAAAGAGAACTCACTAACTCTTGCCTAAGATCGTGGATTTGAGACAAAACAACTGCGTGTTTTAGATGGGAAATTAGTTGAGTCACTTTCAGTCAAGAGCTTAGGCCCTCGGGGCTGACGGGGAGCCCTCTGCAGACATGGGTGCCTCTCCTCTGGCCTCCGCAGCACTAGCTCTGAGCTCAACACAAGGCAACTCAAGGCCAGAACTGACAGAAGATTCCCTGCCCACAGCCTTTCTCTCTAGAGAGAGCCTGGATCCAACATTTCTCTTCCTCTTCTGTTGTTCTATGTTAATTTTCTAAACCTCATTTCAAAGTTAACATGTTTATTGTAGAATATCTAGGAAGTAGATGTAAGCCAAGAGAAGGGAACAGAATTTGCCCATCAGCCTGTGACCAAGGGGGATCCCTGTTAATGTTTTAGGGCTGACATCTGGGAAGGGGGTGGCAGAGAGCAGAGGGCCAGGCGCTGCCATCAGCCGACCTGCTCTGAGTTCTGGTTCTTCCACTGGCAAGCTGGGTGGGCAAGATGTTCATCTTTTCAGAGCCTCGGCAACTTGGGGATGATAACGGTTTGGATTTTGGATCTCACTGAGATAACACATTCTCAGCCCTTCGCACAGGGCTGGACCCGTGGGAAGCACTCCATAAACACTTGTTGCATTTACTGTCACTGTCTTAGCACGGGGACACTTTTCCCTGTCTGGGATGGCATCTTGTGGGGCCAAGGGAACCCATAAAGGAAAAAGACTGCTTTTAGGAGCAGGTCCCTTTTTATTTCCATCTTGCCGATATTGAGGGACTCTGGGAGAGAAAGAGGCAGGAAGCCTCAATCTGGTCCAAAACAAGAAATATTGAGAGATGTACATCCCAGTTTTATATGAATCACAGAATTCCTCCTCCAAAAATTTAGAGCAGAATGGGAGGCTTTTCAGTTTGGGTCCCTGCCCCCAGGGTCCTAATTTCTTTCAGTTGGACAAAACAGCATGGCGAAGTTATTTCTCTAACACAGCCGACCCCTGCCTTCTGGCCCTGACAGTTTTCCTTCTGCAGCTGTGAATGACCTGACTATGGAGTTAGGGCTTCGGGCCGGAAGGGGATGGCATGTACAATCCTTTTGGAGATTATAAAAATCACAGGGAAGGAAAGCATGGAAAGAAATAGGCAATTTCTCTAGCAATGGGCCAGAAGCAAAGAGCAAGTCCAGGTGCGGATGTCTGCCTCGTCAACTATTGCTGATGTCAAGCTGCCGGCGGTGAATGGCCGGGAGAACCACCCTTCCTCCTGGCGGCCCGGTGGTCCATTCCATTCTAGGTTAGCACAGCGCTACTCCACCGTCAGCACAGATTAACTCTTAATTTCCTCCCGGACGTTTTTGTGTACACTCGTGTATGCAGATTCTTGCTGTGTTTTTAACGAGGCTCATTCTGCTTTGTAACCTGCTTTTTCCATTTGATTCGGTGGCAGAATGTGCTGCCTTTGGGTTCACTTTTCTTGCTGTCTCCTGGGGCTGTGCTGCCAAAATAATACTTCCAGTGCTGCCATAAACTTGACTTCTGTCATTCCAGCTTCTGAGTCCTCCCACCCTGTTTCCCTCCAACTGATTCTGTGGCTTTTGAAACTCTAAACCCAGCCTTGCCCAGTGTTGGCTGGGTCTAAATCAGTCCTACATGCTCATCTGCACACGAGTCTGTGTTGGGGGGTTGGGGGACGCTTTGCACTGGGAACAGGCCTCTGCTTGCTTCCTGGGAACAGGGAGGCCTCAGCCAAAGAACATTAAATACAGTTGGATGGGACTCAGTTGGGCAATGATTCTTCAGGTGCCGAGTGTCAGAGGCTCAGCTTTCTGAAACCAACAGGAATGCCAGCGATCCAGCTTATAGAGAGGACTTAGGTCACCATTTGTGGCTGGCTTTGGTTCTGGCAGAGCCATCATCCAGGTGACAGTTGCTGCTATTCGCTTTCGGAGTCCAGTCGGGTCCTTGCAAGAGAGGGAGAACAGGGCAGGACTAGGGGTCGAGAGCACAGGAAGGACAGGAAAAGAAGTGAGGGATTGACAAGATATTCAAGTGGGAGTTGGAGGGTGTGGGACACAGGATTGGTTGGCTCATTCCCACTTCGCCAATCAGATCTAAGTATCTCAAGCCCAGCTGTAGTGACATTCTTCTTTGCACCACCGTTTCCAGCCCAGGGTAGGTGCTCTTGGGAAATGTTTGTTGAATGAATAGGTGAGTGAATTAGGTAGTCCTGCTGAGTTTCCATACTGTGTTATGGGAAGGTTCTACGGGATTCCTGACCAGGGTTACCCCTTCCCCAAACTGAGCCCATGCAGATTTTTGTCCTGCTTTGCAGCTCAAGGTCATGGGAAGCACACAGGCTTTGAAATTAGGCAGTCTGGGCTCGGACCTGCCCTTTGCCAAGCACTGTCACCGAGCAGTGAGCTAACCATGTGGAGCTTCCACATTCCTTATCTGTAAAGTGGGCAGAGCTGTTGTGAAGAATAAATGAGATGGTGGTGTGGTGGCTGAGCTGAACGGGCACTTCTCAAACTTGAACGTGTACAGGAGTCACCTGCAGATCTAGTTAAAATGCAGGTACTGGTTCAGTAAGTGTGGGCTGGGGCCTGGGATTCTGCATTCCTGCTGCTGGTCCATGAGTTCATGGTCCGTGCTACCCTGTGAATCCATCCCCTCAAATGCGTTTTCCCCTCCTTTATTCACCCGTTGTTGGCCCACTGGACCTTCCTGAACGTTTCTGAATGGGCCCCTAGGGAAGACACTTCCACTCCATTCTCCTGGGGCTCACTTCTTTTTCCCCAGAGCCACTGTGACAAATTCCATCCAGGTCTGATCATGGGGGGCAGAAGAGCTCTAGTTTATTGAGGGATCAGAGGAATCACTATATTTCCTGGGGGTCAGAAGAACCCTAGATTTAAGGAGATGTGTTAGGGACTGCAGAAACCTGACTCGAAACAGAAATATAATTTAAATTCTCAAAAAACAATAACAGTGGTAGCTAACATTTTAATCATATTCTGTTCTACAGGCTGCCCCTATTTTTGCACATTTAATTCTCAAACCTTATGAAATAGGCACTGTAATTATTTCTATTTTCCAGATGAAGAAACTGAGGCTGAGAGAGGTTAAGTGACATGCCCAAGACCCACAGCGGGTTCTAGAGGGGGTGCTCCCAACCTCTGTACAAAGGGACACACTTGCAAACATGTCATTTCCTGAACTTTCACACGGTTAGACATTCGGGGCGTTAAAGCGCTGGGCTTCTGTGAGGGCTCCTGTCTCCTTCTGCTCCTTTCCCCCACCCTCACTCTCAGCCGATAGCCTCCTTCCCTTTTCCACGGAGAAGATAGAAGCGCCCGCAAAAGAACTGGCACACGTCTCCCCATCTGCCACCGGCTTGGTCCTTTACTCTGTCAATAAACTGAGACCTTTTGTAAATGGGTCTTTTGTTAGTGGAATCGTAGCTGCAAAAGTCTTTTTAAAAATCGCTACTGTGCATGTCTGCTCATAGGCAAGTATATCAGTGTATATACTGCTGTGGCACTCAAGAGTTGAGAAAATAATGTTTCTTAAGGTCACCCAGAATCCAAGGCGAGGCTCCGGGCGTCTCAGCTACCTGCCGTCCTCACGGTGGAAGAGCGGCGCAGCACGTGCCGTGGCGTGTTGTGATAATGCTGTGTCCTCGCACGTTGCAGGTGCTTCTTGACTGGCTTTTAGTTGTCACAGTGCTGACAGCAGATAAAGGCTCAGTAAGGAAATTGAAACTTAATGGTTGGTCTCAACATACAAAAAAAGAAAACGAGAAATTAGACTTGGAATTCTGAAGTGTATCCAGCAGAAATGGGCCGGATGAGATTTTAAAAATGATATCAATATCTCCTAATGTTACAAGATACATTTCACAAGTGTTTTCTGACAGGGAGGGTATTAACTGGCTGAGAAACGCATTTGCTGGCTCCCTGAAATAGTATTGATTATAACGAAAGCTAACATTTACTGAGAGCTTTTCGTGTGCCAGGTACTATTCTAAATACTGTGTGAACAGTAGCTCATTTTACTTTTATTTGAGAGCCTGGTGAAGGAACTGAAACACAGAGAGGTTAGGTAACTGACTCAGGGTCACACAGCTAATAAATGGTGGGTTAAGGATTTGTAATCAGGTATCTGGTCTCCAGAGTCCACGCCCTTGACTCTTGTCCTTCTCAGGCTTATTTGGCAAAACCACACAAACCTGGTCGTGACAACCGCTGCCTATTCCGTGCCTGCCCCAAAGCCGCCAGATGGGTCTGGAGAAGAGCAGGCAGCCATGTGGACGGCTTCCCTCAGGGTCCTGAGCAAGACTCTCCCACAGGCCCTTACGCTGCCTGGCAGCACCATCCGTGTCCCTGGTCCATTCACTCTCCCTCTCATCTAGACGATATTTCTCACACCTTCTCCTCCCTCCTTGAACCATCAACGCCACATCCCCCTCCCTCATTCTCACCTGATGACCTATTTCCCATTTCACAGAGATACTAAAAGCAATCAGAAGAGAACTTCCACAGGTTTCCACTACCCCCAGTTGCCCTGCCTTGGGGTGCTCGTGTCTCGCCGGTCCTCCTATCAGTGCAGTTAGATGCACAGTCCCCACTCCTGAGGACAACCCTCCTCCTCTACAGTCCAAGGACATGGCTTCAGCAATTGCCCACCCTCTCACCTACATCCCAGCAGGTTCCTTCTTTCCTGGGTCATTGACATCCATGCACACACAAGCCAAGACTTCTCCTGTGTTAACAGACGACAGCCAACACATCCCACTTGCCCCTTTAGCTGCCAGTTTATTTTTCTGGTCTCCTTTATTCCAAACATTCTGGTGAGATCAGTCTTTACCACTGCCTCCATCCCTCTCTTCCATGCTCCCTTACGATAACCCGATTAGGCTTCTGCTGTCCCCACTCCATCAATACTGGGTTGACCAAGTCCACCCATGACCCATGACCACGGCTTGGCTACAGCCAGCAGTTTAGTCTCGGGCCACCTCCACTTTGTCTCGTTAGCATAGGACACAGCTGAACACTTCCTACTCCTTAAAGCACTTTCCTCGCTTGGTCTCCAGAACATCTGACTCTCCTGCCCTCCACACTCCCATCCCCCACCTTTTCCTTCTCAGTCTCCCAGCTGCTTTCTTTCCAAACCCTGACCTCCTGGTGTTGGGGAGCCCCGGACTCAGCCCTTGTACCTCTTGTCTGTCCGCACCTACTGCTTTGCTGATCCCATGCTGTCTCCTTCATACTTGAAGCACCCTTTACAATAGACAACTCCCCAAATATTTCCCGGTTGAACCACTTTTCTGAACTCTAGGCTCATCTGTCCATCTTCACGTAGGTTTCTAACAGGCTTCTTGAAGGTAACACATCCCAAACCAAAGTCTTGACCCCTAACCACCTCAAACCTACTCCTTCCTTAGTCTTCTCATCTCACGTAAGGTCAACTGCAGCTTCACCCGCCCGCTTGATTGGGCCAAACTCTTTGGAGTCATCCTGGACTTTTCTCTTTCATGAGCTGCATCCAATTGGTAAGGAACACCTATCAGTTTCATTTTCAAAGCACATCTGGAATCCAGTCACTTCTCACCATTTCCACCACCACCTGGTCTAAGCCAGCGACCATCGGTCCTGGGCTATGGCAAACACTGCTCTTTCCCTTCTTCCACCCTTAGTTCCTACACTCTGTTCTCATTCCAGCATCCAAGTGTTGTGAAAATGTACTCTCACTCCTCTGCATAAACATCTCCCTCCAATGGCTTCCCTTTCATTCCATGTGGAGGCCAAGGTCAATATGATGGCCTCCCAGGCTGAATGTGATCTGTCCCCCATCCCTGACCCTCCTCTCTGACCTCATTTCCTACCTCCCTCACCCTTGCTCAGTCCCTCCAGCTGCTCCACCTCAGCCTTCTTACTCTTCCTCCAGCTGGCCTGGCAGGCCTGTCACCCTCTTGGTGGCACTGGCTGGATGCCCATCCTGAAGGCTCGGTGCTGGCTTCCTCACTTCTTCAAACTTTTACTTAGACTTTCCAAGTGAGGCCACCTTTACCTATTTCAAATCGAACTCCCCTCCATCCCAGAGTCCCCAGCTCCTTCCTGCTCATTTATTCCCATAGCACTTGTCCTGTACTATACTGTAGTGTAGTAATCATACTACAGATGTCACTTATTTATTTATTGGTTGTCCATCTCTCACCTGCTGAAGTTTTAAACTTCAAGAGGACAGGGGTGCTTTTGTTGTTTCCTGCCTGATCCCCAGTGCTTGGAGCAGTGAATAGCATGTGGGTTATCTGTTGAATAAATGGGCGAGTGAATACACTCTACACCACAGATGTGATCTGGAAGAGGATATTTCGTATAATATCTTTGGCTTCTTCTTAAGCCTCTGGATGACTTTGAAGAATAGCCTATGCAAAGCCATCTTTACTTTTTTTTTTAACCTGTCAACATTTGTAGCTACTCATCTGTGTAAATAGTGTTTTTAAGATAGTATACAATACTATGCAACCAAAACTAATGGAAATTATCAGGCTCTTTTGATAAATACACACACAAAAAAGTGAAGTCAGGGGGTTACAGGTGGTAATTGCAATTTTATATCTACCTGAGCATCCAATTTATTTAATCAAAACAGCTTTGTTCTTTTCGATTGACTTTACAATAAGTAAAGGTTATTGCCTGTATTTATAAAATAAATTCACACAAATAAAACATTGCTTTTTAAGAATCAGCTTGTGTATTACATTCCATGTAAGATTTAGAAAATAGCTAAAAGTGAGTGTGGGAACCATGGACTTGTAACATAACCTCTGAGAGATCTTTCTGCTTCGGTATTTTCTGAAACTAAGCTGGTTGCTGCGTAGCCAGGCTAGGGTTGGAGGGGAGGTGTCTGCATTTCCCCTGGTCATTCACTTGTTTCTTGCAACAGTGACCTCATGTTTGGTCTCTAGAGTCATCCTGACTACCCTGACTTTTCTCCTTGTCCTAGACCGCATCTCTCTGCCCACGCTTTGAGAATTGATTCTTAGCTGCATAATTTAACATCACAAGCCTTACTCTCTGAGACACTCCTAGAAAGCCCCAGAACCAGAGCATATCAAAGCTAGAAGGATTTTGTGGATCAGATGGGGAAATGAGGCCCAGAGAGGGGAAACCACTTGCTCAATGTCAACCAGAGATTCAGAAGTTAAGCTGAGTCTGAAACTCAGTTCTCCTTTATTCCAGACAAGTTCTTCCCACCATACCATTAAACATCTTTTTTCTCCAGTTAGTAGTCTTGCTTAGGCCAGAGGTACTTCATTAAAGACTGACTTATTTTTCTGTGAAGTACTGTAGTATAATGGTTAGGAGCATAGACTTGGGAGCCAGTGTCCCCAAGTTTAAAATTCTGAATCCACTGCTTATTTAAATGGCGTCAGCCTGGCTAATTGATATTTCTATACCTCAGTTTTCTCATCTGTAAAATGAAAAGAAGATGGTAGTAAGATATCAACCTATGACATAGGGTTGTTATAAGTTTAAAAGTAAGGTGTCTTTTTCACACTGTAAACACTTTATGAATTAGCTATTAATGTTATCAAAAGGATTGGCCTTTGTATAGTAATAAATATTCCTAGGAAAGTGGCAGGACATATTTAAAGACATATCAGTCACTCTCACTTTAGTATGAATGTATATGAATGATACTATTTCTGGGCTCAAAATCCTCCTATGCCTCCTTGGTGCCTAAAAGAATAATCTTAAGACACTGAATGTAAAATACAAGGTTTTTCACATTCTGGATTCTATTTGTATTTCCAGATTTATCTTTCGTCACCCTTCCATGACTTTGAACTTCACCCTTAAACATATCAACCCATTTTTTTCTTTTTTTACCCACCCAAATCTTCTGTGCCTCCTTAACCTTGCTTTTCCCATCTAGCTGGAATGCCCTTCCTGCACATCCACCAGGTTTCCTTTTACTCTTTCCCCCGATCTAGTTCAGTTGTCATATCTTCCTTCAGAAAAGCTTTCTTGCTTCCTTGTCTTTTCATCACCCTCATCTGTGCCTGGATTGTTCGTCTATAAAATAATCATAATGATAGTTGGCATTTATTGACCATCTACCATATGTTCTAGGCCCAGGACAAGGTGCTTAACATGAATTTTCATATTTTCATGATAATAATAGTTTCACTAGAGGCAGCTACTATTACCATATCTCACCTGAGGATGTGTTTATTGACTTTAGAGAGAGAGGAGGGGGTTAGAGAGGGAGAGAAACAT